>VZRW01010973.1:121287-214006 GCA_013398125.1 Aegotheles bennettii | reverse complement strand
AACTGGGCACAGGGGTTCCCTTCTGTTTGTGGGGGTTTTTCTGGTTTTGTTTTGTTTGTTTCGGGGGGTGGTGTCTGCCCCTCCCCCACCCCCCAATTATTTCATTGATTTGAAACTTAACAGAGAAAACGGGTGAAAAAAAAGAGCAGGAAAGGAGTGTTAGAGCAGTAGTTAGATTTGTAGTTCAGTCTCCTCGTTGCTCCAGGAGTTTTACCACAAGCTTTCAGCAGCTCTTTTCCAGTTTAGGAGGCTGGGATTTTGCTGCATTTGCTCAAGCTCATTTTTTCCCCCAAGATACTGATCTATTAGTTGTTGCAGACTTTCAGGTTTCGGTGAGATTTGGGCTCTCTTGGCAGTCGGATAGCTTTGAAAATTTTGCCCAAGGTGTCTTGAAAAGGCAGCATAGCTCCATTAAAGCCATAAGAATTTTCCAAACCATATTTAGGTTCTGGGTTAGGTTTTCCTAATTTGTCTTGCAAGGATATTTTCTTCTAGTCTGGCCTGCTAGGTACAAACTTCTTATGAATCAAGATTTCCACTTTTGCAGGGAGAGGTGGTCTCTGATCCCCCTGAGGAGGTGCAGGTTGCATGACAGGGTACCACCACAGCAACACTTTGAAGGAGTGTATCTCATGATACTCTTGCAGCCATATCCCACGGGCAGAGGTATGTTCATGAGTAAACAAGAACCTACAATGAATCAGTGCACACACTCAAGTTACAGTTTTGTTTCCAGCTGTTATGCTCTCTGGCCATACTAACCAAAACAGTCAATAATATTAATGCATTATAGCCAGAGAACAGGGAGCAGCCTGAATACAGTGCCCTTACTAAACAATTTTTGTCTGTACATGTGGATGTCTTTATGGCCTGTGTCTATAGGCTACTTTGTGTAAAAGCTCATCTGCATGAGTTGGGGTCACACATATTTCAAAAACAGTTTATCTTGCAGACTTCAGTGCCAGCTGAGCAAAGTTAGTGCTTTTTTCAAGCAAGAAATTCCAGTATTATAAAGCACTTATAATCCCAGGGAACACAAAAGTATGGGATCCTCCTTTCTCTGAAATGACACATCAGATTTGCAACTGATGCCAGAAAGAAAATGGGTCCAGAATTTTAAAAAGCTTGGACCACTCCAGATTGTATCTTAAGGATGAATTATCTGATGTCAGATGAACTAAACTCTCCAGATCATGAGTCCTTAAAAATAATGATGCTCTTCCAGTTCTCCTCCTTAACATAGCTAAACTATGCAGAAATGCATGAACGTTTGCAGTCCTAGAGAGCAGTTAAGCTAAGCCATCAGAGCTTGTTCTCTCAGTGGGCAGACAGTGTGGCTGTGAACATGATGCTGCTCATCCTTGAAATGTGGTGATGTTCAAATGCCTCAGTTTGACAGCAGCACCCTGGAAAGAGGAGAAGTCACTTGTCTGCTTTGGAAAATCCCCACAACTAAGTGCAATTAGACATCACCACACCAAGCAACAGAAATGAATCAGCTAATTTGGTATTCTTGCTGTGGTCTATGCAGGGTGATTCAGAGGAGAGTGCACAGAAAACCGCAAAGCAAATATGAAATAACCTCTCTTTTAGGAGATTTTTGGGAGATATGTAATGGGTGGCAATACAAGTCAAAGGAAAAGGAGAATGTTACCATGAAATACCAACACTAAAATTTAAGGTGATTCTAACTGTCCTCCCCAAATGTTTTTGCCTTCATAAAAAATAATAATAAAAAAGTATGATGATTTTACTTTTTCTTCTTAAAATTCAAGATAATAATCTCCTAGGTAAGATCACAAATACATGCTCCTGGTAATATAGCATTAGAAAAAGACAACAGAAAGAATATGCTGAAGCATGAATCAATATCAAGCATTAGTTGAAGTCACTTGTGTTTGTCAGTGCTTTTGTATGTATGGACACTGAGGAGCCATCTGGCTATCTGCATTTCCTTTTTCACATATGCTAGCTGCATCAGAGATAAAAAGGTAAAATGCAACATTGAGGAAAATTATGGGGCTTTCCACCACTCCCTCAAGGAATTTGGACTTATAAAATAGTAAATGAACTACAAAGAGGCAAACATAAAACTTTTAATCTGTGAGATACCATCACATTCGTATATCTGTTAGGCAAAGCAAGAGTATGCTAATTTTAAAAACAAAAAGCAAATTGAAACAAGAATAAGCATGCCATATTGATTTATTTGTATTTAATGTGCATATGTGCAGGTCAAAGCATGATAACTAACTTTAAAGAGCATTTTGAACTTCACAGCTGGGCTGAGTGAAATGGTTAAAGTTTTACTTTAGATGTTTTGTAATAGCATGTGTTAGCTTCAAGCAAAACTCGTGGAATGGAAATTACTTCCCCAAACTATGAGGTGGGGTTTCAATATTTACTGGCATGAATCAGCCCTGTGAGTGAAATGAAAAGTATGCTGGATCGTTGTTTTCCAGGCTATTTTCCAGCCTAACACGGGGATAAGGACAAATAAGTTGGACTCTGCTTTGCAGCTGGTTTTTAACCATTCCTATATTACACAAAGCATACAAGGTGTTGTACAATTTGCTTCTAAGTTCTGATTTGATGTGTGTGAGGTTTGTAACTAAGTGCAGTTACTCCAGGTTGCATCCCATGTGTCAGGATAGTCAGGCCCTTGCTCTTGGCTTCGGAGTCAGAGCAGTTCTGACTCTTGCAGTGTGATCTGAGCAGGGAAACCCTCATGGCCAAACAAACAGATGCTGATTTTTCTTTATCTGTGCATGGTGTTTTCTTCTTACCCAAATCAATCCTAATGGGCCCAGGCCTAGCTTTAGACCTACACATTTACTGAAGCCAAGAAGGAGAAAGACAAGAGGGAATTTTGGCATTTGCTTAACATTTTGTTTTGGGGTTTGGCTTTTTTGTTTTGTTTTGTTTCATTTCTACCCACTTAGATTTTAAACTCCTGAAAAAGGAGTTTAGGATTATAGGAGGCAGTAGGATCAAAAGAAACACAGGTTTAGAAGAGGAAAGACAGAGAAAAGAAACTAAGATAGATGAAGATGGCAGAGAAGGAAGACAGGAACCTCTTGGGACACAGTTGGATGGTTAAAGATAACATAGTGAAAGAGAATAAAATAATTTCACTGGATCTGCAACAGCTAGCCATTAAGATGATCAACAGGCTAAATAATCAGTTTTTGCTTTGAACACAAGCACAGACTTAAAATTTAGGCAGGATCAAATGCTAGCTATTATAAAGAAAAATGTACTAAAGGCATGATAAAGTGACCATCAAAGGTAATCCATTCCTTCCTTGAAAATGAAAGGAAATGTGTAGACAGTAAGTGTCCAGATTCGAAGTGATGAGAGAAAATCCTATTAATTGCTATTTCCTCTGTCCTCATTTGTGAGTGTCAAATCACCTTATAGAAATGCAAAGCCATTAGGTAATCCAATTAGTTCATTGTTATTTATTTTCTTTCTTACCCTTACAAGAACTGGGGAAAGTGTGACATATATCAGCAATTTATTGTGGGAAAGCTACTAGGTGTTTGTTTTGAAGATGTGCTAATATGAATAGCAACTTATATTCTTTTTCACAACAAATAGCCCAGATTTTCAAGAGATGGTAAAGATAAAGCTACTGGTGATACCACTGTGTGGTCAGAGATGGTATAAGGTCCTTGGACATAGTGTGCCCTAACTTGACAATGGGCTTATTCAGGTGGGTCAAATAAGGACTGCTCATGAAGAGTGGGACTTCATCACCAAGGTCAAAGCCTTATAAAACTGCCAGGATGTAACTAACAACAAGTTGTCAAACTGCATTCATCATTTTTTTTTTTTTTTACTGCTTAAGATTCTGTGAAAGTCCATTTGCAGGAGATAATTTGTCTTTTCATAGCTTAGTAAAAATCAGCTGCTTAGGAACAGGATTAGTGTAACCACATTAATGAAACATGGTATTACCTGTACAGGCATAAAGGAAAACTTTATGCTCTTAGTTTGATAAAACTCCAGTTGTCTCCAGTCAAATAGACCCAGCTTTGAATGGCTTCCCTGGAAGTCAGTGAGCCAGCACTTCACAGTGACCTCTGTCATTGAACAGACTCTGATTTCTGCAGGGTCTTCATCAAATAAGTACTTCTGTGTCTGTACAAAAGATGTAAGCTGATTCCTGGTATGCTACCAGACCTTCATGCTTCCCCTTTTCAGTGAGACAACCACATTATTGCTGTTTCTGGGACAAATACAGTGTTTTGGTCAGATTTTCCACCTTTCAGCCACTATGACTGAATGAGGTCAGTGACATAACCAGAGTCACTGTGGTTGCACAAAGCTGGGTTTTTAACAAATCAAACAAGACATCATTATTTTGCAAGCTGATTAGTAAGAATATGTATTAGAAAGACTTGAATGAAGAGGGGTGGGTCGTTGACACACCAAGGATGGCTACAGGCCAAGGAAGCTATAAATACAAGAAAGCACAAATTCATAGAGGATGCAACAATGTGTAATCTGTTTTGGAAGTACTTGGAATGAAGGTCCTGTGGTGCAAGGAGCTCTACAAACACACAGGGAAGTAAAGCAGGAGTGGTTATGGAGAAGCTTTTTATCCGAACAGACAAATAGAGATAGGAGGAGAGGGGAGAGATTACTGCAGGATAGAGGGGGGGGCAAGATATCCCCAGGCATCATGGCATTTGCCAGCCTGCCATACCACTCTCCAGCCTGGTGCTTGATCCATTGCTACATGTTCCAGGGCTCACAGCACTCAAGGAAGTCCACTCACTTGAAATCATAAGAAGACTTAACAATTTTTTCCCATTCATCTTAGGTTTGTAATGCACTCCTAGAAGCCTGTTTATATAAAACTATCCACTTCTGGTCTGGTCCCAGATGATATACCAGCACAGTCCTATTTCCCACCGTCCTTCATTTTCAAATAAAGAGTAATGATTGCATACCTTGCAGTCTTTGATTTGTTTTTTCTCTGTAAGTACTAAAGACTAAGCTTTACTGATGCTATTTGTCAGCTAATCGTTAACTGCATATTGTTTGCATTCTGCAAGCTGTTACTTTAGAAGAGAAGCAGAAGGACCATTCTGCATATGCCTTGTCCTTCCCTGAACATGTCCTCTTGGCCCATGTCCCTATTACTTTCCCTAAGTAAGGTTTTCTCATGTAGAAGAAATAACAGTTAAAGAACTTGTGTCTCCAGATGAAAGAAGAAAAAAAACTAATGAAAATGGTCATAATTTAAACTATGCATGCTAAGTGGAGCATTGACTGAAACAATCTGAATAATGCCTACTGTCCCCTGAAGATGTCAAGGATCTGTGTGTATGAACCAGAGGACTCTGAGGAATGCTACAGGCCCCAGAGATGTCTGCTCTTTTATTCATCAAGCCTGATTCTTTTGTGTTGGGATTTTAAACTAGATCTCTCAAGTGATCCGCTATGACTGTTCTTACCTTTTCTTTAAGAAACTGGAGTTGCAGTGGCAATTTTAATGTAAATCCAAATACCCTATAATTCCCTCAGGGTGGAAAGCATTGAGTTGCTATAGAATTCAACTCTTAATTCTTAATCATATATCAGTGTGAAGGAAGACATTCTTGCTTCCAGCAAAGTGTTCTTTTCCATTTCTTAAAGAGGCTGTCAAGTCTCCTACAAACCAAGGTTTGTCTCTTGAATCAGCATGGTACAGATGGTGTACTGATGTTTTAGCTGTAATACTGATCGTGTTTTAGTGCTTTGTTGTATAGATACCGCTGCTTTCCTCTAAGGTCCTAAAGAAATTAAAGCTCTGGTCTTTCTCGTGTTCTTTGCTGTATTCTTGTTCGTATGAACTCTTCTTCCTTTGCACAGGAATTCATACAGTAACTCCAAATGCTCGTGATTCATGGGGACACAAGCCTCTGCTTTCCTTCTTTCACTGTCAGTGCACTGGATGTTTTGAAAGGCTCTTAAAAATGCTTTTTATGGTATATTAAGTTATCATATTTCAATCATCAAAACCCTTCTTGAAAGCCACCCCATTGTATTCGTTAGAATTACATTGCATAAAGAAGCATGAGCAAGCACTTGGCCTGGATAATGAGGGTCTGTGAAGTCAGTGTATGTTCAAAGAGGTTTAGGAGAGTCTGCTGACTTCTTTGTACAGTTTTTGGGCCTCAGAACAATCAGGATATGGGATAACTTAAAATAACATTAAGTCATCAGCTTAAAATAAAATTTTATTAGAGTAAAAAAGAAGGACTGAGAGGCAGTCATAGCATCTGACCTAGCATTTATTGGCCATTATTGATTAAAAATATGCTTTCTGCCTATTATTTCATTAATTGCCCAGGCTTCATGGAAGCACCTGATGTACAAGAAATACAGTATCAGATAATCTAACATTGTGAATTAAGTCTCAGAATTTTCTGTAATACTGAAAAGCGTCTGTTGCTTTAATTTGGTTCTTGGTTTCTTACTGGAGGAACCACAATTTCAAGTGAGTCTACATTTAATTTTTTCTCAAACAACATAAACATTCAACTAAGTATTTGTCTTTTTTCATATGATGCTCTCCAGAACATCTGTTAATTGAATCTTTATTTGAATCTATTAGCAGTACTTTGTTTTAAGCCAAGAAACAAAAAAAAAAATCTATAGTTTGGGTGACAGCCATAAGACAGTATCTTCTCCACAGTTACACCTTTATAACTTAAAATCAGTGTATTCATTGTCAATTATTCAAAGTAATTTAGGAGGAAGAAAAGTCAAAAACACAGAGTAGATACTAAATGTTTCTTGAGACCTTCATTATTTGCTATTTTGCTATTTCCAAAACTTAAAAGATTTAACTTTTGCTATTTCATACAAGTTTATCTTCAAGTACTTACAAAGTATTGTGAAATTGGACATAAAGCTTTTCAGTAATATTTCACCACAGTCTTGCCTATTTATTCCTTACAGTTTACTTATATTACAGACACTTGCTGAAATCATTAAATCCTCTGTTGTCAATAGATGCATAAATAGATGCATAATATATACTTGCTCTTTGCTTTATATACACTCATTTTAATTTAGCAATTGACAGAGAACATTTATCAAAATGTTCTGAAAATTAGTTCCTTATCCTAATTGTTAAAAAAATCCTCTAAGATTGGATTTTCTTCTCAACTATCCCAGAAGTTTGAGGAAATATAAAGAAAAACAAGTTAACATAAACTCGTTATGACTTTAATGTCATGTTCAACATATTTTTCTTTTTCCTTATTTTTCTGTCCAGGATAAGTGGTCTTTTCTGAACATAAATTCATAATGTAAATTATATTAGGCCAGATGAATTTTTGGGAATCCCTAAATTTTGCCATAAGAGGGCATTATTCATGCATTTAGAGTAGAAAATGCATCTCAACATAAGCACATTTGTTTTAAGAAATGGCAAATCTCTACACTCGTGCACCAAACAAATAAAAAAGATGAATACTTCTGTAATTAGGAATACCTTAAATGAGTCACTGGGGCAGGCATGGTTCATTGTCTTGGATTTTCTTACTGGATACTCTGAAAATACAAGGAAAGACCAAGGAAGAGGCAAAGTATTACTTTTGCAGTTTAGAAATTACCACAGAAGGAGACAAAGCCAGAAGTTGGTGGTTTGACCCATGGACGCAATTCAGAAAGTATGCCTAGGCAGAGTTAAAGTTAAACATTTGTTTATCTTCTCCATGTAAATGGAAATTAAATATACATTCAAGTGCTTCCCTTGAAACAAACAGCGAGACAGCAAAAATGAGACCCTTGAAGCTTCATTATGAAAAAAGACTGAAGAAAAATTAGAGCACGTATGAGACAAAGAACATTAATTCCCAAGTTCCTGTTGTGAATCAAACCCAACAAAACCCAACAAAAAATCCACAACAAAAAAGAGCTTAAACCTCAGCCTCTAACATTTTTTGAGTGATTATGGGAGGAATACAGAGATGTGACATGTCAAAATATGGACCTGAGAAACCTTTGGGATGGAAAAGAGTTGTCTCTTCTCCCCACCAAAAAATTCAGAGTGGAAGTTAAATCCCAGACCATGCTGACTTCTGCTAATGTTGGTGAATGTTGGATTGTTTCCCGGAAAGATAGAAAATTCTTCATTCTGGAACAAGAAATGTTGTTAACAAAAAAATATGTGCTATGTGGGGCTTTCAGAGCCCTGACAGACTGTTACCATGTGAACTGCAGTTCTGCTTTTCATGAACAGAGACGGACTCAGGACCACACATACTGGGTGTCTTGGGCAGTGATTGTCTATGTCTTACACTGTATGGCTGTTCTATCAGGTATTGCAAATGACTCTCGAAATATATTTGACTGATCATTCTTGTCCACCATAACAAGTAATGGATTCTTTTAATTCTGAGTCTCTCAGAACATAATTTTCTGACATTATTTAGCATGTAACAAGGATGTATTTCATTGTCCTGTTTCCCAGAATTATGTAATTTGTCACATGATCTCTATGTCTAAATCACTTTCACTATCAAGTGTAGGGAAAAAGAATTTGACAAGCAGAATACAAATTGCTTTCAGATATGTTCCAGATATTCTCCAGCTTGTCACATTTTCTTTTCCATTGGCATATACCAGAAAAGCACATAGATCCAATAGTAATCTGTTATTTGCAGAAATTGGTAGTTGAAAAGAAGAGCTGAATTTGGACACTTTGTCATCTGGGTAATTTTATGAAGAATTATTAATTAATATTAAATTAATTCTGTAGGGGAAAGATTTATAGTCTTTGAATTTAAATTCACTTCATCATTGTATTACCTTAAGGGTTGAAAAGCCAATCCTGCAGTTGGCACAAAAAAAAATATTCTGGTGAAGCCAGTAAGTCCACTGACAAATAATTTATGTTAATATCTGCGTATCTTTAAAAGAACTTGATACATTCCCCAAGGCAATGATACCTCAGTATCTGTACTAGAATCTCTGCCATTAAAAATGGAAATTACATCAATGAAATTCTGCATCTGCAACCTCAGACCTTTTACCTTCCTTCTGCTTTAGGCAGAAATTTTTGTTAAATTCATCAGGTAGCAAATATTTGAAATGATGGACTACAGCCAGGCTAAATTCCGACATACAAATTACAAACTTATTTGGAACAGGTTAAAATCAAGAAGGTCCATGATGGGCAGCTTTGAGGAGTGCTGCATTTGCTCCATGTGTGGAGTGACTTGTGGAACCACTTGTATGGATGCACATAAATGCCTGAAAAAAATCATACAAACTTTGTTAAACATACTGGCTACTGCTCCTCCAAAATTCTTCCTGTTTTTCTGTAATCTATTTTTGCCTTTGTTATCATTGCTGTGATTATAATGATTGCTTACATACCTGGAGATCTGAAGCAATAGGTGTTTGCACTTACATGTAAATAACTGGAAAATTGTAGTCACTAACAGGGATGGACTGTTAAGCCTTTTAAGTGCAGTGGTCTTACGGCTGCTGGAAAGGCAGGCGCTTCAGACCATCCAACACATCCTCAGCTGGAGATGGAATATGCAATAGTGTCTGAATCTGTTTGAGAGCAAGACAACCAGTCAATTTTATACTTTATTTTACAAGCAGGCTTAGGTTATCTTTTAATAATAATAGTAATAAAAAGACAGTGCACCTCCTCTGTCGTTTGAGTTCTCTCTGTAGCACTAACATTAAGCATCCTGGAAACACACAGTATGTACAGGTTTCAAGGTTTTCCAGTATTTTTCCAGTAACTTTAAACACATAACTGCTTCACAAAGTGTTATTTTATGCAGTTCATTAGAACTGTTTTGAAAACAGGCAGAGCAGTCAGGTATGAAGAATTACTTTTCCTCTCCTAGAAGAAAATATCTGTTATCAGTTCAAGAGTCATTGGCTTCCACAGTCTGGCAGATACACTTTCCTACTGTCTTCTTTGTGGCATCACTCTGAAAGAAATCTACAGCCTTCTACACACTTTAGACTTGTACTCAGGTGTCCCATTCTCCTATTTCTGCTTGTTTTTTGAGACAATATTTGTTCAGGTTGGGCCTGGTCAAAATTCGAATGAGATTATAAAGAAGTATTTTATATTAACTGCTGTAGGTCTTGGATTAAAACCAACCAAACAAACTTTTTTTCTTTCCCCCAGCTAAAACCTGAATTAAATGCAGAATTTTAAGTTTCTTCTGTGCTCTTGATGGTGGAGTCCCATGTGTCATGACTGCATGTGCATTCATATGTGCCTTAACTTTGCCTTCCACAGAGAAGGAAGCAAGAAGACTCCCTCACCTCATTCTTTCTCTGGCTTCTCTATTTGAATAGAAAACTTTTCAGAAAAGATCTGTTTCTCAATGTGTTCTTCATCTAATGCTGTATTGCCTTTAGGTGGATTTTAAAACTAATCCATTATGACTCAAAGCAAACACTGAAGAGCTTTTAAGAAGTAATAACAGACCATACCTGTTAGGGATGTTGTACAAATCTGTTTTTCTGAGATAGTGTCATGCATTTGCTGTATTTGTATGAGACATCCTTTCAAATCAAGAAAATGCATGAAGATAGGAACTTAGCTAAATCTGAAAGGAGTCACTGCAGAAAAAAGAACATTTACCAAAAGTATTTTCTATCATCTTTCATAACATCTGTGAGCATTCAAAGAAGAATTCTGATGTGCAAAAAAAATAAAATCTTTTAAAGTGCAAATTAATATTTGTGAGCCACCTCAGACAGCCTTAGGACTTACTCCTGCATATCTTCATCTTTGGGTAATGACTGGTTAAAATATTTTTGAATAATGAGGGTATTATCAAAAATCAAGTCTATTCACAAACGAGGCATGAAAAAAAACGGCGCTCAAGTTGTTGAATACATTTTTCATTTTGAATAGTCTGTCAGACTCTATTTACATCTTAGAGAGGATGTTGATCTCCTAGTTGGTTTTACAATACACATTCGCTTTGTAAATATTTAAAGATGCTAATTTTCTTTTCCTATCATAGGAACTTATTTTTAACAATAATCTTTTTAAAGCATCTTTGTTAGTGAAGAAGTATGTTGGCCCTCGATGCTGACTACTTCACACCTTGTTTGGTGGCTTACACAGGTGCGAGCTGATGTAAATTGCAATCAAAAGAGAGTGATTTAATTTTTAGTTTTATTTTTATATTCCCTTTGCACAATTGCAATAAGTGAAAAACGTGATTTCCATATATGGAGTTAGTAATTTCTTATGACACAGGAACACAGAATTTGTACACAGATCAGCTGCTTTCAGTGAGCAGATGCCCTCCTGCACACAGTCTGAATGAAAGTAATTTTTGTGTAGGATGTGCTAATGTGAGGAAAACAAACAAAAATTAACTTTGATTTTTTTTTTAAATCACTTACAATTCCTTTTGGAAGTGATAATATTTTAGCTGGTATTATTAAAAAATAAACTGCAAATAATAACATTAGGAGGGAATTCAGAGTCAACTGTTCACTTCTTGCATAAAAATCACAAACATAACATCTAGTTATCATCATAAGCTCTAGAGAAGCTAGAAATATAGTATGTTTTACTAGCATTTACAGATTTAAAAAACACATCAAGATAAAATGACCAATAAAACCTTTATTTTTTAATCCTTAGTATCAAAAGAAATTGAAATTCTTTTGTACACATCTTACGTACACAGAGAATCCTAGACACTAAAATGTTTCATTCTTTTAATACTGTTTCATGTCCCTGTTCTTTAAAGTCTACATTTTCTTGAGAAATTTCTCTCTGAGAGTGAAACAAAATCTTCCAAACTATCAAAGCTGGTGGGCTAGGTGAGGAAACATGTATTATATAACAAATAGCTGGAAGTGTTTTCTTTGTGTTTGCCAAAATTGTAGATTTTATCAGAGCATCTCAGAAAAATTAGGCTATCATCTGTTGGGGAGGGAGGAGTTCAAATGAAGATTATACTATATATTATATCAACATATCATATTAAAATATATAATATATAATATAATCCCAGATATAAAAGAGTGCATGGGCTTCGTTTTAAATTATATTAAGGTAAGCACAGTGTTACTCACCTGCAGTCACTGGAACTGGCTTTTATTGACAATTTTGTCACCTGAAAAATGATTTAGACTAAACCACAGAATCACAAATTGATTTAAATTTGCAGGGATTTAATCTCACTTGATCCCCTCTCAAAGCAGGATTAATTCTGGAGTTAAATCCAACCTGAAAGTGAAATCACATTGCTCCTTATCCCGTCAGGTCTTGAAAATCTCCAAGGACTGATGTTCTAACGTCTCCTTGAGCAGCCTGTTCCTGCACACAGGCACTCTCATAACGAAGAATTTTTCCTCCTGTGTAAGTGGAGTTTCCTTACATGGGTCTTGGCCCATCCTTTCCTTGATCCCCCAGTGCCCTTTCACTGTGCTCCTGCCTGAAGAATTTGGCTCTGTCTTTACAACGCCCTTTTATGTAGTCAAGACTGCTATTTGATCCCCCATTGTCTGTCCTATTTTCTAGTTTTGTATGCTCTTCCTTGCCTTTGAGCCAGGAGATGGATCTCAGACTGTAGTTGATTCTGTGCATGGATGGGTGGCCATGCAGTAAAGCCAAGGACAGGCTGTGGGGCAGGGGGAAAACAAGATTTTCTCTTCCATATACACACAGCAAGTGGATATTTCTGCATCCACAATTAAGCGGGCATGGAGCAGGAGAGAAAGAGTCAACACAGTTTCCCAACCAGCGCACAAAAGGACAGTTGCAGCAGAGGGTTAAACTTTCTGAGATTAATTTTTAAATGTAAAATTTAAGAATCAATGTTGATTTCAAGAGCCGCTTATACCAGATGAAACTGCCTCAGCACATTGTTGATCTGAGCAAGGATATATATTTGAATTTATAATTGAGGGCTGTAATTTATAGCAGAAGCATATGTATGAGTGGTCTCTGAATAAATACCTCACTGGCAGTCTGACCAACTTTGTGTAAGGGAAGTGAACTGATGAATATATACCATATGTTTAGGTTGTGTAAGAGGAGGCAATCCTCAGTGACTTCAGAGAAGCAGTCCTTGTTTACACCAGCTAGGAGCTAGCCTCGTGCATATAATTTGCAGCTGAATAAATGCAGATGTTAGCATTGTATAGAGCTTACAGAGTTTCAGGTTACTTTTGTTACAGAAGGCATCTAGCCCACAAGTTTGGATTTGGCTGCACTGCGCTGCACTGCTGTCTGAGAAGAGACATAGGTTTGGAAGTGAACGTGGCATTTTTGAACCTTTGGGAAAAACAAATGTTCATGTATCCCAACTGTACAAGAAGTCTTCCAAGGCAGATAAAGTAAGGAAATTAAAAGGAGGATATATGGAACCTGAAACAGTGAAATATGTCAGGGTGATGTGTGTACCTGAAACCTCACACCTTTCACACCTGCCTTTTGCCAAAATACACACGGGTAACTGCACCACCTACAGCACTAATATTTTAAGGTTGCACTAGTTGCACAAAAGGAAGCTGAGATTTCTCCAAGTTTGTGTTCAGTGTATTTACATCCATCATAGAAAATACTGAGCTTCCTGCAGATATGGACATTATCTGATGACAGATGCCCCTGATAAAATCCTGATTTGTGATGAATGACTCCAGCAATGTCCCTGAAGACAATGGAAGGGCTCACATGATTTCAGTGCTGTGCAGCAAGGAAAGAGTTTCAATGACCAAGTCTTCAGCTACTTAACAGCACCAGTAAGATTTTAAAGCCCATGAGAGTGGGCTAATTAGGCATGAGATAAATAGTTGTGATTATATATTTTATTTTATTAGGAGAGTATACAGTGTGCTAAACTTGGCTGATATTTTCATCAGTGTTTGCAAACAAATCTGGGATAAACAGAAAATTAATGATACTGTTGACAACAATCTAACTAGGCAAATGTCTTCTGGTACAAACTAACATACAAAATTTGCTGTTGCTACACCTATGTTGTAGCACCCACAAATGGTTTCCTATTTCCATGCAAAGGGAAGTGGGATATTTGACATAAAAGACAAACAGTGTGTGTCTGATTATGTGCCAGCTTGAATGACTGATGGATCAGGATTCCAAGGCTCATCATAACTTCAGGAGAACATAGGTGAAGATGCAGCCTGTATCTTTACGATCATGTATATGCTGATCAGTATAGTATCATTGCTTGAAGATTGTATGACTCATTCTCTGCTGTTTGTTTGCTGTTTGTCATGTTTATTTATCAGGAATATCTATATATGCAATCAATCATAAAACTCATAAAGAATCAAAATCCAGTTTTGCTTCAATATATTGTTAGATTAAAGTTGTAGTCCTGGCTTTATGAGTTTGCATACACTGATTAAATAAAAGTTGGTTTGGAGAAATCCTAAGGCCCTTATCCTGCAGTAGACTAGAGTAGCTTGGCATGGTGAATCCTCTGGGCCTTTAAATCCTTGAGCATACTGAACTATGGTTTATTGTGGAGAAAATAGTTATTCCACAGTGTGGGAGACCTTGCCACTGAGATGTTAACATAACTGGGGAAAAAAGATCTCTTAAACAGAGAAAATCTCTTATTGCAGATTTTTCTGCAATATTATGTGCCTCTCTTCCTGCTTTCTCCTCTGTTTTCTGTATAGTTTGCTCGAGCATTTATGCACTGGAATAAATTCACTGGGATGATGAGATTCACTAATGAAGATAAAGACAACCAGATCTGCAAAGCATTTTATGGTTTCTCTACTTTTCCTGCTAATAGGAGTTCACTTCCAGCCTGAGTTACAGGGTTACAGACAGATCTGAATGCCAAGCAGGGACATGCTGTATTCATTTGTGTTTTTAAATAATTGTGTTGTGTTTTTGGCTTGGTTGCTTTGACTGTAGCTTCCCGTGCTGTTAGCCAGAACACAATACAATCGGTATAAGTCCCTCTCTTTGATCTTCTGCTCAAACTACACCTTATTCTGGCTTTCCATCTAAAGCTAGCTATCCAACTTGGCACTCTTGCGCTTTCTTATAGTACCTTACAAGCAGTCACCCCCAATTGAAATGCTGGCTTTAACTAGTAGCATATCAATTATCTTTGCAGCTCTTTTATGTTTACGATACTATGAACATTTTCCTTCTTCATCTATATTTTACCTCTTCACATTTCATATTCTTTGGACTATATTCTCTGTCCCTGAATAAAGGTCTTTATAATAATTAGACAATTACTTGTAAAAGTTGAAAGTATATCACTGGTCTCCTTTTAAGTGGTCAGGTGTCCATCCTGGGTTTCTTTAAAATCAAAAGGGAATCAACAAGACCTAATGATAACATTGCATACTCTATGCATGGGAACAGGAATCCCTGCCAAAAGCTCTTGTTGGGGCTTTGAAGGAGCTATATCAAGAGGAACTAAAACATACTGAAATCTTCAGATCATTCAGGTCTTACCTCCATTCTCTCTTACAGCAAGAGCAAGCATTTATACTTTCTCCTCAATTCTAAGTCAAATAAGAAAGAACAAGACCACTGTCTGTGAGAAATGGCATAAAATTGCACCTCCATTATCTCAAAAAGATATGTGAGCACAAAATACTGGCACTGAGGCTGCACTTTGGTACAACGTAGTGTTGAATTCAGGTATAGTGTTTCAGTGGTGGGTTAGAAAGTTTCTGGATAAGGACATATTTTAACTAACAAAGAAACCAACATTTGCAGCACGTAGGAAGCTAGTGACCATCAGAGTGGTTCTGCAACACTCAGAAAATTAGTGCTATCAAAACATCCTTTGCATTGTTAATGTGGTAATGTGGCTGTTTTACTACAGTTTTTTAGCACAAAAACAGGCACTTGAAAATTTTGTTTGAATTCCTACGACTCTGTCCCAATTTTTTACTGAGCTTTTGTTTCAACAGACAATGAACCTGAAAGAATTTCAAAATGCCGAGAGTGCTGTTGTTTTCCTCAGATGTCTCAAGACGAAGGGGTAGAAATTAGCTCTTGGGACTTTTTATAGAAAGTATAGCTAAGGCAGTTGTAAATGAGGATGCGACATAGCTGTACAAAAGTGTCATCAAAACCTACCATTTACCAGCCATTATTTATAGGGAAGTTTAATTATGCCTTATCCTCTTCATAATACCACACCTGAATATAGCCAGGTATGATTACTCCAGTATCAGAGCTGCTGTAGATGGTAACTTCTTTGTCAGCTGAACATCTCTCTGTCATCACTGAAACATGACAGTGAAATTCCACAGTGAAAGCTCTACTATATAGTCATACAGTTCTTATCAGAAAGACTTAGCACATCACTATGTTGAGTGAAGTCCCACGGGTTTAAAATACACTGAGCTAGTTCTGTAATTCTTTTAATGTCACTGATACAATAGTTCTATGGAAACATGAACTCAGAGTGTTGCAGTGGTCAAGAAGCAAAATATAAGGAACTGTTGATAAAAGAATAGGAAGAGAAAAAAAAATTAACTAAGCTAGTGTATGATTCCTTGTTTCATAATCTGTGTACTTTGCTATCTCAAAAGTAAGGAACATGAGCAATAAGGTTGAGTGAAGATAGACAACACCTTCCATACAAACAACAGCTGAGTATGTTGGACCTCCTCAGCCTATAAAAGAGAAAGTTTAGGAGTATGATAAAGATCTGCAAAATAATGAGTGCCGTAGATAGGGATCTATTCAGGTTATTTTTTCCAGTGCAAGATCCATCAGATGGTTCCCCCGTACTGCTATCTAGTAGTAGAGAATATCAAAACAAACAAAAAGAAGTCATTCTTCATGCAGCAGGTTTTATGACTGTGGAGTTCTTTGCCAAAAGAAGATTTGTTTGCAAAGCATTTATGTGGGTTAAAAGGCAGATTGGACAAGCACTTGGAAAATGAATCTGAAAGTAGCTGCAGGCAAACAGAATATTGTGGGTGAAATATCATACATACTTGCTCTGATCCTATTTTTCCTTATGTATCTGCAGATGGACACTTCTGGAGACATTACTGGACTAGATGGACACTCAAAACAGTGTGTCAGGTTTTGTATGTGATGAAAACTATCACAAAAGATGTGTATTAGAACTACTTACCTGCAGTGATGCTGCCATCAAAGAATGTGGGTTTCCAAGTTGTCTGGAAATTAGATGAAAAGAGGAGGTGTGAATTGGGGTAAATATCTTGTTTTTAAACATGTGTGACCAGAAAGTTTTCCGCATGGAAAGTCTGCAGGGGGATCCCTTTTCTGGCATTTCATTTTGTTGTCTTAAGAGGACCAATTTAATGCAGAAGGCATAATATGCCTGAGGATATTGACTCATACAGCAGACAGACATATAGGAGCTCGGAAAATGAGGAATAATAAGTAAGTCTTCTTCAAACTTTGTAATTAAATTGATCTTACTCTCTGGTAGTTTGATGATGACCCATAAAGCTGGATGAGACATGAAGCTGATCATTTGACATTGTTAAGTGCCCCATAATTTATTTAAGGTCTGATCTTGTGAAGTGAAAACACTCCTGTAACTTCTGAAGACTTGCAAAATTGCAGGTTTAGGATTTACCCAGATTGGTGATTAGCAAGTACAGACATGTTAGCCCTATGGTCCTTGGCAAACTACAACTAAGTGAAAGTACTGTTTATAGTGGTTTCTACATTTTCTCTCTAGTTTTATATGGATACAATATTTTTCAAGGCTCTTCACAGAAAAGTAGTGTGCTGACTAAGTCAAAGTGATTCATGTTTCATATCCTATATGTGGATGTATTCCAGTAAAACAGAAAACCTGAGGGTGACTGCAGGGCTGCAGAACTGAGCTCTAGAAGATACCTAGTAAGTGTAATGCACTGGCCTTGTATCAGGGATCCAAACATAAAGCAATTTTTTCTCATGTATCTGATATATAGACAGACAAACAGGCTGCACTGAATGGCTTAAAATCACAGTTTGTGAGAATAGATATTGTGTATGTTGGGTATGGAAGAATTAGAACAACCTTTTCTTATACTGCTTGTAAAAATGCTTCATGAGCTTTAGGTGGGGGGTGTTGGAACAAAGAGCACTTATGAAGGAGGAGGAATCCTCACAGCATAATGAAGATCACTTATTGAACTTTCCTATAATTCAAGGAGCAAAATAATTAAATCACTTATTCCCTCCCCCCCCCCCCCTATGTACTGACAGATTTTTTTTATATGCTTATAAAAGGTTGTATAAATTTTGCAGATTAGGGGATATATCTCCCACATTAACATCTTTGAGCATCTTGACTGTAGTCAGCAAGTTCAGTAGGAAGATGTCAGTTTACTCCTGGTGTAGTCTGGGTTTGATTTCTAAAGCCTTTGTAGTCTGTCTGGACCATGGACACAGACATATTTCATATGATATCTGGTATCTTAAACTCTTCTGGATGAAACACTGACGTGATACAGTAAAATATTAGGAGATGGCTGCAGTTTTTAAAAAAATGTATCCTTTTTTAGAAGCCATCTCCAGAATCTTTTGACTACCAAAATAAGATCTAAGATCATCCAGGCCAATATCTCTCAGCAAGCACAGATACAGGCCTAAACATTTCATCAAAGACAGAGAGATGAGTGTGGATTTCTGCTAGTGAAGGAGAAGAGGGCTTGCCCATCCAGGTTGGAGAGCAGCCCAGCAGCTTTCCCATGTCTGACTCAGCACGTTTCCATGACAGGCTGGGCTCCAATGCAGAGAATGCTGTGTGGGGGGAACAAAAAGGAGCAGTTTTACATTAACCTGGTACTCCACTGCTGTGACTAACTCTTACATTCCTCACTTCTGTGTGTTGGCAGCAAGTATCGATATAGATATGAACTTTCAAGCTTGAGTTGTTTTTATTAACAGAGAGTTTTCTGTACCATGCAGCTCTTAGGGTGGGGAAAAAATAAAGAAAAAGGAATTTTAATTCTACATAGTCAATTCCTACCTGTCTGCAGACAGGCAAAAAAATTTCAAGATGTTTTTTCATACATTGTGTGCCTGACCATGTGAATTCTCCAACATATTTGGACCAAGCTGTGGATTGCCTAAACCTTGTTTGTGCTTGATGGTTGTGTTTGGTTCACTGTGACAAATCACAAGAGTATCTTGAAGCATAAATGTTATTGATAGTTCCTGTGTTTTAATTTGCTAAAGATTTAATGCTTATATATATAATAGAATGTCCTTCTATTCCATAAATCAATTAGTATTTACAGTGAAACCCCACCTAGGAAACCTGTGCTTTTCTCTGATTAATAGAGGACAAAAGGTTATCTCTTTATACTATACTTCTGCAGCATTTTATGATTGCGAGCATAGTTTGATTGCATTGGGTTGATATGAATAAACTATGTAATACTTTGCATTCTTTTCTTGACATTAGATTTTTATTTTCTTATGTCTCTGAGATGGTAATTTCAGTATTGACCAGGGAGAGTGACTTATATTTCTGCTTTTTATAAATAAAAGATTTCTTTATTTGTTTATAAGTTGGCATAGCATGGCCGTTATTCTCAGTAACATTGCAAAGGTGTACCTGAGGATTGTACAGGTATAAGCAAAGGAAAAATATAAGGATAATAGAGAAATGTGTCTGCAGAATATTTATACATATTGATAATGCACAAATGATGACAAGCACAGATTAAACATGTAGGACATTAGGTGTGTCTGGGAACAAGAGAGGGTGAAATAGCTGGAAAATTTGATTTGGCAACCATGAAGCCCTTTACAAGTTAAAATTGATTTTTTCAGTAAGAATAGTAACTAAAAATCAAATTGAATTTCTGAAACAGTGATATCTGCTCAGATTAAAAAGAGTGCTGATTGTTAGGTCTGCAATGTATTCTGGATTGTTTGCTCCCTGTGCTTTTGACAGCATATTTGTTTGTAGTCAGTAACAGTTTCCAACAGAAAGGAGTGAGATTTTTGAACTCTCTTAGCTAGCAGATCTATTATTTGTATAAAGGCTGCTGGGGTTGTCTCCCCTCCTTTCCTAGTACAATAATTGCATTTGTTTAAAGGCTACACAGAACTTCAAAAACTCACACGCCAAACAAAATGTAAATGGTTCCGTGACCCCGTTAACCCACTGAAGCTGACGTCTCTTATTACCAGCTCTGCTTCTGCTTAAGGGAAATTGCTGCTTTTTTTCCTCTGCAAACAGTTGTTACATCTTGGGTCAAGCCAGTTGTTCAAGGTCCAAATAAAGAGGAAGCCTGGTTTTACGGTGTGAGTCACTGAGTTTATGATGCAAGTGATGTCTTTTTGTTTGGGCTGGGAATTTTGAAGGGTAAATGAGTGAGCACAGCATCAAACTGTGTATACAGTAAATGCATGGGGGTACTGGCCATGACACACATGGGAAAGACCAGTGACGTCTGTGCTGAAGCTTTTCACTGATAATCAAAACTGGAAAAATGCCATACTACTTTTTTATTATTATACAGGATCACAATAGGTTTCTGTTACTGTGTGGAACATTGTCATATCAGCTAAGTTTAATGAATATTAATCAGACTTATAAAAAAATTAAACGTGCTTCTGTGTTTTGGTGTTCCCATTTTGGATTTTTTCTGCTTTTTGGGATCTAGTGTATCAATTTGTATCCAAAACACAGATGTGAGATACTTAATGTCATTACAAATTCTTACAATTGCAATGCTTTATTTTTAATATGTCTGCATTTTCCTTTTTCCTGTGTGAGAAAGAAACTGTGATGAGAACTTTAATCCTTTGTTCTTTACTATATTCTACTTTTGGATTGATGATTGAGCTGAGAGTTAGATTCAAAAGGTATGTGGACATGCAGAGCTGCCACTAAAGCACTAAATGGGATTTTCAGAAGTTTCTGACCTACCCTGATTTCACTGGGAGATAGGACCTTCCTAGTAGGCATCTGCCAGCCACCAGGCATTGATTTTTTTCTGCATAACCCTGCCAAAAATGTGTTGTAGGCCTTTGATCCTTACTACTGTAAGTATTTAATCTCATTATATTTATAGAGTTTTGCATGTCGAGTCTGGATCAAATCTCTCTCTTGGAAACCTATTATTTATTTAATTGTTCCTCTTCTGTATTTTTCCTTCATATGCTTTTTCCTGGGTTGTTAGTGACTACTTAGCCTGCTAGAAAGTCTAGGTCAAATGCCATAAAAGTATCTTCTTTCTCTCTGACTCTAATTGCCCTTTTGCCTTATCCTTTCCAGGTAAGTGGTAAGGGAAGGTGATAAAAGTGATCCCTCTGACCTTTCCCAGCAGAGGAAGACTGAGAGTTAACATGTTAAGTCACCTTGACCTCATCAAGGATTAAGTAGAAGAGCTCATCTGGGCATTTTTCAGAGGACCAAGTCAAGAAATGCTCTGGCATCTGATGACAAAGGCAGGGTCTTCCTGCCTCTCTGCCCACATACCCCCTCCACGTGCTTCACATGAGTATATCCACCTCTGAGCAGACTGCAAAAGAGAAAGTCTTCTTTTAAAGAGAGGCATGGAGTTCTACTTCCTCTCCTCCCTGCAGTTCTGCTAGTCAGGGATATGCTCAGAAACTCTTCAAATATCTCTGCCCTCTCAAAACTTGTTCAAGGTCTTCTTCTCTCATGGAGGTCTGCTGTGGAGCCTTACCGAGGAAGTGCTACTGTAGAGGTGTAATGCCATTCTTTTGGTAGAAGAATTTTTTTTTATTTGCCCCTGGAATTATGTTCCTGCAACCATATTGATTGCTCCAAGCAAAGATAATCTTTAATATTCACAAATTTCTGATGCAGTCTATGCAAATATATGCTAAAGACTACAAAATTTGCTTGAATTACTAGGCTGCCTCCTCCATAGAAGGTGACGGTAGAGTGATTACGGGTGAGGAAAGGGTGATGATAAGGAATTTTTATTTTATTGTAAAGCAGCTGACAAGAAAGCAGAGGTTCTTCTGGCTTTTTTAAAATACCCAGCTGCAAGCAGCCAGTTCAGATTCACTAAGCAGTGATCTGGACGTATTTTCTTTCTCATGGCCATATCCCAGAAATCGTTAAGAACTGGAATGTGCTAGTTCTGTCACACATACAATGTGTACTAACTGTTGCTAGGCTGCTTTGAGCTACTTAGTGGCACCAATGTATTATAGGAAGGAAAAAAAAAAAAGGAAAAGGAAAAAGGTCCTTCGCTAAAATTCAGGTTTTGTTACATGAAGTAATTTAAAAATACAATTTTGGGACTAAATCCCAGAGATTATCCCTACCTCCTAAAATCTTCAGTAGCAAGCTAGGTATCTCATAGGATTGAATGATAAGTCAAGCTGTCTTTTTTTGTCTGTTACTGCTCAAGTGGAGTAAGCTACAAGAAGAATAAGATCACTGAGATGCATGCAGGGTGTAATGCACACTGGCAGAAGGAAAAACCCTTAAAGCTGAAAACAAAAACAAAAGTTCAAGTCTTTGCTTTTTGACCTGATAGTTCTTTTCATATTTTCATTCCTGGTTAGTTCTTACCTTTTAGCAGCGGTGTAAATACTATTCTTCTGTTCTCAGTGTTTACATTGACGTGATTTGTCAGTGATATGCTAATTTTCTTTAGCATTAAGACTAAGTACAAGTTGGCCTAATTTCCGAGAAAAACTCTAATCAAAGCCTCTGAACATTAACATGTAAAATTGTTGTTAGAGTCTGCTACAGAGGACAGCTGGTGTAAAAGTACAGAAGTGTTTAAGCAGGATTCCTTGTTATGAAGAATTCACAGTAGAAAAAAGTAGTTACTCTCCAGATAGGTTGTGAAGACAACCCACAATAGTTCAGTAGAGTAGCTGGATCTAAATCATTCCAGACTTACTAAGTGTCTTTCAATGCTGTTGTCTTTTGTTGTTGTTTAGAAAACTATTGCC
The DNA here is from genome assembly GCA_013398125.1 of Aegotheles bennettii. Lineage (NCBI taxonomy): Eukaryota > Metazoa > Chordata > Aves > Caprimulgiformes > Aegothelidae > Aegotheles > Aegotheles bennettii. Next base: position 191,124 of record VZRW01010973.1, on the reverse strand, counting down.
AAGTCAGAGGTCTGGAGCTTATTATAATTGTGTGTATGGTATATACAATAAAAAAAAGCTGATTGAAATCTTAACAAAAAACAAAAAGCAAAAACTGCCTTGATGATCGCAGACGTAACAAGAAGTAACAGGCAACTCTTTGTGCAACCAGTCTCTTTGAAAATGACTTTTTAGATTTATCATTACCCTTTTACACAAGGTTGTGAGCCACTACTTTTTTTTTCTTAAGAAATTGCCTTTAGAAACAGTCACTGTTCTGACAAAGGAGTCTTTCAGATATGCTCTGTGCCTTTGATGGATATGTAAGCTTTTTCCTCCAGAAGTGACAAAAGAGAAATACTGCTGATTCCACTTTTTATAAATGTTCTTTTATACAATGTGTAGTATATATAGTTCTAATGATGCATACTTGCAAACCTGGCAAGACAACTAAGACATTGTATTTATAAAACATGGTCTAAAATCTCAGGTTGGTTTGGTTTTTTTTTTTTTAAAAAAAAGGTTAAAAATAAGCTTTTACAGAAACTGTGAGAGAGGATGATTTAAAAAAGCAAGAGTGAAGAAAGTTGATAAAACATTTTAAATCCCACTAGTTGTTTTTAGTTTTACCCTACTCCTGGTAATTCCTGACATTTAAAAAGTACATTTTTTACTTTCAAGATATTTCCTCAGTATTTGCAGATCTCTGTGGAGAATAAATTATGACCAGCAGTGGATGGAATTCCGTTTTGGTTGGAACTGTTAGTGATAAATCTTGATGTGATTTCTATAAAATTTGGAAAGTTTATTTGTAAGGTATTACAACTTCAAAGGCCTTCAGCTTGATCAGAAAACAGAATCCTAAGTTATTTGACATCAAATTGCTACATTAAACAACTTTATTATCTTACAAGCCAATCAAATGACTAACTTTTGAACCCATAATAATCTTTTTAATTGATGTAAGGACATAGAGGATATAATGACCAATTCTTGCAGTAAATTTTTGTACTCAGCTGTTGCACTGATTTTAATTGCCTGTTCCTGAGAGCAAAACCTGTACTGATGAGCAATAGCTGTCTTATTGAGTTAGGCCCCAGTGAGCCACATTTATCATAGAATTATAGAATGGTTTAGGTTGAAAGAGACCTTTAAAGATCATCTACTCCAACCCCCCTTGCCATGGGCAGGGACACCTTCCACCAGACCAGGCTGTTCAAAGCCCCATCCAGTCTGGCCTCGAACACTTCCAGGGACAAGGCATCCACAACCTCTCTGGGCAACCTGTGCCAGTGCTTCACCACCCTCATCATAAAATGTTTCTTCCTTATCTCCAGTCTAAATCTACCCTTTTTCAGTTTAAAACCATTGTGTTTTGTCCTGCCACTACAGACCATGGTAAAAAGTCAAACTCCTGCTTGTCAAACTAGATTTCCTTCTATGACAAGGTAACTCACCTAGTCGATCAAGGGAAGCCAGTGGATGTAATATTCTTAGACCTCAGAAAAGCTTTTAATAGTGTCCCTCACAGTATCCTTCTGGACAAAATGTCCAACATACAGCTGGACAACTGGGTTACACGATGGGTGAGCAAGTGGCTCACAGATTGAGCACAAAGAGCAGTTGTGAATGGGTTAACATCAGGCTGGTGACAGGTCACTAGTGGGGTTCCACAGGGCTCCATCCTAGGCCCAGTCTTCTTCAACATCTTCATCAACGACCTGGATACAGGACTCAAAGGGATACTCTGCAAATTTGCAGATGATACTAAATTAGGAGGAGCTGTTGACTCCCTTGGGGGCAGACAGGCCTTATAGAAAGACCTCGACAAGATAGAGAGATGGGCAGTCACCAACCAAATGAACTTCAACAAGGGCAAGTGCCAGATTCTGCACCTGGGACGGGGCAACCCTGGTGGTACGTACAGACTAGGGAATGAGTGGCTGGAGAACAGCACAGCTGAGGGGGACCTGGGGATCCTGGTTGATAGCAAGCTGAATATGAGCCACCAGTGTGCTCTGGCAGCCAGGAAAGCCAACCATGTCCTGGGGTGCATCAAGCACAGTGTTGCCAGATCTACTCTGCACTGGTGCGGTGTCACCTCAAGTACTGTGTGCAGTTTTGGGCTCCACAGTTCAAAAAGGACATCGAACTACTGGAGCAAGTCCAGAGGAGGGCCACAGGGATGGTGAAGGGCCTAGAAGGGATGACCTATGAGGAGTGGCTGAGGTCACTTGGATTTTTCAGTCTGGAGAAAAGGAGGCTGAGGAGTGACCTCATTGTAGTCTATGGCTCTCTCACGAGGGGAAGAGAAGGGACGGGTACTGATCTCTTCACTCCTGTGACCAATGACAGGACTCGGGGTAACAGCAGGAAGCTGAATCAGGGGAGGTTTAGGTTAGATAATAGGAAAAGGTTTTTTACCCAGAGAGTGATTGAGCACTGGCACAGGCTCCCCAGGGCAGTGGTCACAGCACCAAGCCTGACTGAGTTCAAGAAGTGTTTGGATGACACTCTCAGGCACATGGTGCATCTCTAGGGATGTCTTGCACAGGGACAGGTGTTGGACTTGATGATCCTGGAAGGTCCCTTCCAATTGGACATGTTCTAAGTCTCTATCTTTCTTACAAGCCCTTTATATATTAAAAGGTTGCAGTAAGGTTTCCTTGGAACCTTCCCTTCTCCAGGCTGAACAATCCCAACTTTCTCAGTCTGTCTTAATAGGAGAGGTGCTCCATCCTTGTATCATCTTTGTGGTCCTCATCTGGACCTGCTCTAGCAGGTCCTTGTCTTTCTTGCAGTACAGTTCCTAGATCTGGATGTGGTGCTGCGGGTGGGGGCTCATGAAAACAGACTAGAAAGGCAGAATGACCTCACTTGACCTGCTGGCTTTTTTTTTTTTCTTTTTTTACGCAGCCCAGGATACAATTGGCTTTCTGGGCTGTGATCACACATTGCCAGTTCATATCCATTTTTTCTCATCCACCCATATACCCAAGTACTTTTCTGCAGGGCTGCTCTCAATCCCTTCCTCCCCTATTCTGTACTGATATTGGGGAGTGCCCTGACCCATGAGTAGGACCTTACACTTGGCCTTGAACTTCACGGAGCTCACACAGGCCCAATTCTTGAGCCTATCAAGGTCCCTCTGGATGGCATCCCTTCCTTGAAGCATATCAACTGCATCAGTCAGCTCAGCATCATCTGCAAATTTGCTGTGAGGGTGCACTCAATCCCACTGTCTATGTAATTGTTGAAGATATTAAACAGTTTTGGTCTCAGTACAGACCCTTGAGGGACACCACTTGTTACTGATCTCTATTTGGACACAGAGCCATTGAATGCAACTGTTTTGATGTGGCCATCCAGCCAGTTCCTTATTCATCTAATAGTCCCTTCATCAAACCCATATCTCTTCAATGTAGAAGAACGTTGTGCAGGACCATATCAAAGGCCTTATAGAGTCCAAGTAAACATCAGTTGTTCTTCTCTTGCCCACTGATGCAGTCAGTCCATTGTAGAAGGCGATTATTTGGCTTAATTTGCCCTTTATGAAGCCATGTTGGCTGTCTCTAATCACCTCCCTGTGTTCCCTGTACTTCAACATAACTTCCAGGAAAAACTGTTCCGTGATCTTACTGGGCACTGAGGCTGACTGGTCAGTAGTTCCCAGAGTCCTCCTTGTTACCCTTTTGAAGTAATGGATGCACTAAATACCACCTCTGCGCTAAATAGCAAATTCTCTTCTAAATGTTTTCCAAACCCACTGGCTCAGTGCAATGATGAATTCATCTTTTTCAATCAGCACAGGTGGCATTTTTGTCCAGTGGCACTTCCAGAAGGCAATGGAAAACCAACTACTTATTTCAGAAGAGTTTTAAGTTATTGTTTGTAAGCAAGAATAGATTTTTCATTTTACCTCCACTGTTCAGAGCAGAAGGGAAACATCAGTTTCATATTTAGCCTCTCTACCTTTGAAAACAGGTGCTTTTTCTGAGCATCTGCAGGTGACTTCTAACTTTACCAATCCTGGTATTTTCACACAGCCTGCTTAAGTTCTGAACTTGGAAAAAAAGTAAGATAATTTTAGCTACAATTTTATGGACTGTGGAATTTTTCTCAGTTACAGGATTTTTTTATGGGTGTTTGGTTTTGGTTTTTTTTAGTCTTTGTGAAACAATGACACAGCAGTCTCAAGACATTTTTTTCTATATAATATTTTACTTAAAACCAGATTAAATTAGTTTACCTATGGTCACATTTTTATGTTAAAAAACTCTGAGGAAGAAGGAATTCCTGTGTTTTTAAATTTAACCAATTTTAATCCAGCAGGCTAGTGCAAATATAATTTGTATTACAGAAAAATTATAAATGCACATGCAGGAGAAATTAGTTCTGTTGCTAAATACAATTTCTGTTCTCTAAAATGATAATATGATAAGTAAGGCAAGGGGCAACTAATAATATCATGTGCATTTTAATACATTTGCCTAGATAATAGTTTGCTTTAATCTTTCCAGTAAGATTAGTGTTATTTCTCCCCTCCTATACATTTACCACATATCTCAGCTGACTCCAAGAGAATTACTATACCATTAGAAAAGCATGTGGCTCCCAGCATGGGTTTGGCATTTGGCTCAGGCAGGTTTGGAGGGGATTACTGTTCATGTGTACCAATGTTATGAGAACATAAAGTAAGAAATGCTAAATATGAAATCAGAGTGAAAACATAAAGATTTGCTCCATATCATCTGTCTACTATTCTAATAATTCTGTTTTCCTGTGTGATTATTTATTAACTGCAAAGATATTTTACAAACTTTTAGATACTTTGACAAACATTAGGGTCTTCTAGATTTTTCCATCCTTCAGAAGGTGATCTTAATAAAATTTCTATACATTCACACTAACTAAAGCTAGCATGGCTTTTACACAAGACAAGCAAGAATAAATTAGTATGTGTTTCTACCAAAGATATGATTTTGTTTGTCTTTCTCTTGGTAATATGGATAACTTTTTTTTCTCTTAGTTTAGTTTAAACTGGCTGGAAAATTTAAAGCTGAAACCCAGAAGTTGACCTGAAATTCATTAAAAATATACATAAAATCTGTTTATTATAAATTCTGCCATTACAGGGAATGAAAATGTTGAGACACAAAGCTGAGACACACAAAGATAAATTGTTAACATATTTTACTTCCTACCTGAAAGAAATAAAATTGTAGTGTAGAGAAGTATGTAGAAATATGTATTGTAGAGAAATATGGAGTCAAATACATATACACATTGCCTTGCTTTTCTTTCCCCTCCTGCCAAGTATTTTCTTCTTTTCACAGCTGGCTGGCCTAATGAAGGCTCAAAGGCTGATGGAGGAATCCTACCCTGAAGGATTAGCTGAGCCATTTAGCACAAGGAGGTGCAGTTCCATAGCTCTCGGAAAGGCAAACTTCTTGCATAACTCTCTGTGTATGGTGTCATCAAACAAGCCAAATCAGAACATTTTTATTATTTTTCTTCTTCTTTTTTTTTTTTCTCCAGAATATTCAGCTTCCTTTCCTTTTATGGGCAGTGAACATGTAGGAAGTCCGGTGATCTTCTAGCCTGAGCCACTCCCTTCCTCTTTTAGGCCGTGCAGCTGTGCGTTTGCTTTTATGAACACATGCAGATAGACTTGAACTTGTTTTGTCTGTGCTCCAGGGCAGGTGGATGTGAGCCAGCTCCAATCTGTCAGTGAGCTGGCTGTGTTAGTGTAGGGCTGTATTCAACCTGATGGGCTCTGCTGAGACTCTGCAGTTATCGCTGAGGTGCAATGACACACTCATGCATCTTCATAGTTTCAAAGACTGGACAAGGGTTCAGTCTGAACAAACTGAAATCTCCATAAACAGTGTATGAATGTACTTTGAATCTGCACCTACGTCTTTATCCCACTGTTGCTCAAAGGAGAAAAGAAAGAAAAAAAAGGAGGAAATTAAGGGAAGCCTTCTATGCATACTTTCATTTCCTTGATGTCTAATCTTCAAGCAGTACAGGGTCAAGCTATCCCTAAAATATCCATAAGAGAAATTACAGACCATTTGTGCTTAGTTAGTCCATAGTACCAGACAAAAACAAAGTAACTGCCCCAAAGTTTGGATTTGGTAAAGTACAATTAGGTAAGTCTGTAAGACTGTCAGTGAATTTTCCTCCTTTATTCTAAAGAGAATACCAGTGCTACTCCAATACACAACATAGATGAAACTGCACCAGATTCGGCTCCCTTTATGCTACATAGTCTTTTCATACAATGCCAGCAAGCCTCCATCTCTACATGCTTCCAGCAACACAGCTCTAATGTCATTTCACACATGCTTTACTGAAAAACCCACACATATAGTAATTATGTATTGAGAGAACAGAAGTAACATATGGAGCCAGAGATTCAAGTGTCTCTCCAGTGCTCTGTAATGTGGTTTCACCAGTGTGCTTTAAGGAAAGCATTAGCATGTTCACAAGCCACTCTGCATCATTCGGCTTGGGGAATCAGGGACCGCTGCCTGGCAGAAGGATTTAGCACAGTAAGTACAGCAGTAAGAAGTTTAAGATTGGGTTGTAAAAAACACCTTTATTTCAAGTTAATCCATTCTTGCTACCTGCATTTAGAAGGGGAACTCTAAACTTCAGAATAACTGAATCTCTGAAGTCTCATTTGGCCCAGCCAAAAACCAATGTACTATGAAACAGAGGTCTCAAGGGAAACTTTGGATATCAAGCATCTGCCTATGAAGTAGCACATTTCAGCAACTGTATGTCAAACAAAAGCTGGAAACAGTATGTAGAAGCGTGAACACACATCTGTGGATCTGTAAATACTTTATTCCTTGAAAAATGTAATGCCATTAGTCCCAAAGCTATTTAGACCCTGAGTTTACTGACTGTTTTCTTCTGGAAAAAGTCGGGGCTAGATTTGGAAGCGGGGTGGTGAAGGCAATGTGTTGCATGCTTTCTTTTTTTACAGTCTGGAAAGCAATTGATCTACCAATCCCAGGTACTTCCACTCTCCTACAGAAATTTGAACAGTGTTTCAGAAAAAATCTCTTATCCTTTATGCTGCTGACTTTCTTGAGCTGGTTGTTATTCTGACTCTCATGTTTCAACTTTTTCATTTTGAATAGAATGCAAAACCAGAGAGAATTTTTTGTTGACTGTAGCACTACTACATTCCCTCAAAATGGTTTCTCTTTCTAAATATTTCATAATTTGTAGAAGATAAAATGTGTCAGAAGAGGACATTAATAACACTGAATGGCAGGGTCCTTGTGATCTAGCAGTTGTGGCACTTTCCTGGAAGGTAGGAAGTGTAGATTGACACTCAAAAGAAAAAATTAGTCTGAGCTACCCTTGTAGATGTAATGGAAGTCCAGGTGAAATGTTTATTTCAGTCCAAACTTTACCTCCCCAACCCTACCTTTTAAACAAACAAAAGTAATTCTGATTCAGACTTAATTTTAAAGGAGGGAGAGGACTGACTTCTCAGTTGACAGAAAAAAGCAACAATTGCACAATCCATCTGAAGGGAAAGACCTTATTGAGAGAGAGTGAAAATATAAACATTAGTCTGTTTAGATTTAACCCACCTAAAAATTTGGATGATTGATTTTGATACTTGCTCACAGTCTGCTGCAACTTACTGATATTCTTTTCTTAATTACACTTGCAAGCTGTTGTTCAATTGGAATATATTAAAAAATCACTGAGGAGAGCTACGGGTGGCATCCTCACTTCCCTAAGGTAAGTGAAAATACATCATTGGGATTGATTTTCACGTGATAGATACAGAATACTAAAACTGAAGTTGATTTAAACTATACAGCTTGACTGGATATTGTTTATACATATTATACATGACAGAGCAGTGTGGAGATTTCAAAGCTGTCATTAAGTTAGTAGTCTCAGTGTTGCTACAGCAGCATAGAAGCCAATACATATGTTGGTGTCTAAGCAAGTAATGCAGATAGCCTGAATGAGATTTATCTTAACAGCTACGCCTTCCTACCCAACACCCAAGATAGTTAACTAAGGTCTGTTTGTAATCTCTCAAGAAGAGAGACCTAGGGGACAATTAATCTCCTCATAAAATAAAAAGCTAATGATGAACTGCACCCTACCTGTTTATTTCTAGTGACTGTGTAAAAAGGGTGACTAGATCAGATGTGGAAAACTATTATATACCTGCAAAGATATGTGGGATGAATATCACTGTCCTTGTCCTTGACCTTGTCCTTGTCTCCCATGTACCTGTGAGATTTTTAGCTCTTCATTGCTTACAGCTGAGCTAAAAAATACCTTGAGCATGTCTTTCTTCAGGCTGCTTTCCAAATGTTTTCTTATGGATCTTTCAGAGGTGGAAATGGGTAAAATTATATCTATATTTAAGGAAATTAAGAACATTCCAAGCTTTTTGGGTTTGGTTTGGAAATAGAGAAAGAAACTTAATGGTTGGTAAATGGACCCTAAATTGTTTTTTCTAGATACTTCACCACTCTGACTGAAGTGGGGTGCAGAACAGGAGTGTCAATTCATCACAGTGACCTTCCTCTCTGTAAATGTCATTAGAAATCACAAGGCTGCAAACCTTCATCAATTTTAAGAAACGGGAGATTGCAAGAATACAGTGCAATGCCAAAAGGGGAAGGACTTAATTTCTGAGTGCATCTTCTTTAAAAGCAAAAAGATTAACAGTGTTTCCTTGTAGTTGGTACAGCTCTTGCCAGTATGATTGGTAGGAAACAAAACTTTAATTTTTTTTAATTAAAAAAAAATAAATCTCAAAGTTAAGGTGGCTTTTAGGACTTTATAAGAACTCTTTGGGCCTTCTGCATCTGCACAAATCTCTTAGAAATTTCCTAGGAGAGGACTGTATCATGTAATTTCCAAGATCTAGAAATGTTAACTGTACTGCAACTTCTGGCCAGCAATGAAAAATACATTAAAATAAAAAGTAAAAATGACATGAATTTTTTAAAAAACAGTTTTGGGTTAGATTGGCCGATAAGATGAATGTTATTTTAAATTATTATTTTTCCATTACTCTATTTTTTATACTGTTGGATTTCCAGTGTCTATTTTTTACTTTCACTTCTCTGAAGGTATTTACAGTATTTGGGATTCTAAAAATCATAACAACTATGTTCCCTTGAATCAATGGTTCCCATACAGTTCAATTTAGATTCAATTTGAATCCAGACATAAAGAAATCCTACATCAGAGGAGTCTGAAGTACTTTTACTTGGTACAGAAAATGGAGAACATAGTTGTGAGGTTGTCTCCTGAAAAACTTGACACGTGATAAACAGTATCCCAGAACTACGTGATGTAGTGAATCCAAGACAGGCTGTGTCTCATACTCCAGCACGAACAGTCTAACGTAAAATACTTTACTCCTGGGGCTTCCTAAATTTCTAGAGCAGTTAAAGATTAGGACTATGAGTTTTGTGTTAAATGTTTAAGTGATGGAATAAAGAATACAACCCTGAAGTTTGAGTTACAGATTTTCAGTTTCTTTGGTCTGAGCGTGATCAAAGAATATCTGCTTTACCCAAACAGTTCAAGAACCAAAACCTAATTCTCCTTTTCCCCCTTAAATATAGGAATTCATTTGAATGGATATACTAATTTTACTATTATAAATAAAAACTATGGTAGATAGATTGTCATTCTCAATTTAGATTCAAATACAGACAACTTTGGATACAAAACCAATATGAACTCAAACTATTTTTTAACTGAATCTCAATTCCAAATTCTTAGATTTTTGTCTTCCAGTAAAATTAATGAAAGACATATGAAAATATGTTAAAGGAGAAGAGTATTCATGCTGAGCTGGATATGAAAGCAGTTGGGAAACCTATAGGCTCAATGCCAGCTGAAAGATCTTCCAGATTCTGTCTGAGCAACTGGAGTTTGAGACAGATATGGGATTTCCAGACCTCAGAATGTGTATTTATATACCAGGGGATGATAGTGTTAAGGAGGTGAAGACGACTAAAAAAAAACCCAGTTGTTACAGGATGCTCTTTGTTCAGTGGTCTGTGCAACACCGCAGAAGCTGCCTATAGACTTGGCAGTAGAGGAGGAAACCAATACAAGTTCTATGTTATGCTCAGAGGAGAAGAAACAATAGAGACATTAAAAATAAAAAAATTCTCCAAATGACCAAGTGCCAGGGTATGAGGTAATAAGTATTTCATACAGCTCAAGAAGAGTAACAGGGTTTTAATCCATGCCAGTGTGATATGGAAAGCCCATTTGAAACTGTGCTCAATTGTGACCTCAGGCTGGAGGACCTCATCACTGGAACAGACTTAAAGTGTTCAGTGTTTTCGATTACAGGGGATGTTATAGTGAAACAGCAGCTCTTTTCCAGCCTGCCATATATGGACACTATAATTTCTCAGCAAGAATACTTTTTGCCAGAAAAATGTAATCCATATCCTCAGTAGATTATTGTAAACCACACAGACACCTTTTGTGAAGACTTTGATTGTCCACTTGAGAAATAAATCTGGAATAGCAATACAATGATACATTTCATGTTTCCCCTATATAGAAAAGTGTGAAAATAACACATGGATGGACACTGAAAGTGGAAAGAGAGGAAGGGGAAATGCTTTCCAAAATAGTAGAGCTGTAAAAGTCTGGGCAGTAGAAAGGTGGTTGGTTCACACAGCTAGAATATAGACAAAGTTGGCTATAGACTCTTTTTAATGACAGTAGATATTGGACATGCATACTATGTCTTTAACAACATAAGAAAGAAATATAATGGTTTTGTACCATGGGGTGTTTGAATTTGAAATTTCAAGTGAGTTTCTGAGGCTTCTGTGTCTCATTCACACTGCACAACTAAAAGGTAGGGAGTTTGATAGGTCGGAGTACAGATAAGTCACAGCATTAAGCATTGAAAAGGGGAATTTAAAGAAATTAAAAGATGAAATTGCTCGACTTTGTAGAATTGTACTTAGAAAACAATAATCCATCTCCATCCTATGATTTGACTAGTTTGTCAAAATTGGATTCTGAGTTCAAGCCACAAATTTGTATTTGTGAACAGATTCATTTGTATGTAGTGTCAGTTAATGGAAGAAAGAAAATGTGTTCAGGCCTTTGTTTTCTCCTTTGCAGAATACATGTTTTCCTGATGAGCAACAGAATACTTGTATCTTACATGTGTTTTTATACAGTAGTAGTGGCACTTTTCTGCATAAGCATGCATATATACATAAAAATAGCTTCAAATATATATATGTGTGTGTATAGATATGTGTATGTGTGGATATTTATATGTATGTGAATGTGTAAATATATGTATATTTGTGTATGTATATAGATGTATGTGCACACACACACATACATATATACAAATATATTTTTATATATGTATACACATATTCACACACACATTTAAAAGTTTTTTTGCTGTTCTGCATTTCCGTGAGAAATCTATTTCACAATGTGAAGCTACTAGATTTGGAGAAAACATATTTCTGTAACTAAGCTAATTCATTAGGGTTATTTATCTATTTATTTATTTGTTTATTTGTTTGTTTTTATATTTATAAATCCAGTCCTGTTTCTATTGATTCCCTTTTGCCACTGACTTTATGTGTGACAAGTGCACACTAAGGTCTCAGTGAAGATGAGATGAAACTAATGAAAATCTATTCTAACATTTTTGTGTTGCCTCAGATGGACATAAATAGACATGTCATTGATAAACATATTAAATTACTAGAAGTAAATAAAAGTTTCTTTAATATAAGGACAATCTTGCAAAAGTAAAGGACTTTGAACTGCAAATGAATTCAAATAATCTGAAAAGCAATTTTTTTCTATCCACTAAAAGGATATTTTAGAGCATCCAGTTAAAATAAAATTATCAGAATTAATCAGTGAGAAGGGATCCAGTAAATGATAGCTTTAGTGACAAGTATTTTTTTTCAGATTTGTTCTTGTGTGTATCAGAACAAACTGCCACTTGAAATAAGCTAGGAAATATCATAGAAATTTTCAATATTTTTTTAAACAGATCCATCCACATTATAAAAAACAATTCATAGTTCAGCAGTATGATTGACTTAGGAATTACTTATAGTTAATATATCCTACTGATTTGAAATATTTGGTGCTTGAACTTGATAGTGCTAAGTTGATGTTGCGAAATTCTTATGTGTTTAGCATTTGACAGAATGCATTAGAACTAAACTACTTTGCTATCATTCTCGTATTTTGACTTCAGCAAAATGACATTTTTTGGTTCAAGTTTTATAACTATACTGGTTCAGACTAGCCTAAATGATTTTTTTCCAGCACCAGTAAGCATTTGATAATGAACTTTCCAGAGCCAACTCATTTATGACTTAACTGTAATTCTCAACCTGAGAAGTCACAAATTTGAAGGTTTTAGTGTCTTGTGTTCTTGTATTTTAATCACTTTCATATAAAAATTGAACTGCAAATCTTATGAGAACAGGCCCTCTTGAGCTTTCCAACACTGTTCCCCAATCCAGTTTGGAAATTATTCAAAAATAGCTTTATTTCCATTGTTTCACAACTTTCAGTTCTCTTCCTGTGTCAGAACTTGATAATGCAGACCAAAGGTGGAAACAATAAAAGGTCAGAGACTTTTATAGAAATGAAATTCTCATTTTAGGCAGCTGAGGTTTATTGTCTGAGTTTGAGGCATTATTATTATTGACGCTGATTGTGTTGATGATGTTGTTTTATTGTTGTTGTTATGCTATTGCAATTGTTATTGCTATTAGCATTGTTTTCCCTGTTTTAGTTAAACTGGAGAATATTTGTAGGAATTGTCAAATAAACATAATTACTGAAAAAATTTGGTCCTAGTGCATATTCAATTCTATTAGATTCCTTTGAAATTACCTATCAGTGGCAATGTATTGAAGCATGTCTTTTCCCAGATAGGTTTTTCTTAAATTCTGTTTATTTTTATAGTACTGATTAGTGTGTACATGTTTGCATCAGTTATTAGTTAAACTGCAATTTGTATCAGAACCATAACACTTTTTACACAAAGCTTCATTCCCTTGCTCTTCATTTTCTTATGGCATAATTGTAAAATCTCATTAGTATTTTATTAAGGGAATGTGTTCCCTCCCAAAGAGTTTGACAAATACCTCTATTTATTTCTGAACAAGGCTCTACTGTTTGACTACTAGTTTTATATCTGATATAATGGTTTATAACTATAGTACCTGAAATATATCATGTTAACTAGTGCATGTAGCCTTTTTTATTAAATATGTGCAGCTTGATAAATCTATAGGCTGTCCCAGATATGACAGCTTCAAAACAGCAAATCCTTATTGTCTATCTCCCATCTGTCTGTGGGCAAAACTCTCAGTCCACAAAGGTTTCAACACCACTGTTTACTATAAATTACTGACATATAAAAAAAATATTAAAATTAAGCTATTGTGTCATTTAAGAGAACAAGAGAAGAACAATCTCTCTTCATGCCCCTGCAAGAAGAAAAGGCTGTTTTATTTTAGAAGGAATGTAAGGCATTAGAAATCACTTGCTGTTTACTAGAGCTGTAGCTTTAAAATGTCACATAATGTTGAAAGCTAGGCTTTTGAATAATTTCAGTAGCAAATTCTGAGGTCAAGGTCTAGAGTAACACAATGCCCAAATAACTCAACTAATACCTATCATTCTTGAAACTAGGCACCTAGGTTGTAAACCAGCAAGGAAATTAAGAATAACCAATGTGGCTAAGACTAAAGCATCTCTGAAGGCTACTTACTGAGCAAGACATCATCCTCAGCTACCAAGCATGATGTACTAAGAATAGAATTTTTTCTGAACTTCCCCTTCCTCTTTTAGCTTAAACATTTTTATTAACGTCAGGGCTGAACTCCCCCTTCCTCTTTTAGCTTAAACATATTTTTAAGGTCAGGCCCTACGTAAGAAGTCTATTCCTCTTTAAAAAGCGGTAGGAAAAAAACAGAAATAGTTTGAAGATCAGGTAGTGGGCAATGGATTTCTTTTCTTGCAGGCAATTTCCAGGATGCTGTTATTCTTCTGCAATCCTAAGTACTTCATCATTAGTTGTGTAGTGGCCCACCTTCAACACAAATCTCAGAAGGGTTCTTCCCAAAATTTCTCTATATTTTCATTCTCTGTTATCACTAAAGCTTAAATATTCTCAACAGCATGTAAAACAGACCAGATTTATATTACTATTTCTGTAACTAATTTCTTCCATTTTTTGGGGGTAATTCTGGTATCTTTTTCTATCTGAATCATAAGGATGCCTAAGGAAAGATGTTAGACATGAGCTTTTATTTTGGGAAAAATATTTATTTTCCCCATGTCCTGATAAACTCAATAATGTAAAAGAGACTGCAGGTGCTGCTCACCCTGTTCTCTTCAAAGGTTGGACTTAACCCAGGTCACAATTTTGACTCCATGAAGTCAGTGAGAAAACTCCCACTGCCTCCGCTGAGGTCAGGAAGGGTAACATTAGACAATTGTCACTATGCTGTCTTCTCTATTATCTCAATAAAATAGGTAAAAAAAAGTTCTAACTCAGATTTCCAGATGTATAAGTTTCAAGCCCAAAAATTGTTGAATGAAAGCCGAGACACATGTTCTTTAAATGACTGTAGCATGTTTGGGATATACTTAAGTTACAGGGTGTGTACAGCGGGGAAAAACACTCTTCAGATTAAGAATTGTTTACCCTGCAAATCCTAGGCAACAGTCCCCACTTTTAAAGTTACATGTGACTGATACAGGCTTTCTCAGAACTAAGAAGATGAAAATCAAATGATAGAAAGAAGACATGTAAACATGTATCATACATATCTACTTGTAAGGTGTAAGGATTCCTTTTCTCATTTATTTGGATGGATAAATTACCACTTATGTTACCATTTGCACTAAAGTAGAATGGAGATTCTAACTGTGTTGGCTGCTGAACGAGCTAGGAAATAACCAAGCAAAAGAAGGAGGAAATAGAGACAAAGGAATGTGGCTAAAATTCATGGTGTGTCCAGGTCAGCATCATACAGACAGGAAGAAAACAGAACCAGTGCTGAGGATTAAGGTTATTGTGTCCTAGAGCATATGCAGATGTTAACATACAGAGAAATTGAAGTCTTACACCACTGTTCATTGACCTATACATTACCTGTGAAGTGGTGCTATTTTTCCAAAACAAAACTCTTAGACTTTTGAATTCAAACAACATAGATTGGCTGAAGTTAAGTAAATGGGCTATTGAATGTACTGGCAGACTAAGCAAATTTGAAATTATCACAAAAGATACCTGATTTGACATTAATTTTAGGATTCCTGTTGCTGCTCAAGTTGATGAATGATGGTTTTAGTTAATCAGAGGTTTGGTATCATAAGAGGACAGAGTTTTGGTGAAAAAAATCCAACTAAAAATCTTAATCTAAACCATCGAAAGGATAGGATTATATTAAATAGCTCTTAAAGGAAACACAAGGAAAAGAAATCTTTTTATGTAGAAGTTTAGAGTAAGAATATGCCCTTAGAAAAATGCAGCTTGCATAGAAAAAAAAAGTATAGCTAATTTCTCAAATTGCAAGCAAGATAGAAAATGCAGAAATCAAATTTCTTAAAGGAATTGCTACTAGAAATCTATGTACAATCTGGGCACTAGATCGGAGCAATTTGTGTGTGGTCATCCAAATGCAAAACCAATATGCAGCTTTAATTGAAGGAAAGGGAATTTGGCCCACAGTGTTATTGTTTACAGTCAAAACAGAGATTTAAGAAAATATATACTTGTCTTTATTCTAATTTGTAGTTTTGGAGTAAATCAAGGAGTACTCTGTTTAGATTAGTTTTTGCTGAATGCCCCTGTTTACTTGAACTAAGTGCTGCTCAAGAAATAGAAGAAGACATAGACCAGACATTCTATAATTTAAACAGTCTGATAACAGAAAACATACTGTATGCTAAGGGGAAGTGTCTGTTGATTTTGCTTTACTTTTCATTCATTTACTAATTTAAATAGATTTTAAGCCACCTGCATAAATTTGAACATATTTGACTAAGAGTTGGCCAAAGACCAGAATAGCAGCAGAAGTGGCTCAAGAGAGGGAGAGTCCTGTTGTAGAGCTAGAAATAAGATGAACTTTAGCGGTGCAAATGAACCCATGAAGACCTGCAGACTAAGGAAAATTAAGTTCATGACACAGGAACTGAATTATACATAAGTGCTATATTAAAGCATAAAGCATAGGATGCAGATGCAGGCACCCATGAGTAAGTTGTTCTGAGCAACCTGATCTAGTTGAAGATGTCTCTCCTCACTGCAGAGGGGTTGGGCTAGATGATCTTTAAAGGTACCTTCCAATCCGAATCATTCTATGATCCTATTATTCTATAAGGTAGCATGGTGCCTTGAAGAGTGTCAGCCTGGCCCTAAAATGAGCCAAAATCCCAAATGAAGCTCACTGACTTTCCAGTCACTGCGTGGAGAAAACCTGAAATATCAGGAAGATGACCCAAAACTTGCACTTAAACAGAGATGTATTTAGTGCAGAACTACATGTACATTCTTGCTTCATCTCTGGAAGATCCAGATCCAGGCTTCCCTGTCTGCTCAGCACATAGATGCCCAGATCCTATCATAGTTTATAGGGTAAAGGCGATGTTTAGAACAGACTTCATCTTACCTGCTGAAAGTGAAAGATCAAAACATAGCCAAAGCCAGACAGCCTACAAGAAAGTGTGACTCTGTACTTGGTGTTTAACGTGCTGAACTTGGTAGTTTGACTCAGTACAAAACTTTCCTACTATGGTTCTGAGCGGATCTGGGCTGCGATCCCAGATGTTGGGACTGCAGCCTAGAAGGAGACATGCATTCCATCCGCACCCTGCCATAGCACAAACATTAGCAGAGGGACTGTGTTTCTCCAAGGTTAATGCCTTACCAGGGAGTACAATCTGTTTCCCATCTGCCTCTCTGACCTCTTCTCCCTCCACCAGTGAATCCCGAAGCAATTTCAGCAGTAAGAATGTGGAGTATGCTTCCTTTCCTGAACCACAGAGTGATTAGGGCATTCTGCTGAGAGATATGTGTTTGAATTCCTAGAAGCAGGTTAAAATATTATTACAATCCTTTTTCATCCAAATCCTGGGGTTGAATGCCAAGAGTAACATCAAAGCAGTATCATTTCCTTCCTATGCTTAGCAAAACTATTAGTAACATGACAGGTATACAGTGCTCACACAGCCCTCAGTTTGATCCTGTTGCCAGTGTGGAAGATGTATGCTAATTGCAGTGAATTCATTTGTGTTTTACTCAAAATTACTTCTTTTGAGTATAATGGAAAAAAAAAAATTCTTTTGGGAATTCATTGCCTTTCTTCTTTTCTGAATGGATTTTATCAGAAGTAATTTTACTTAGTGTTGTCCCTGATTAGGAAACATAATCCTGTCTTCTTTTCTGGATGCACAATACCCTCCAGGCACTTTCCACCACCCCCTGCCCTATCTCCTTCATTTTTGAAAGGTTTTCTACTCATACTGAACTCCCTGTGTTAATACTATCCCTGCCGCAGCACACTGGTGGAACGTACAGTCCTGTCCCAGATACAAATGTTTGGCACAGTGTTCCCAGCTTGGAATCAACTGTTTATGACTTTCCTCAGCAGCACGACAGCGGTCTGTGATTAAATACATTCAGATTTCTCTCTGTCCTACTTTAGTTTATGTTGACCAAAAAAATGACACTTAAATTCACCTACTTGGAACCTCATCAAAATGAATCATTACTGGTTTGTTTGAAGTTGTGGCTCTGGGAACACTCCAGTAAACTCCCAAGAAAACAAAGCTACAATTAGATATAAATAATAGGCGAGAATCTTTCTACATGCAACATGAAGGTAGAATCTAAAAGGAGTACAGTGCTGGGCTGATATTTTGTTCATGCTCTGGGATGGAATTTTTATTTGTTACCAACAAACTTAAGTGCAACAAGTTTATTCTTTAAGAATTGTGTGAATTTGGTCACACTGATGATAATTTGCTGTAAAATATTATCTAAATCTCTTCAGCTCTATTCACAGACTAGAATTTCAAAATATTTTTGTATAGTAGAAAATGGAAAGAAGGAGAAAAGGGAAAGGAAGGTCTAGGAAATCCCCTTCAATCTGTTTTTGTCTCCTTGGGAAGATCTCTTCAGTGTGTTACAGTGTATACAGCAGTGGAGCTGACGGAGTTTCTCTTATTTGTACTGAGTATTTAAATACTGAGAAGAACACAGAAATACTTAACATAATGATTTTGTTACTTGATGGTGGTTTGGACACTGATACATTGTGTAGGAATCTGGCCTCCTTCCTTTAGTTTAAGGAAACGTGTGTGTTTATACAAAATGTAACTGTAGCAAAGGAAAATGTTTTCAATCAATGAAAATTTTCCTGAAAAAAACCAAAAATGTTTCAGTAGAGGTTACTGTGGGAGATTCATGAAGTTCTTCAGCTACATAGAGCACAGTAACACCCATAGAACAAATTGCCCTGTAAATAAGCACCAGCTGCTATCTGTTCTTTTACATTAGTGATAAAGTTTGTAAGGACAAAGTGTGATATCATCATGTTCCAAGATCTTGTTCTGTCAGTTTTGTACTGGTTTCAGGTCAAGTTCTGGTTTAACTGGATGGAGGACATTTGCCTGGGCTAATAAGATGAATCTTTAACAACTTTTTTTCTAAGAATTTGAGATTCAGTATTTAAAAGCAGAGGTAATAGCATGATCTAGCAGTGAAAAGCTGAAAACCAGGACATCTAGGCTCAGATTTTAAGGGTTAATAATTTTCAGACATTTCTTCCTAGAAAATATTCCAAAGTCAGCATCTGAAAGTTAGCTGTCACACTCCCGAAAGACCTGTCCCTGGTTTCTGGTTCCAAGCTTCATCTGCCTGATGTTTAATTTGAAAACCTAGTCATTTGCTACTTCTCTTCTCCAATGCAAGTTACTGAGTGAGCTGAAAAAACCTTAGAGAATTCGTATTTGCAAAATGCTTCTTTTATTATGGCAGTTTCTCTAGAAGCAAACTATTAAAAGTAATGATTTTCATAATTTATATTAATGTTAGGCTGATATAAAAAATATATTTACTGTGAAACAAGCAACACCTGCAAGAAGATCCAAGAACAAAGAACTGCTGTAGCCAGGAAGCCTATTTGAAAGTCTTTACAAGTCTTGTAGTGTCTCAGGATAGATGTAGTCTGTTTCACACTAAGACTTTTTAATATCTACTCTCAGGCTTAATTTCCTGCCTGTCCTGCTGCACAGATCAGTGATGGTCTCATCTGAATGGCAGAGTGATCCCAGTGAGGAAACAGTACCAAGGGCTGGGTCTCCCAAGGTTAGCATCTCCACTGCTGGTTGTACAGTCAGGCTACTTTTTCTCTTCTCTGTCTCGAGCTGTTTCCCATACAGCAGCACAGCAGCACCCACTGGGACTTTGGACGGTGGGTAGCTGGTCATGGCCCCGTTCTGGAAAGTTAAATAGATTCTTCTGGAAAAGCTGAGAAATGTTCCTGTATATTAGTAAGAGAAGAAAGAAAATGCACCACCTATCTTACTGACTTCCTGGGCAAATGCAGTAACCAATAGATTATTCCCAGGACATAAAATCCTTTTCTCTTGACATGTTCCTGGGCCAGTACTTTGGGAAAAATAAAGAAATACATTTGCCAATAGGGAGAGTGTGGGAACAGACACACCTCACTGTGACTCTAGGATTTAAAAAAATACTCATCTGTCTCCATCTTTTGTGTTTTACCTTGCTCTGGATAACTACAAGACAGTGTTAAGCTGGGAATCTCATGGTGCTCACTGCTTGGGCTCTCACTGATCAGCATAAAAGTCTCCACACCCAGCACAGAGGGATTTTTGGCATCTAAAATGCAGTTTGTTACTTTATTTCAAGGGTCTGGAGTCCTGTCTGGGCTTGATCCTTCAATCTTTTTCTTTTTTTTTTTTTTTTGTTTTTTTTTCCTACTAGAGTTTATAGAGACAGAAATTTTGATCAGTCAAGGAGTAGATTCTGCAGAGCGAAAGAAGTGATACAGCTATCAGCTTCATGAAAATCACAGTGATTGTATCTTAGCAAGACATCTGTGACTAATTTATGGCATCACAGGTGCACAGAAGGCAGGGGCAAGTAAAGCAGTTCAGTCAGGAAAGGGCCTGTAACAGTCTCTCCGTAGGGACCTCCAAGGTTAATTGATTAGGGAAAGGAAAAATTACACAGAATGTAACGATAATTAGTTTTTATGTCAAAATAAAAAAATAATAAGAGGAAGGAAATGAAGGAAAGGAAGGAAGGAAGGAAGGAAGGAAGGAAGGAAGGAAGGAAGGAAGGATGGATCTAAATAACTATAAATGAAAAGTATTTTTATCTTTAAACTACCACATTGTTTTCTTGTTTAAAATATTTTTAAAAGGCAAAGAGGTATTTTCAGTGAAAATATTTTCTTCCATTATAATAACCTGTAGGGAAACACTGAGCAGCTGTAACAGCAACAATATAATACACCCTGTAACAAGCAAAATACATATTTGAACATTGGACAGCAAGTGCAGCCTGACCCAACTGATCAGAGGACACCTATACAAATTAAGGTTGAAACTCTTCCATGATTTTACAACAGGTTAACACTACCTTCAAGAGTAAGTCTGCCTGCCTGCTAGAGACCTGGAATAAGCTGATTAAATTTGCTTCATAAATGGAAGGATGTGAATCAGCGATGTGATAGTAGCAGTCAGATTTCAGTCTGATTTGAGTCCATCAAAACAAAGGCCAAGAAGTCACTCAGTCTGAACTCCACCAGTGGCTGCTTGCTGAGGTGTGAAGAGCATTGTGTCTGGCTGCCTTTGACTTCTCAAGCAGGGACCCATTGATATTTGGGGAAAATGTTGGGACAGTCTTTGTAATGACTTACATTTTTGGTTCTATGGTACCTTAATGATTCTGCTGTAGTGCTCCTAGGCCCATCAGTGCATGTTTTTTCAGTGACTAAAACTGCATAATTTTAATTGAAAAAGTGAGAAATCAGATGCTAATACTTGCTGTATTCTGGAACCTTGAAGACTAAATTTCGTTTTCTGAAATATATGCTTAAGGAAAAGAGCTTTAGTATATAAACCGTATTGCTTAAATGCTAGATTTAAAACAGATAAATGCTGAAATATTGTTTTTCTCTTGTAATTTTTAAATTCTTTACATTGACTTTGTGAAAAGATGGTATAGATTTGTTCATATAAGCATTTAAAATTCAAATATTCAATATTATTAATTTACATTAATTAAAGTTAGTCAATGGTATTGCAAAAATATTCTCAAGGCGACGAAGCCCAAATTTTTTTTAAAAAGCCAGTTTCAGCAGTCTTCTTTTGGTTGCCTGTTGCATTGGTTTAATTATTTTTTTTCTATAATTACCAAATTTGTTTGGAAGACTGAGAATGCTTATTCATAAATAATTTTAATAAGTACTCCTCAGTACATCTCCCAGATCCCTAAGCATGAATTAGAAACAGATTTCATATACAATATGACCATAGTGACTAGTAAAAGTAATGACGATTATAATTGTTATTCTTTGGGTTGTTTACTAGCCAGAAAAAATATTTATTCAAACAAATAAACAAAACCTAAATAAATTCCATTAGCCTATATTGTGCCCAGAAAACTGGATTGCCACTGAAAGAAAGGAATTCAAGAAAGCTCCACCTCACAGTCCTGGAAAAGAGATTTGTTTATAAGTTTCCTTCTAATGGCCATCTGAGTAGATTAAGTTAGTCCAAAATATCCAAGCTTTATCACAGAAACAGTTTGTTTCTAAATAGGGGGATTAATATGGAGTAGGTATTCTACTTTAATGTCTCTCCATAGACAAACTCTAGATCATAATCTTGCAATAGGATTCACACAGACTGACCCAATTTCATGCTTATGAATTTAACCAGCATTATCATTTTTAGTTGTGAAAAAATAATGTTGCCCTTCTAAAATCATCATTGGCCTATTAGTCAATAAATGCATGCAAAAAAACCCCAAAAAAGCCCCAAATACCCTTCTGAAATGTTTTTATTTATCTACAGGTTTTAAATTTTGTTTTTAGATCCCCCTGCTTTTCACAATCAGGAAAAATCAAAAGATTTTTAAAAATAATTAAGTTGAAGTCATCTTAATATAATCACTTGTCTCAAAATATTGAGGCACCAATAAAAATATCTAGAGATTTCTGAAACATTGAATGTTTATTGTCATTGCCACATAAAAATATAAACATCAAAAGATCAAATTATAAAACAGAGAAATATAGATTCAACTTTTTTGAGCTTGAAAATGCAAAAAGAACATCACGAGTGTTAGCATCTTTGCTGTGTTTTCAGTGGAAATTTTATTAGTTTACGGGGATTTTATTTTATGTTTCTTTTTAATCCTTTTCTTGGAGCTTCTTTTTGGTGCTTTTTTGAAAGGGTTTTGAAAGGTCTATGGTTAAGGTGAATATTAATTCTTGCTCCTTCACTGGCTGAACTTCTCTGATTTAATCAGAAAATAAGTAAAAAACAGTATTTTTACTCTTGGTAGTAGGTGGTCTGGTTGCAATATCGATTTTTCAGAGATGGATGAATGCCACAGAAAAATAACTTTTTGCAAAGAGGACTCAAGGAGCTCTAGAGATGGTATTTAGGCAGATGATCTCTGTTTGAGGAACATTTCCTCTGAGCTGTGGGTTTGTCCAGGAAATAATTTGCTTTCCTGATAATAAGCCTTTGGACATTTTCCCAGGTAGTGGAACTAATTCATATGATACATTTGTATGCTATATTAACCTACTTTTCAAAAAAATGTTGTGTTTTAAAGTTCCACTCCTAAACCTACAGTTAAAATTAATTTCATTATCCTTTTTGCTGTGACATGTAGAATCTCAACTCCAGGGTGATTTTTTCATTGTGAAAGTATTTGAAAATATAGTTTGTTATAAACTAACAAATAGAAAATAAACAGTGTGATTTCAAGTTTAATCTTCAGGTACTTTTAAAAGAAACTAAAACCAAATGTATTTCTAATATAACATTTTCCTTATTTACATTGGAAACAGCTTTACGTGGATGAGGTTTGCCAGTGATGTACATATGAGAAAGTAATATTTCCCTGTGTATGGATCATGTTATACTAAACAATAAATATGACTGTGAAGATTAGAATAGCAGCTTTATAAATATACAGAAGAGGTAACAGACTCACTAGAAATGATCTGCTTGTGCTTATTTAGTTTTCCTGCTGGACAGGAAAAATAAAGGGGGAAAAATAAAGGAGGAAAAACTCTTCCACCATTTATTCCATAAGCACATACTCTGTTACCTCTTGACCTGGGTAGACTGCTAGTCATAGACCACATATTTAGCTCCTATCTTTGTCTTCTTCCTGAATTATAGGTTAACAAATCATTATTTTGGCTTGTGAACAATCTCGTATCTGCTTTCACCATTGCCTCACTCTTTCTTTGTACTAATTCAGCAAGCCATGTTTCAAAAACATACTTTCCTCTGTGCCATTATTTTTCTTCGGGATGTCTCAAACAATAGTACTAATGTAAATTGTCTTGTAAAAGCATATTTATATACATAATTTTCAGTTCTTATACCAGCAATCCAGGGGAAAAATTGTTTTCACAGCTTGTAAAAAAAGAGGAAAATGTGATTGTGACATGTCAACACAAATTCCTAGGGTTGCAACATGAAATCTGGACCAGCATGGCAAAAATGAAAAAGACAGATTTAAATCACTTTAGGTGGCTCCTTCATCTTCAAATCTTAGAGAAATAAAGATGAGAAGGAGAGGATAACAGAGACATTAAGGAGATACACACAAAGAAGTTAAAAAAGAAAATTAGTACCTGGTAAAAATGAAAGACAGAAAACAAAGTCTGAAATGAATTTTGGTTCACTCCTCCATTTCCATCCAACACCACTTGCCCTAGTGGTGTTTCTTCTTATTCCTGACAAATCTGACTTTGTGTTTGGGCATTTAAAAGGGTGCTGTAAGCTCAGCTCTGAATTTATATAGGCCAGAAATTTTAAATTAGTATTCAGCCTATCCTGATGTTTATGTTTCTTGACATTTGAAAGAATGGACCTTGAAAACTCACTACTTGAACTGGAGCTTTCTTAATTTGCCTGTCAGAACAAAAATTAGTTTTATTCAAGCTACAGAGCATTAGTAAAGCTCTACTTTAAACTTCATGTTTGCCTAAGTTAATGCAGTTGAGGAGTGTGGTTGTACTTAAGTGCAGTCTGGGAGAAGGGACTACAGAGCAGAAGTTTTCTTCTCTCCACTAAGGTCAGTGATGGTTGAATCAGCTCATATGCAATACATAAAACAATACTCAGATGTTGGGACCAATTTTTTAATTTTTTTTTTTTATTGTATGATTTAATGAATCAGCTGTAAAAAATTGCATATTCCTCTTTCCTTTTGTTGACCATAAGTTGCTTGTGACATGCACTTGATAAATATAGCAGAAAGTGTTGGCATATTGTAAACCAGATCAGGGCCGGTTGAGACAACGAACATTCCCTGCATTGTGAATTCCAGTTGCATGGAGAAACCACTTTAGGGGTGGAGGGGTTATTCCTCACTGTCCAAATGATGGATGAAAGACATCAAATAAGTGAAATGTCTTTGTACAATTACTCAAGTAGAGCATGGCAAATAAATGAGTATTTTGTATTTAATATCCTCTCCATTAAAAAAAACCCAAAACAAACTAAAAAAAGAAATGTAGCTTTGACACTTAGGGAGGTGGAAGTCAATACCCATAGCAGCTTAATTTCTTTGGGTAGTAAGTTTCCAGGATAGCTTAATGGCTTACTTAATGTTGTCTGTTGTTGTGGGTTGCAGTTGTTTTAAAGTATCCAGATTAATTTGGATGGACAGGTTTTATTATGCTTAGAAATTGAAATAAATTGTTGCAATGCTCTGAACATAGAAGTAGTGACAGATGGTAGTGAAAAGGTGATGAGGGAAAAGACAAAAAAGAAAGTCAGGAAACAGTTGCCCCATAGAGAAAGACACAGATCAGGAAAGTGAAGGGAAGAACTAGATAGATGATTGCAGCAAGGACTGGAATTGAGACAATGAGCCCAAACAATGTTAATTGGTTGCTTCTGATTATTTACTTTTGAAAACAGAACGATTTTTTTTTTTACTAAAATCAGATAGTTTAGGAACTAGCACAGATACTAGAGGCAGTTGTGGTCTAAATTAAGACAAGTTGTGGAGCAAAAGGGCAAGAGTGAAAGCTGGTAACAAGGCAATTAAGGCACAGGAGGAAAAACAACAACACAGTTAACAGGAAGCCATATTAATTTTCTTCAGTTTAAGGTTCCTTCAGTTTAAAAAAACCCCAAAACAATAAAAAACAAACCTAGTTATGTTTGCGTGTTTTTATGGATCCATATTCCAATAGTTATATATTTCCAGGGCAGCTTTCAAGCAGAGAGAAAACAGGCAGTTCCTTTTACAGGGAGAGGTGAGAAAAGCAAGGTTTTATTTTTCCCTGGTTTCTGGGAGAAGCTGTCTGGGAATATCCCAAATATAAGGAAAATGTTGTGGGTAAAGTGAAGGCAACCTGTTTTCTTCTCAGCACCTTTCTCCTGAGTGCTGAAGCTAGATCTATGCTAGTATAGGTAAGACTATGTTATCAGAACAGGTTTGGTTGCTTCCCTTCAGACCTGGCAAGGAGGGAAAAGGCAAAAGCAAGCACTGAGTTTAGCCAGGCACATGGGGAGCCCCATCTCAGCTGCTTGTTACAGCAGCCACCACCTTCTCTTGGTCATTTTGCCACGCCACAAAATTGAATGCTAATGTCATAGAGTTAAAGAAAAATCCTGTGGGACAGTAGTACATTTTTACTGATGCGGGTGAGAAACCAGGACTGTCTTACAGTTAAAATTTTATGTTACTTCTCTCAGTGGAAGTAAAATGAAAACGTCATCATTTAATTGAGGGAAGTACTTGAATTCTGTTTCTTTTTCTCCAAATGCTAATAATAACAAAATGTCACAACACAATTGCCAAATGTATATCTTTTAAAAAGTTAGCAGGAAGTGGGCTCAGAAATAAGTCGCTATGTGATTTTAAAAAAGAATATTCCATCCAACTGCTGCAGAACAGAGGAAAAAATTGTACGTCAAGATCTGTGTAAGACTGTCTTGGCAAATAAGGAAAAGTTCTGGATTTTTCCCCTGAATGGATAAAGAAGCAGCATTCCATTTAAAAGACCCACCCTTTTAAGATATTCAGTATATATCTGATCTTTTCTGCTATATATAAATATACTGAAATTAGATAATGGAGACATCCATTAGATAATGGAAACTTCTTATTTACTCTATCTCCAGAAGACAATTATCCAACTTTAAAGAAATGAAGATGACTGGTCTTTGCCTGGGAAATGATCAAGCCTTCCAGTGTTTCCAGTTTTGTGAGATCCTTCTTTATATCTTTCTGTTGTGGTTTTTTTGTTGTGTAAGATTTATTTTTTTGTCCAAGATAAAAGAAGGTTCTCATTAGATCAACTAAAACTAAAAGTATTTCTTCTTTCTGGGTGCCAAAGACCTGAGAGAAGTCTGTTTTACTAAAACACAACTATCAAAAATATTATTATAAAAGTAACATTAAATTGCTGTTATTGAATTATTTCTATATATTATAAATATATACGATAATATGGAAGAACTAAGACATTATAAGCAATGAGTTAGCAAAACAGCGATCAAGCAAAAGTACATGTCTTTCCAGGCCAGCAAATAACACAGGACTGTTAAGTCTTACTGTTTTTAACCGGAAATCAGAGTTTGCCCATCTCCCACCAACCATCTATACGCAAACATACACACGTGCTACATTCATTCACACAGACAAACTTGCTTCTCTAAGATGCACTGCCCTCCCAGCCAGGGCTGGTGCCCACTCCCTGTTTGGTGCCTGAGTCTGAACCTTGAATTTTATTTTCAGAATTTTTGGAGGACACCAACAGTGTCTGAGAGACTACTTTTCCTAAGATATTGCATAGTCTTTCTGTAATCAAAATCTGAAGAAAAAATGTCCAAATTCTGTGGAAAGAAATGGAGCAGTCTTGGTAGTTTTCTGTTGAGTTCTAGTTGATTTTGGCAGTTCCTCTACTGATAAATCAAATGGTTGAATGTCTGTTCTTGCTCTGAGATCAATTGCCATGACACAGACTGTGTTCATGTGCTGAACTCAGCTTTTCTTGGGTGAACTAATGTAGCAGCTGTGCTAGTACAAAAGGCAAAAAATATGGGTTAAAAAATCCCCAAGAAACCAAAACACCCTCTCAAGACCTTGAACGCACTTTACATTCAACCCAGCCTGGAGAGCCAGCACATTACAGGAGAAAAGGAAGAAGTAATGACACAGAAGGAACATGAAAACTTGAAAATAGACTTGGCAACAGGTGAATAGATGAAATTGATGACCAAATGATGGATGGGTAATATAAAGTGACAATGAACAGAGAAAATTATTTCCCTGGCGAGCAGGCCTTTTTGGGTAAACCATCATATCTGCCTGTGATCTATATTTGCATGTGATTCTGCAATTAATCATTTCATCCTGAGGCATCTGCACCATTTGTGGGGCCTTTTAATACAAGTGTAGGACTTCCTATGTAGATTTCATAGAACCATCTTGGGTTTTTTTTCTTCTTGTGATGTTGACATCACATTAAGGGCTAAGTCTTCATAGAATCTACATTTTTATGTAGAGTTATTTGTTTTCATTGAAGGGTATTTTGGAGCAAATACTGCCATTTAGAATACAAATTAAGAGATTTTATTAGTCTTTTGGATGCAGTACTTTATTTCTCTCTCTTATAAATTAGATTTAATATTAGCTTGGTAAATTAAAAAATAAACACACAAAATATCTGTATGTACTAAGCCTTTTAAACTACATCAAGGATAGAGCTCCAATTATAGAAGCTCCTATTAAAAAAAATTTATTGTAGAAATTCAGCAATTATATCCTTCTCAGAGACAGGAAGATTATATATCAGATTCTCTTGGGTGGCATTGCTGAAGAATGCTGACTTTGTGATGGTGATTGTTGTGCTTGCAGAGATGTAGTGCAGTACAATTAGAAATGCTGCTGTGCAGAATTTGAGAAGAGGAAGAAGAAGCTGACCGCCAGGCATGATATTCTGGCCACTAGATCTGTTATCCTAAGGAACTACTCAGTGATGCCTGAACATCTGTTGTATGCTCTTGTTGTGTTTTGTTATGCATTTGGTTGTAATCTCTTGGAGTCAAGTATTGCAATTTATGTGATGTACTGTGCTGTTAAGCCAGACTCAGATTTCTTACTAATTCTGCTGCAAGAAATAGTGTTACAAATGTAGACTGAAGGGGAACTGCCTCATTTCAATGATGCTGCATACAGGCTGCCTGTAGCAGAGTCAGTGGCCTACCTGCAAGTATGTAGTAGATACAATTTTACTGGGACTTTGGCAGGAGAAGACCTCGGGCTCCTGGTCACAGAAAGGACGGGGTAGATTATTGCTATTAGCTAGTCAGGGGCCCCATTGCACTCCTGCTCCAAATATGTTCCAGGTTTACCGACAGAAGGGCATTTTAGCAAAAATTCTTATGAGAGAAGTGGACTCAACTCATAGCTGGGCCAGTGGCATAATGTATGAAAGCTAATGGAGGTGCAATCTGTAAGAACTACTTTTCCATATATTACATAGTTTAATGTTAGCAGGCAAGTTGCAGAGGAACCCAAAACTACATATTCAGAATTATTACATATACAATATTTTTATTATTAAACATGAAGACACAGTCTATGGCAATATATCAGAGCAATGTTATGTGAATGCCTTTTCTTATACTTTTATAGGTGTGCACTGTTGTTTGTTAAATGTTTCTTTGGTCCTATATTATACAGCTGCTTTTCCATAGTCATACAAGATCGTATGAAAGGCTAGCTGGATTATCCAACTTACTTTCTTGGCAACATGGGTTTGTTTTAGAAAGTTTGCTATTATGTTGATTCTCATTTAAAGACAAGAGGGCTTTCATCATTTCTCATAGCTATAAGTTAGTCACTTAATACTTTTACTCTGTTTTTGTCAAAAAGGCAAATCCATTTTTTTTTTTATTCAAAACATAGCAGTTTTATTGCATGCTTTTGCATTGAATTCTCATGTTGAACTTGTAGTTACTTGATTATTAATCACCTTTCTCCCCCATCATACCCATACATTCATTTGAAACTCCATAACTTCAACACTTGAGCATGTATGTAAAACTGCAGAAATCAGCAGGAGTAGCCATAAACTCAAGCCAGCAAGGGGAGAAGTGGAATAAAATCTTTTTTCTCTTTATCCATGAGACTGTAGCAACTTAGCCTTCTGATAATTTGTTTAACTTTTGTTGATGAAAACTAGTTTTTATATATGTATAAAAAAAAAGAAGTCCACATAAGCTGTGTGAATCCAAGAGGAAAATTTTTCCTTAGGCTTTACTGCTGCAGCTGTTTTTTGCACTAGAACTTTTATGCACGTTTATTTGTGGCCTTACAATTGGGCATCACAACTTGTCTAATCTGACTGAAAAGATGTTGATGAGACACATGTTTCTGATTGCAAACAGTATTAGTCTTGTCTTTGAAAGACCAAATAATAAAAGATGTTCTTTCTTGTCTATGTAACAAAGGCATGTGTTGGTACTTTATCTATTTCCTGTTACTATCAATTTTTTGTCAGTATAAACAAAATAAAAATTAAATGTAATTATTATCTGCAAAACACTTAGGGATTGTCAAAATGTTTGCTGTTATGAAGAGTATTTCCAGCCACTACTTGTAGATCCTACCCTAAATGTTGAGCAATGTATAGTTGCTGATATGAAAAAAATCCCTATGCATTAATGTAGCAAATCTGATATATTGCAAACAGACATAATTTTCTGCATGGGTCTGTGAAAAAAAATCAGATTAGAAAGTATTCTGAGCCCAGGTTTCCAGCTCAAACTTTTACCCCCCTTGAGAGAGGGAGAGGTCATTACTCAGGAGCAGTGCTTGTAACAACATGAAGTTTTGCATGTCACAGGCTTTTAGTTAATATGAAGTCATGAGGAAAAAATGTGTATTCAGTTTGTCTGGCTTTCTCCAAATTACTACACAAAGCAGCAGGTGCTGCATGTAACATGCACAAAATCAGTCATATGGCAAAATCAAAGCAGCAGATTGCAGGCTCGAGGAACGCAGTGATCAGGACCCCTTGGTCTCCATTTGTCACCCAGCGTAGAAGTGTGTACAGGTTTCTAGTACAGTTTTTTCACCTTTAGCTTTTTAAATAGCCAGAACCACAGCGTACCATCCCTGATGATGCTTCTAACAACCTAGGTGCTGGGCAACAGGTCCGTGGTCTCCATTCTTGGCCTGTGCAGTGTCAGCCATGATAACCAAGTTGCTGGTTACCAGCCTCACAGTACTACATGTGGTGGTTGAAGCTTCAGCACTATCTGTACCCCAAAGGGCATCCTCACTTTGGCATATATTCAAAGACAGCCTACCCTGCATATTTGGTTTGCAATCTATTCACTAATGGGTCTGACTGTGATTTATGGAGGACTTGTAGACAATGAACAAGCCTTTCAAAAAAGGTGACCCATGGATCCATGCTTACTCTTCATGATTCTACTGATATCAATGTGAATGGTCACTGATATCAATGTGAATGAAATCTTTCTCCACAAGGTTGTTGTTTCTTTTTCCAAGACTGAGGAAACTGAAGTTCAGAGTCTTGAAAAAGTGAGCTATTAATGGATTTCACTAACCAGAAAGAAGTAAGTCAGGAATATGCTGGACTTCAAGTGGCCTCTCTGGAAAGCAAAAAGACCAAGCTCTTGTTCACTAAAGATGGCTTTTCAAAATAGACTGGCTTCAGCAGCAAAGCAGTTTTAAACAGTTCTTTATTCAGACTGAAGTTATTTTTAACCTGGATCATTTAAGTAATCCAAATTGCAATACAGCCATACAAGCAGTTGCATTGGTTGGATCAGCTGTAGGGGTGTGGTATGAAAATGGGAACAAGCATCTGGAGGTGGGGAGGGGCTTACATTGGCTTTCTCTCCAAAGGCATCATGAAAAAATAACCAGGGATTATTAAGTGGGTCTCTGTTTGTCTCAAATGAGCAAGACAGACAGACATGTTCCAACTTAGTGCACAAGAGCTCCAATAGCCTCTTCAAAGAAAGTGCCTGGTTCTCAAACTGTAAAGCAGTTATTGTTCAGCCTTTTGGAAATTACTCTTGAGCAGATTTGACAACACTGGATGACTTTGTTATAGGACTGTCCTGCAACTCCTATTTACATAATGCAATTTCCACACAGAGAAGTGCTTGTTGTCTTAAGATCAGTGCTGAAATGGACAAGTATTCAGAGAGGAGACAATAGTAACTTACATTACAATAATAAAAAAATTTTTTTTGCAAAGACAGTGGTACTATATGAATCTTCTTTGCACTTCAGATATGCCACAGAATATAGACTTCTGCATCATCAGTAGGCCTGTGAACTAAAGGAATCACTTGGAATCACTCAGTTTCCAAGAATTTCCTTTGAGAAGTGCACAGAGGAAATGGTAAAGGGAAAACTGTAACAGAACATGAACGCAGATGGGAAAGGAGAAATCTGTGTGACCTACAGAGGGAAAATTATGTGGAAAACTGACTTTTTCTCTTGAAAGACAGTAAGAATTCAGAGTAATTGTTTGCATAGGAGCTCTGTGTACCACAAATGTTTTTTTCTGGATAAAGAACTCAGTATTAAAGAACTCAGTTTACCTGCTAATATAACTTGTAATTTCTGCCGTGCATATATGTAAATGTGCTCCAGAGACACTCAAGCAAACCAAGTCAGTAGAGTAGGAGGCACAGAGCACCACATTTGTGCATCCAGGAACAGTATCAGCTTGTCCCAAAATAGTAGTACCACATGAGAGCAATGCTCTTCCTGAATTAATAAATGATAACTCTTGTTATTGTTGAAACAGTGTCATGGGTATAATACTCCTTGTTTGAGAACTAACATAATAATTTCTGGGATATTTTCTCTGTAACACACTACTTTATGTTGTAAATATGTGTAGGGGTAAGTCAATGGCATATAATGAACCAGCTACTTGATAGCCTGGTGAATTATCCATGCAGCATATGTATTGGGAGTCATCTCGAGGGATAGGAACAAAGAGACAGCATCGTCTGCTTCCAGCCGGACACCGGAAGTGATATGGAGCAATGCCGGAGGTCACCTGGGTATGTTTCCGGTCACGGGACTGGTACTCTACTGGAAGAGGCAAGAACCAATGAGGAGTGATGGGACATGGACCAATGGCAGTGTGTCTAACATGTACCGTCCCCCACGTATGGGGGATGCGACCCCATCATTGTGTACGCTCTCGGCGCCCGATACGAATGTATAAATTGGCATGAAAAGTAAATAAAGTGGTTCTTTACTGGCTTCATACTGAAGTAGTTAAGTCCCTACACCCCCTGCAAATATGTATATGAACAGTAAAAAATAAAGGCAATCCAGTAAAATACCAAGACCTGACTACTGAAATAAAATTTTGGCATGTTAAACAAACCATATAATTTTCAACCTATTTTATGCACTGCTTACGTTACTATGTTGACTCGGAATTGCTTAGTTTTCCTCCACAGAAGTCATCTTTTCAGCGCAGGAATTTAAGTTTTAAAATAAATGTGAAACATTTGCCAGAGAATAGACTGAGATAAACATGAGGGAAAAAAGCTCACTTAAGCTTCCTTACTTCTCAAAGTACTAAAATTTGCATTCAGGTGAATAAGTAATAATTACAAAATCACCTTTCTCCAGCTTTAAGAATACAAGGGAAGAGTAAGAAAAATCTCTGGAGATCTGACAAAGGAGACATGAGAGAAATATAAATGAAAAAATAAATTAAACAGATCATTTTATAGTGTTAATGATGTGTAGCTATGAAATCCTAGGTTGAATCACCAGAAGTACAACATATTTTTCCTACTTAGCTCCTGGTGAAATATTTAAAAACATTTTACTGGTAGAAATGTGAGTCAGTAGTTTCTGTGAAGTTTGAAGTACTGTTACAAAACCAGCTGAAAGTTCTTCCTGGATTGCCCAGAAGGAGTTTCAAGCTGAAAAGTTTTCCAAAAAAGTGAAGAAAAATGTTCAGCAAAACAAACAAATCTCATGCATCTTAACCAATTTCTCCCTGTACTGTACCCTAACAGGCACAGTTGGTTGAGGTTACATTTGCTCAGAGTCCTTCTATTGAGATCTGTATGTGGAAGGGATTGGGTACTCTGCTCTGATCACTGGCTGCCAAAGTCTATAGACTCACTGGTATTGGTAGGAAGACGTTCAGTGATTTGGGTGAGTTTTGAGAAGCATCCCTGTCGTGGGTTGGACAATCGCTCTATCACCCCCACCTAGGGGGGGGATTGGGAAAAGGAAAGGAGACGTGTGGGTTGAAGTGAAAACAGATTTAATAGATAGTAGTCACGAGCTGTGAGGGCTGAATGTCAACACTGCAAGAATGACAGCTCCAGAGAGAATGCGATGGTCACAGGAGGAGGAGGCCTTAGTCATGGGACGACCGATGAGACAGACAAGACCCTCTTGGGAAGGCAGCCGTGGTACAAGCCCCAAATAACATTGCAAACTTCCTGATTTATAGTGAGGATGACACTTCTGGTATGGAATACTTCAGCTGGCCAGCTTGGGTCAGATGCCTGGGGCATTGCCATTCCTAGCTCACTGGGCCTGAATGGTTCAAAATTACCCTTGACCTTGGTCACTACAGAAACCTGCACACCAGAGCATCTTATCTCTTTTGTTCTCACAGAACTGGACTCTGCAGTCTCTCAAAACTACAGTTTCTATAAGCAGAATAATAATTTTAGAGTTCAGCAAAACCAGGACAATCCTGTATTTTTGATCTTCTTAATGTAGAAGATAATTGCACCTCTGCATCCAAGCTAGAGATAACAGGAGGGTGGACCTGCAGTAAACAATGTGACTGAATTTTTCTAATATGTATAAAGATTTATATGAATTATTTCAAATATTTACAGTTCAGTTATTGGGATCAAGTCACCCTTAAAGTTGAAATAAGTAAATTTATGAAGGCATAAATCTCAGAAGTCTAACGGATGTTATTTGCCTCACTATATCTCTTTGGGGAGCTCTTTGGGGAGGGCTTGGTTAAATGCCATTATGAACTGCCTGTCCCACTTCTCATACACTTTGTCTGCTTGGGGTGTTTTCTGGGGAGGGAATAAAGAAAATGACTTGGTGGTGGTGGTGCAAAAGCAAAGCTGTTCAGTGATACCTGTGCCATGATAGTGAGTAGCCTGTTCACTATTACAATGCTGCAATCCCTCATTGCACTGTGGGGCAGTTCTAGTGCACTCCACACACAAATATAATCCAGAACATGTGCAATCCAAACTAACTAGAACTGCATTAGCTGGAACTTTGTGGCAGATTTTTATTGGCTGTATAAGAACAGATGCTCTCTGGTCCAGCACACGGCCCCCTAGTTAATACTTCAAAGTATTTTGAACAAATCTGAACCATCAGAATGGGTTTATATTGGATCAGTGCTTTGTGGCATGTTGTCACAGAGTTTTGGATCTGATAGAAAGAGCCCCAAAGCCAAACTTTGTGTCTTGTTGAACCATAGCCCAGATAAACATGAAAATAATTTTTGTTCTGTAGTACCAGATACTGCCATGCTGAATAGTTTACAAATGGGAAATATGTGGTCTCTTTAACATAGACACATAGAATTTTTCTTTAAAACAGGGTCAAATTATTGCACAAGAAAATTGGATGTCTTTTTCCTCATTTATTCTTTCTGTTTAGGTGACTGTCTCACGCTCCCTGTTTAGATGCATTCAGGGACATTGCCTACATGTGTTCTTCATGGGCAAAATTCCAGAGGAACGCAGCACTTTCTCTGTTCCTTTCCTTGATCCTGAATACTGGTCCTAGGAAAAGAAAATACCCAGAACACAAACCAAACCTGAGTCCTTGTCCACAGCAGGATGCTGCTCATAGTGCTCTACTGGTTCCTAAAAACAGACTACTTCTTACCTCTAAAAAGTGGTGTTATGACAGAGGAACAAATGGAACTGTAACACTCCATCCAGCTCTCACTCTCTGAGTGAACAGAACTATCTTAGGCTTCCAATCTAAATGTTTCCTGAATTAATAATATATTATTACAGTCATGTTAAGCAACAAGAAACAGCATCAAGAAACATTGTTCTTATTTTTTTTTCCCCTTCAAGAAATTAACTTTACTTAACTATGATGAGGCTTGGGAGTCTTTTGAAGGGGAATACATTGATAAGATTAATCTGTGTATGAGACAAACATGTTAAACATGGAATGACACATAATAAAAGCATCAAGTCTGTTGTTTATATCCTAAATGAATCATATATTAAGAGCAACTGAGAACCTCAGTACATTGAGATAGGTTAATGAATAACCAAGGACAAATTAAGATCTCTGTGACACAGCAGTAGTACTAGTGCTACAATCAAAGAATGCCTTGTTTCTTACCAGTGTATGAAACCACAGATTTTTTCCTCAAGTCTTTTCTTCTTAATCTCCAGTTCACTGGAGGCAGCAATTCAGTGGGGGCTTAATCCAGTTCCACTGCAGTCAGTAGAAAAGACTCCGACTGGGATTTGGATCAAGTCCTTACTAACACTACAGGGTGGGGTTAACAATGTAAAAAGCTATCGTTTCCAGATCTATCTGAGACCAGATGTGCAGGCAGGAAACCATATGATTAGATTCAAACCATAAATAAAAAAGGAGTTGCCCTTGTTTAGAAGCATTTTCCACTAGTGCAGATTGTCTAACCATGACAACATACTGCAGGATTCAGTATTAAGTCATTGAGCAGCTAAACCCCTATCCAGCAAAGCCTATTGAATCTTTGGGGAGTCAGGATTAGCTGAAAGAACAAATGTAAGAGATCACTTCATGTCCAGCTAAAGCCAACAAAGGTTTTAATACTGAACTTTCTTCTGGTTTTCATTTTCTGCATTTTGAGTTACTTATCTTATTTGAATCTCCTATTCCAGGATCCTTTTAACTGTTGTAGTGTTTCCAGTTAATAAAAGCAGGCATTGTTTGAAGCAAGACATATTCCTTGAAACCAGCTTTGCCTTGCCTTTCCTTCTCTCCTTCTCTCCTTCTCTCCTTCCTTGCCTCTTGCCTTTCCTCCTACTATTTTTCTTCTTTCCCTTCTCTTCCTCTCCTCATCTTCCTCCCTTCTTTCTCTCCCTGCCTCCCTCTCTCCCTCCCTTCTTCTAACTCTTCCATGTAAAAAGTAAAACCAACAAAACCTAAAAGAAAAACAAAAAATCCACCAGGAACCAAACCCAAGTTGTCAGTATATGACAGTCTTACATACTGCAGCAATTCCCACATCATGGTAGTTATTGAAATGAGCACACTGTGGACCCCTTCTCTCTTTTACACCTTGTATTATAAGAGTTACCAGTCCAAAATGGGTTGGAAATATTTTTATTCTGATTTGCAGCTTTTTTTTTGTGATCACTTTTGCAATTTTTTCCATGAGACAAGTGTCTAAAGGAACTGGAAGGCAAGTCTGTAATTTTTTAATTTCATCTATGTTTCATGTGTGTGAAGAGAAACTGTGACTGTGACTTTTAAGGTCATTTACCATTGCAGAACATCCATGTACAACATGTGCAGTGGGGGGAGAGAGAGGGAGATATGAGGTTACTCATAGCTGGATCAGCCCTCAGAAACTAATAAAATATTTGGGCTGCGTTGTCAGGATAAAGGGCTCTGCGCTAACATTTCTTTAAAACTGAAAGTTTTCACAACTCTGAGTAATTGGAACCGCGTCTGGAAGCAGTCACCATGAAGAAGGTGCCTGAATAGAAGCTCAAGTCTTAGACATACTTAAAACTCTAAATTTACCAGTCACTACTCTCCCATTTATTATTGCTGTACAAGAAAGTGAGGACTTACACATTAGCACAAAGGTGGACATTGTCTTGTTTTCATTTCTATTCATTTCTCTGTGAGGGAGGAAATAACCCGCACCTGGAATGCAAACCTCCCCTGCTACTCAAAGAGCAGTTAGACAGAACAAAACACAACTGTTATAAATCCCAAGGCAGATGATGTGAAAGCTTCTCTCTCCCTTGCCACTAGTATCATGCTTATTACTATAATTGAAAGATCTATATACTATGGCAATAGTAAGTGAAGGATAAGGTTAGATGCTATTTTTTCCCCTCCACAGAGGAACATGTTATGGGAACATGACTTTCCCAACAAGAAAATTGGCCTATTTTGCCTAAAAAGATAGGTTTAAAAGGAAAGAAAAGTAACAACATTCCTAAATAACGTATGGAAGTAATATGGTAGAGAAGACAGAAGATGGGTTTCTAGGCTGTAGTTCAAAACCACTGCAGAATCTGTATGCTCGAGAGGAATCAACTCTTCAACTTGATGGAGGTCAGCCTGCTCCAGCTGAGGTCATTCTGATTAGTTTGGGCAGCTACTGATCCAGCTGGTAAACAGATGCTTTCTTATAAATTGATAGTTTAGAACAAATTAGGCCAAATGTTTTGGTTGCGGTTAATACAAGAAATCTGATAAATACAGCCTTGTATTTTCTTTATTTTTCTGCTTGAAATTTTTAGGCAGCAAAAATATTATACTTAACAGTAAGTAAGTGACAACATAAAAATAATGAATTGAATATGTGCAAAAGATTTGTCTGAGCTATACCATCCCACTCTCGCTAGTGTAGTCATTCTTGTGGGTCTTTGTAAGAACGCTGTGGCGAAAGTGCCCTTTTTGATTTATGTTGCAGTAATTCCCTGAAGCACCAAGCAGGTCCTGGGGGTACTCCTTCCTACCAGGTATTACGTGTATCTCACGGAGAGACAGACACGCTTTTGCGATTTTTGCAAGGAAATCACAATGTTTGCTGTAAAAGCTGCTTTCACCCTTCTGGAAAGATGGGATGGCCTCCTATCACTCAGAATCAGCCTCAATATTTAGTTCAGAGGATGCTTAACTCCATGTACCAGAATCTGCTTCAGAAAAATAGTGAAGCTGTACACAGCTGGAATTTCCCTAGAGATGCGTAGGCAGCAATTCTTACTCTTTAATGCCCTCCTTTCTCCTTTCCTTGTTTGGGGGAAGGGGGAAGTTGAGAAGGGAGGTTGAGAGGGAGTGTTTGACTTTTTTGTTTTGTTTTAGTGTCTCGTGGACTTTATTCAGGCTTGGCCTTAATTAGATTGTCTCAGAAAATTTACAGTCCCTGATAGTCACTGGTTGTTGGCAGTTAAGCAAACACAGCCATGGATACACTGAGCTGGATTCCCCTGTCACTTCCTATATTCACACTTTCTCCACTCACCTAGTGCCATATCACTGATTTACACCTGTGCAAATAAGATTCATCTGTTTGCTTCACAGGCACACACTGGTCGTTTCTCTTGTTAAATTATACCTTTGTGAATTGTCATTTCTGTAGGCATCTGGTCCCAAAGAAGTGAAAGCAGGGGGTGTAGTGGCAGGGAGGGACAGGACAGGGACAGAGGGCATGGTCTGTACAAGTACCAGGGGACTGCAGAGCAAAACCACCTGTTGGTAGAGGTTTCAGATCTGCCCAAGTTGCAGTGAGCAGGAGTGCTGCAGTTCCTCATTTTTAAGCTCAACAGAAGATACCAAAGATGAAGACTAATGCTGGCTTTCTTCTGCTGAAGTCACAAATGCCAGCATCCCATGAAACAGAAATTATTGAGCACATCGTCATGTTGCTAATAATAGATGCATCTAGTAACTTATAAATGCTGCTAGCACATATAGCCAGCATGCTTCACTCTTGTGTTACAAATTTGGCAGATACATATATCATCTATAGCATAAACAACATCAGCATACAATGTATGAAGATGCATATGCCTGGGCTAAGGCACAAGTTAAATGCTGAAATGAATGTGAAAGCCTGCTTCATTTCATCACTTTTGGAACTACAATTCAGAATAAAATTTAACTGCCTTGTCACTTGTCAGGAGATATTTTTATGCTGTACGTAATTTAAGGAAATACCAGTTCTTGTCACAGAAATTTGAAGCATGCTGTCTGTAAGTTAACAGGACCTAGATATTGTTTCACAACACTGCTAGCCTGGATATGGCATGGTGGAAAAACTGAAATTATCTTGTAAAAAATAGATACCTGCAGTAAAATACCTGCTCTGCTGACAGAGCACTGGAACAGGCTGCCCAGAGAGGTTGTGGAGTCTCCTTCCCTGGAGACATTCAAAACCCACCTGGATGCGTTCCTGTGTGATGTACTCTAGGTGACCCTGCTCTGGCAGGGAGGTTGGACTAGATGATCCTTCGAGGTCCCTTCCAACCCCTAGGATTCTGTGATTCTGTGAAGGGAAACTTTTTCCTAAAACTTTTTAACATGTATATTTAGACAATGGAGGAGAAGCAGTTAATGTTACAAGCAGAAATGTTATAAACTGTGGAGAAATTCATTGCAACTGAGAAATTACTGGAAATTGAAAGCACTCTCTTAGGCTTTAGTCAGCAGATGTCCTGCCATTTGGGCTCAGCACTGTTCATGCTCTCAAATCAAAATCACATGAGGGCCTTTGGGAAGATGAGTTTTCAGACTCTTTCCCCTTGCAATCTGTCAGAAGTTTTCAATTAAGAAATACCACCCTGGACTGGATCTTGTTAAGATGATGATTCTGATCTCAGCTCTTCCCTCTGTAACAAATGACCTTTCATAAGGATTTCTTCACTACTGATTGTCTATTCTTTTCTTTCATCTGATAATTTTTATCCTCAGTGTAATTTTTTTCCCTGTCTGTTCCCCAAAAACAGACTTTAAAGTTGTACCTTCCCTAAAGAATTCACCGCTTTCCAGAACTAGAATGAGATTTAGCTTCAGGGAAACTTTTCCCTCCACACTACAGTCCCAAACCCGTGGGTTTTTCATTTACCAGGAGCTATGCTTCCAAAGACTTGTCTTCAGCCTCTGTGAAAAGCTTCAGGGGATTTATCTTCAAAGCTACTGCAAAGTTTCCCTCTCAAAACTGCCAATGATGCTTGGGAGCATGTGGTCCTGGGACATGCTGCCATCACTTCGAAAGCTGTACCCTCCTATTCAGTTGGTTCTGCAGTCATCAGAGGATGGATGCAGTTCTGCCTCAGCTCTCTGTGTTTTGGGAGCAACTCCACATGTGCCTTTCACAGGTATCTACCTTCCCAGTAAAAATCCATAAATTGGGAAACACTTGCTATTTGACTTTTCATGTGATGGCTACAACTGGGAGCCATATACACAGAGGAACTGAATATGGAGCCTGACCTCAGCACAGCCTTTGCTGGAGGAAGCTACATCCCCATTTTACTTCCTGACCTCATATATCTCACCTATATGACTGGAAGATTGTTAGCCTGAGAGCATAAAAAGGATTTGGCTTTGCGAGTGACAGAAAAGTGATTAACCCTGCCATGAAAGTTTATCATACTGCCAAGAAGCATGAGGAAAGGCTTAAACAGTCAGTGTATGAGACTTGACCATCTCCCTCATAGTCATAACTGAGCTCCAGGGCTGCAAAGGCAGCAGGGACTCTGTGTGCTGCACTGCCATTCTGGGGGCTTCACCCTTCAGGCCAAAGCCAAAAGTCTGCATGACTTCACCTACATGTCTGGGGTTCAGTGTCTGGAATGTGCATGTTTTAAAGATTCTAACTGCTTTTTAAATGCTTTTTCTTTTTCCTTGATAAGGAGTTGTATCCTTTTGAATTACACTCTGTTATGTCTAGGAATGATTTCTGAACACATCAGAACCATGGGTAAAGATGGGGTTTGTTCATTCCACATTGCCAGTCTTCCTCACACAGACCTACCACAGTGTGTCCTGCACTGTGTAATCAAACATCGAAAAGAAGACAAGCATAACACAGCTCAACTTTGTGGTTCACCACATACATGGCAAGGCTGACTCTGAATCACTGTGCCAAAGCAAACCCTGGTATCAACCCCCAGTTTAGTACGATGTATGAGTTTTATCTAAATGGGTCTGACAATTGATATGCTCAAATCCGTAGTGCCTAAATTAAAGTATTTATATCAAGAAATTAATAAGCCTCAACCAATTACTTCAAATGACTCTCAGGATGAGAGATAATCTCAGGACGGTAAAATAACAGAAACTGATGGGATCAAAGCAACCAACTAAACCAGTGGTGTTTAGTTTGTTTCTGCTGGTGGTTAATTTTGGAGTGCTTGGCTGTCTGAAAGCTTCAGAGATACCCCTGAATACTTATCCTGAATGGGAAAAATCACATATCTCCACAGCTGTATTCTGATCTTGTTCTGTTTTACATTTTGTTTATTATTAAAAAATCCCTCATGCTTTATGTTATTTTCATACATTTATGAAATGTTTATGGAAGTTTATCAGATGATTATTATCTGTGATAAAGGGCAAGCAATGTATTGCAAATGGTTAGGAGCACATCTGTAGAAGATACAAAGTTACAATGTACCCACTGATCTGCTTAATGTTGTGGCAATTGACTGTGGCATTTATTAAAGCAGGTATCATTACTTACCAGGAAAAAATACAGCACAGTGAGTGGACAAAGGGCAAAGAAACTCCTGCAGTTTCAAGGCCAGTGTATGAATTTTCCTGCCATGTTTCCTTATTTAGTGCAGCTTGGTTTAACTTTTCCAATGGTCCTGATGCTCTGCCTGTAGTCATGCCTATCCC
This sequence comes from Aegotheles bennettii, assembly GCA_013398125.1. NCBI lineage: Eukaryota > Metazoa > Chordata > Aves > Caprimulgiformes > Aegothelidae > Aegotheles > Aegotheles bennettii. The sequence continues at coordinate 149,186 of VZRW01010973.1, read as the reverse complement.
ACAAATTTCTGCCTCTTTTGCAGATGTTTGTCAGGGTAATCTCTGCGTTCTAGTGTGCAGTGGCTGTAAAGGTGAGATGCAAGGCTAAATGTCTGTTGAGTCATATTCACATATAATGCCACTGAATATGAGTGTTTCAGATCAAGATCAGCTGCTACATAAGGTTTCCAGAGCCTGACTTCTGGGAGATGGAGGGGGCTCAGTTGCACACAGTATGTGGTTGGAATACAGCTTCCTATTCAGCTTCCTTTCATGTTAGAAAGACCTTGAACCTGAAAGCCCTGGAAAATAGCTCATTCGTTTCTTAACTAATAGCTTAGTAAGAGGTCACAGTATGGCCTTCTCAGCCTCCATGTTGAGCAGCAAAGCACAGAAAGTAATTTGTTCTTTCTTCAACTGTTTAAGGAAAATGAACCTATTCGTGGTAGAGACTGAGTTTATAATTTGAAAGGAGATAAATTTTTTATGCTAGAATATATCAGAAAGGAAACTAGTTAAAATAAGACCCAGGGGTTCCAGTAAGGAAAGAATTCATTAAAGTTTTTAAAAGAGCTGACGACTTCTAATTCTGGATCAAATTATAACCTCCAGTATATTTCAGCCAATGAGAAAAACTTTTTTGTCATCATAGCTGATATATATTGTCCCCAATTACCTACAAAATACTGATAGAAATTGTCTGTGTAAAGAAGGCAGTACATACAGTTTTTCACTTTATCATTGAACATTTGGAATTTATAGACATAGTAGAGGTTTGCAATGAAATGTGAATAGGGCTATAAATATATGCATAATCTTTGGTAGGGCAAATGAAGTCCACTGAATGTCCAGCACTTTTCAAAACTTCCTTAAAACCTTGTTATTCTTATGGTAAAATAAACTTTATCTATCAATATAACAATTATAGATGCAATAGATCCATAACACTTTTACTAGTTAAAATGCAGTTTTAAAGTCTGTTTTCCAGACTATTTTACATACAGAAAAATGTAATATTTGAAATTCTCATTTTGCATGTGTGTATTTTTTTTCCTCAGTTTCTGATATCTTCCCAAATTTCACCTGTTGATAAAAAGTAACAAAACACTAAAAGACACAGTCCAATCTTGCTGCTCATTTGGATAGAGTCTATAGCTTGGACTATCAAATTGTGTTTGGCTGTAAGAGTACGTGCAAACCCTGAAAGAATGATGTAAGAGTTCAGCATTCCTTACATATCTTTCCACCATTCTTCCTTGGCTACAATGAGGCTCTTAAGTAGTTGGTGCAGGCTGCTTTGGATGATCAGAACCACATATAAAAAGACAAATTATCAAGTTGTGTGGCCTAGAACAAGGGTATACCATGTAAAATAGTAAGGAATATTCTGTTCTTTTTATTCATGTGTGTGGTCCTGCATATTTCTTGCCTGTTGTTTACATTTTACAGACCATTTTTTCTGGTTACTCAGAATATGATATAGATATAGTAATTCTTTCCTATTTAACTAAGCAAATTCTTTACTTTCAGCCATGAAGTCTTCACTACTGAAGTTTAGGATCAAACTAGGAATAGGTGAATGGGTGTTTCAAGTGGAGGAACAATTTAGTTTAAAAGATTTGAGGGGTATTATTTGTGGTAAACATTTGTGTATTTGTATGAGGACTTGTAGCTGATGATGATTAGCCCAAGGGAAGGTTTTCATTAAGTTTTATTCAGGAAATTCCATATGTTCCAGTAGTAGAAAAAAGAATAAAGTGACACATTTCACCTATTTTAGTTGAACATTCTTACATCCCTTTTTATCTAAATTATTCTGTTCCATTTTGCACACATATTGGTTCCAATGAAAAAAGTGACTCCATGAGTTCCTCATTGAAGTAGTACTCCTAGGGACTGAAAAGAACAGAGACATTTCATGTGCTTACCTGTCTATCTGTATATGTATGTATCTGCCTATCCTCACATTTTCAAGCCTGTCTGCTCCCATACTTTTAAGACAAGACTTTTAAGACAAATAGCTTCCCATCCAAAAAAGTGGACAGGTTGGGTTGGGTATTTTTTGCCTTAATTTTATATTTGGTCAGCTTCCACTACATATCTTTGACTTCTCTTTGTTTCTACTCTTTCTTCCTTCTACCACCCCTGTGTGTTGTTATTCACTTCCACGTAGGACCCCTCTAACCCTATTAACTCAGTTTTTGACACCCTTTTACTGTTATAAGAGGCATAAATATATTTTGTTATAGAGTAATTTTTAAATTTTAATTTAGAAAACACACCACACTATTTTAAAATGTTTTCAAATGTTATTTTCACTTCAACTTAGTCTTGTTCTTTCAAGAAAATACCTCATTGTGCACATCTGTCAGATGACTCTAAAACCATCTCTCCAACTCCTTAATGCTCTTAGCTGTTAAAAGAGTTCTTTTATGACTTCATTTTCCCTTATAAGTTTTCTGCCTCAGTCCTCTATTCAAATTATATCCTGTGCCGAAAAAAATCCTGTCTTCTTCACGTGTACTTCTAGCAAGCCATAAGGCTCTTCTGCAATAAACTGGCTGAAAAGAAATTGTCTTATATGTGGTTTTATAGCATGCAAACCTGAGGACAAACCTAGCAAGGTAAGGAAGAGCTACAGGATCTCCTCTTTGAAGGGTAGTGTAATGGACACAACACGTTCTTATTTTGGCCATATCCTTGCACCCACCCTGTGGATATCTGCCCCTTGCTTATTCCTTTAATGGCACCTCTGTAGGAGTCTTCTCCCATGAAGATCATTATAAGATCATGTCTTGTCTCAGCCTCATAGCAAAAGACTGTCAAATGGAGAACTTAAAGACCTTAGCAGCAAGATTCCACTCTTTTTAGCAGTGAAAATACATTTAAATCAGACCAGGTGTGTTCCCAAATGTAAAGATGAGTGAGGAATAAAAGCTTGTTTGATTCTTGATAGAGACATTAATTTCTAATTGAGACTAGTGATTTGTTCTAATTAAGAAGCTGTAATACCATCATGATTTGTTTGGGCCATGGTGATTTTCTCTATTTGACAGGACCATTTATAATAATTAAATTAATAATTTCCAAATTAAACAGACATAAGAGGCGAGAAATAATGTTAATAATATTTCTGAAAGAAAGACTGAAATGAAACATGGCATTATCCTGATTCTAGTACAGCTGTTGCAATTTTCAAACTTCTATTCTTTCCCTCATTCATGGTTCAAAATAAAGTGTGAAAGAAACAGAAATGAAAAGAAAATGGGAAAAGATGTATTGCTCTGAGTATTCTGTGCAAACAAAAGAGTAACAGCAAAATACAAGGTCATTTATTTTACCTATTTGTTTATTTCAAGCTATTAAGAAATATGTTGTTCTGCCAAAACCCTGAGTGCATATAGAAAACCTTTTGTAATAAATCTTGGGAATTAAAGCCAACTTCCATACATTGAAGAGAAAATAAACCTGTTGTGAAAGACCTTACAGGAAAAAACGCTGTGCAATATCTGTCCTCAGGTGTGCATACAGCTTCCAGGGTAATCAGCAGAAGAAATATGTGCATCCCTTTATTTATCTCACCAGATCCCCATAGACACTTACAAATTATCAGGATTAAAGAACAAAGTCTAAAACTTATCTAAATCTCCCAAATATCAGCTGGTACAAATGAGGACATTGTTTAGTTTCGGGTTTGTTCCTGGAAAAGCTAATATTGCCCTAAATTGCATATGGAGGTGAATTATGTGCCTATATATTGGCTTTATGTGGATCAAGCAAATGAGCAAAAAAGATGGAAGCAAGGGGAGCCTCAACTCTATTTCAAAAGACACTTGTTTGCAAAATGGAGCCAGTGATTACGAGTGCTGTAATTTCCTGTGAATGGAGTTCAGGGCAGGAATGATACAGCTAGTTTATTTCTCTAAGGCAAAATAAGCACACAGGCCACCACTACTGCAGTGCAAGGTGTGCATTACCCAGAATCAAGGACTTCACCTGAAGTCATGGGGAAAATATTGAGCACTGACCTAACTCCATTGAACATTATCCCAGGAAACAGTGTGTCTGCTCACAGTGGCAAAAATTTTGGTTGTTAGTTTTAATTTACCTCTTAAGCTTATTTAATTTATTTCTATTTGAATCCAGAACTGTATTTTTATAGGGAAATGAATATGAGCCTTTTGTAAAGCAGTGCTTTATTGAATAGGCCTTCTCATTTTTAAATATTGGGGAAGAAATAAGACTTCTATTATCTCCAGGCATGGAGACAGACTTAGAGGTTGTAAGTCTTTGACTTCCAAGTTGACCTTTCAGTACTGCTGTCAGCCATGCAAGACTTGACAGAACAAAGGTGGGATTAGATTTCAGAGCTATTAACCACCGTATTCTGTGGTCCAAACTCTTTAGTGCATGACCTGAGAAGTAACTCTAGCTTGCTGCTACACGTGGTAATATGTAGTTCTTAAAACCAAGCTCATTAAAATATTTAAATAAACAAGACAGAGAAGAAGGGGAGAAAGTGGAAACAAATGAGCAGCAGCTAACAGAAGCTGGGCTTGGCAGCTACGTCCCCTTCAGAAACTGATTATATGGATGTTTCCATCTTTAACAAGGGTGTTACTATAAAACAGTCAAACACCAAAAGAATGAAGTGGAGTGAAGGAAATTAGTATGTATGCTTAGAAAGTAAAAAAAGTTTAATGACTTGGGCTGTTCTTAAAACAGACTTATTCTGTAGAGATTTCACCTACTTTAATTTCCTGTTCTGACTGGGTGTGATCTGTCCCTGAGTTCTTCTGCAATACAAGATCTGAAATCCAACATGATTTCTCATTCTCCTTTTAGTACTGACTGAAATGTTTTGAAATTAAGCAAAACTTCACAGGTTTGACAGCTCCGTTAGAGAAATCAGAATTTCAATTTGGTCTGGAAATCCCAGGGAAGGAAATAGTATTCATGGGCTGCAACTATGATTCCATGCCTCCATGTCCTCATTCTCCAGTCCTTACTGAAGCAAAGATACAGAAATGCACAGATGCAGAAAAAAATTAAAAAAGAGAATCACAGAATCACAGAATCTAAGGGGTTGGAAGGGACCTCAAAAGATCATCTAGTCCAACCCCCCTGCCAGAGCAGGGTCATCTAGAGTACATCACACAGGAACGCATCCAGGTGGGTTTTGAATGTCTCCAGTGAAGGAGACTCCACAACCTCAAAACAAGAAACAAGAAAAAAAAGAAAGAAGAAAACAAGAAAGAAAACAAGAAAACAAGAAGGAAACAAGAAAACAAGAAACAAGAAAAGGCTAATCTGTTTATTCTTAAAAGCTCTACAAGGAAGACTAAGACCCAAGTAAAAATCTAAATTTCTCCCTAAATTCTGGAAGATCTGAGTATAGTTCTGAAAGTCTTGACATTTAAAAAAAAAAGAGGTCTAAGTTTCAAATATGAATTTATTATTTTGGACATACATCTAGTCGGAAGTCTACATTTGATTTTTGCATTGGATGAAAATGTAGCTTAGCTAGATCAATTAGTATTCTCTCCATTTCCACTTATACAATGAAAACATTGTATTGCTCTATGTGTTTGCTGTGTGAAACACAGCATTAGAAAGGCTACTTTTCTAAAGAAGGCAATTTTGAAGCATCTAGTAATCAATGGAAAGAACTGAAGCCACGTGTCACTAAGTACAGAATGGATGTGAGTTCATACTGCTGCTTCAAATTTGTTCAAAATATTTTGATAGGTTAATTTTGTCCTGGCAGACTCGGGATGAGATCAAGTATCATCTGTTCTCCTGCAGCTACACAAATGCAGCCCAAGCACCATATGGTGTGCTCTGGCACAGCACACATGCCACAGCTGAAACATGATCACACACTCACACCAGACCTAGATCAGATTTCTGTTGCTTTTTAGTGCCTAGATTGAGTATCAATGAATATGGAACAATTAGTTATTTGCCATAGTTTTAAAAGGAATACCCCCATTCTCTGTACCAGGTATTAGGGTTAATGCTGGGAGATGCCGAGTCCTTCTCTCCTATCTAACATAACTGGGGCTGTCAGTTGGGCTGCTGGTGAGCAGAGGACCAGCACAGTCACTGAGGGGGACGCTGTGGTAGGGAGAGCTTAACTAAGAACAGCTCAGCTGTGGCCACAGCTACACATCTGCTACCATGAAAAGCATACTCACTTTCTGGGCCTTCAGTTAAGCAAGATCTTTCAGTTGCTGTTGCAAGGCTATTATTTGCACAGATGTATGCACACACAGAGAGGACACCGGTGTTTTTAGAACTTTCTGGCCAATGTCCAAATAATCTTTAACTGCAAAATCTATATTTAGAAACTGCTTTCACTGTGATCTTTCCTCAGACAATGTATTTTAGTCCTATATAAGTAGGATCATTAAATATTAAATAATTAGTGCATAATGATGCTCACAGTATTAAGCTAAAATATTTTCTTTAGATACTTTTTGTATTTCCTGTTTCACTTCCACATATACAAAAAAGCATGTATATATTTCTAGCTGCAACTTCATTCTGTTCATAAAAGGAGAATAAAGGAAAACGGATAAAAAAAAAAATTAGATCTCTATAATAAACCAGACTTTTCCAATACATTATATTTGGTATAAATTTAGGAAAAAGAAAAAAAAAAGGAAAAATACAGGAAAAAAACTTTGGGAGGTTTGTTGTCAGCTTCAAACTTTTAAAACTTTTTTTTTTTCTGGAAAAAAAATCCAGAGTTTTTTTGAGATTTCCAACAAAGCAAAAGAGTAAAAGATGGATTTTAAATGTGTAAAACATTCCATTTTATGAAAAACAAATGTTTTGTTCCAATTTCCAGCTTTTAAAAGCATCTTGATTTTCTAAGAAACTAAAAGGAAATTCTCAGGTAGAAAACCACATTCAAATGGATACATTTTTAAAATATCGAAATACCAATTTATTTCTTAACAAGATGAATACATGTTTTCAAAGCATTTCTGTAACGCTGAGTGTACATTTTCCTAGAAAAGATTTATGCATCTGGCTAATCAGTTCACACCTGCATAAAATGAGTGTAAGCAGATGTATAATGCTTCTGTTATAATGTGGTATGGCTTCCAGTCACAGGGGAGATCCTGGCTCCAGCAATGTCAAAGAGGGTTTTTCAAACTCATTTCTTCACACCTAATTCATGTTTCATCTTTAAGAATCAGTGATTTCACACTAGTCTAAATGTTGCTACTCTTACTGGTACAATTGCCAGATCACTCACATTAAATATGTTTAGTATAGCAACAATTCAGATTTTTTACTTTATCAAGGGCCAAAATTATGGTTCATGCCCTAGATATTTCCTGTCTAGACTACTATATTGGTCTTTTGGACAGATCTCCTACTTTTTCCATTGTTGGTTTCAAAGTGAAATGTGCAAAACTCTGTAGCTTGTTTCTTACTTTTCTAAGCTCTCAAGAAGATGATGGGCCTGTTTTCTTGGCTCATAATATTAGAAAACTATACTCCTTGTGAGGAATCAATCCTTTATTTAAATTTGAGTTGTGATTAAATGAGAAAACAGGAACTGATTTTGTGAGTTAATCTACAATAGATTCCCCTTTAGATAATGGCAAATTTACAGTGGTGACTTCTGAAATATCTTATTTATTACTCTCCAATGAAAGATAATGCCCTGCATTCAGAGGCTGCATAGAGACACTAAGAGGTCAAATGTTCAGGTGGGTTTCACTTGTTATTTGGTTCTGAAAATATTAAAGTTAGCTGTCCCATCTGAATTAAGCATATAAACTCCACCAGAATCTCTAGATTCTTATTTATCTGAATTATCTTAGATGCCTGTCTTAATTTGCCATATATGGCCTTTTTAGTACACCTACTTCAGTGTACTGAGTCCCTGAAACTAAATAAAACTACATCAGATACTTTTAGGTATCTGAATTATACTGGAAGAATACTGTCTTTTCTTTTCTGTTGGATACCTTGTAATTTGTCAAGTATGTCTAAGAACTGTGATGATCATCTGTGGGATCATAAATACGAATACTTTGAGAGTGGCTGAACAGGTCATTAAGTGATTAATAGGCCATGATATGTTATTTTTAATTGCAGTTTGATCTTGATCAAATTTATTATAATATTCAATAATTCTAGTTCAACCTTCGTTTCAATATCTTGTCATCTATCATTTGATTGAATGATCAGTGAGAATCCACATCATTACTCAATATTAATTTTTTAGTTTTTTCTATAACAGTCACTTATTCCATGTTTTTCTTCAGTATGTTCATCCATGCACAGTTTTCTGTCTATTGTCTGATTGTTCTTTGGAAAATTGTGACCCAAGAGTTACTTGTTGACACCATGTTGTGGTTTCTTTTGTACTTAGGGAATAGGCAGCTCCACTGCTTGTGTGATTTTGTAACCTTTGAGATTTCAGCTGAGTGACTTTGTTCTTCTATAATCATGAATTTTGTTTTATTGAGTTTTGTATATAACATATTTTTATACAGGGAATGCTATTCATGCATGCTTTCCAACCAGTGCTCCAACAAAGCTCAAGTGTTCTGTTGATCTCATTGTGAACAGTTTTTAACAGAGATTTTTGGAAGCTTTCCAATAAAAATGCAACAGAAGCAGACAGGGAGAGGTTAGGCAAACAGTGCTGCATTATACATGATCACATATAATACTGTGCTTAGTAAAGGCTAAAGAAATATAACTGCTCAAAGGGACCATTTATTGGGAAAAACAGTAATAAACATAAGTAAACGTTTCAGAATCATCTTTAGTTTGAATAAATTATGAGGAACAATGCCATCCCTAGTCTATAAGATTTTGTGTCTCAACAAAATTATCCAGTTTTCAATGGTATGTGAATCAAATGCTCTTTCATAAACACTTAAGATGCTTTTACATATCTCCAGTTTTATCCTATTGCAAATACCAGCAAATACAGAGTGAGAGCAATACCAGCTGAGTAAGGTGTAGGCTATGCATGGTTATTATCTCATGTTGCTTAAAGTAAAGAATCGTGGCTATCTTATGCTATTCCAATGAATATTATGCAGACTGTATTATCTAAATTTTAGTGTCATATGGTGTCTACTTCTACTCCTGTCTTCTTTTAGAGAGCATTTATTTACCATGGCCAGATCTACAAGCAAAAATTCACCATGTACTTTCCTCTGTGAAGGTATTCTAGGAAGCCAGCCAATTCCTTATTCTTTGTACTGGATCGATGAGAGTGTACATGGGTCTGTTTGTCATCTCACAGCTGATACATGCTTCCTTAAAGAAAAGGACTAGGTAGGGTTAAAGCAGCCTCTGGGCTGTGCTAACTGAAAAGCAGATGGCCCTAAGAAGCTCCTGACGGATCCCTGCCTCTTAAAAAACTTCATGCTTAGGGAGTAAAAAAGAGCAAGCATTTTTATTTTGATATGAAGGATTTGTTCCCTCTCTGCCATGCTGTTCAGTCATGTAGAAACATCATACGTTTCATCATCTACTGAATTTTGCACAGGGAAAACCCTAAAAAACTTTTTTTTTTTTTGTTACATTACTTTGGGCTTTAATGTGAATGCGTGATAGAGTGAATCTTTGTAGAATGGATACAAATGTCACTGTTGCAGATGAAAACACTCTTCTAATAAAACAAGCCTGATTAATCTTGTTCTGTTAAACACTTTCCCTTTTCTCAAAGAGATGCATCAAAAGTGGGCTATTAGGAAATTGAGATTTTCTCCAGTCAGCTCGTCATTAGTTAAATATTAATAACATCTGAGCCAATATGCTTTGAGTATATACTAGATTTGCCTCCTTACTCTACATTATCTTTGAATCTGAAATTTCCCATTGCCATAACACCAATAGAGAATAGTTATTTATCAGAGATTGCTTTTCAATTTGAATTTTGCTTTTCCAGGGCTAATATGCATGAATTAGCAATATGTGATATATATATGTATGTATATATTTGCCCTGTAAAATTAAATTTCAGGTGCATTTTTATCATCCAATCTCATCACCCTCTCTCAATATAGAAGATCCTATAATCTTGCTTCACTCAGCTGCTCTGCTTTTTTAACTCTTCTATAAATTCTAAATACATGGCAGTTGTAACAAGAATATCTATGCACCTAATTTTAAACTTGCTGAGTGAAAATCACTAAAATTGATTCAGAAATTAATGGCTCTAGAAGCTGCAATAGCACAATTTTACTAGTTATCAGATAGTGGAAGTTTAATAGTGCTGCCTCCAAAAATGCTATGAGATCTTATACTTTTGCTAAAACTATTACTGAACTTTCAAAACTAGCCACTGTAAAAGAGGGGCTTTTGGTTCAGTCGTGGGGTGTTTGGTTTCTTGTTTTTTATTTTTTTTTGTGTGTCTAGACATTGCCTAATACAATGAAGAGAGTTAAAAATTATAAAAATATTGGCATTTCATTTCGATGCTTATGAAATGAGATGATTTCATACAAGAATGAAACAGAAAGTCATGCTCTCAGCAGACATATGGGAATAGAAGTTTGTGTCTATACTATAAACTTATCCCGAAGCTAGTATCAGTCTGCTCTGTCAGGATGAAGCACAACATCAATGTGCTGTTGCCAGATTAGAAGTGCCTCTCTGGCATCAGGTTCACATGCTGTGCTTGTAGTGATGGCAGAAAATCGTAGAATCATAGAATGGTTTAGGTTGGAAGGGGCCTTAAACATGACCTAGTTTCAAGTCCCCTGCCATGGGTGAGAACACCTGCCACTAGACCAGGTGGCTCCAAGCCCCATTCAGTCTGGACTTAAACACTGCCAGGGAGGGGAATAAAGATGGTTAGAAACTTTCAGCAATAGAGGCAAATCTGTCCTCTTCCTTTGGAATGGGAAATGAACAGGAGGAGGCAGAGGGTGTCGGGAGAAAGGTTTGGGGATATGGATGGCTTTTTCTGTCTTGTTTTTCTGAAATCTTGGGCAACTACCGAATTTGCTCAAAGCTAGAATTTTATGTATGTCCTCTAATGCCAGTGATTAGTGAATTTTGTTGTTGCTGTTGTGTTTTAAGGGGTCTAACATCATCCACAGCAGGTTTAGACCTCATGAAATCAACTGTATCCTTAAAAGAATTTTTCCACAGCTAAAGGTTTGAAATGAGAGCTTGTCTGATGACTTCATCCTTGTCTTCTCCCCCAAAACCTCACAAGACCCCCAGACTTTAAACTCAGTCCAGGATCTCTCCAAGGTCCCCTAATTTAATATGATGTCATCGTAGACTTGGAAAGGATGTCTCAATTTGACCTGATCAGCTATCCATTCAAATTTCTTCCCCAGGCAAAACTGAATGCTCCCTGGGTGAATGTCTGGAGGGAAGTCTCAGAAACATGTATGATTTATATGTTTTAGCTAACCAACTCCAAAAAGCCACTCCCTTTACGGTGCTTAGGAAAGCCTGCACAAAATGAATCTGGGATTGGTAAAGGTCCTGGAGAAGAGAGAAAGTGAAGCTCTCTGAGGGCACATGAATTAATATTACATACATCCTGATTCCATTATTTCATGTTGTAAATTGATCACAAGTATAAATAAAAGCTAAACGTGGTCATTCCACACACAAAAAACCCCTTATGAACTCATTCAGATGTTTCAAGATAAACACAGAAAAATGTTACAAAAGAGGCATTACATGTAAAGATACAATTATATGTGTTTCTGTGCAATGCACATTCATTTTCCATGCATTTCTTATTACGTAGAATGAATTAAGATAGGTGGCCAGGGAAAAAGGGCTGCTGTTGAAAAGGTGAATGGAAAGCAGCAACTTCAGGGAGGGGGAGCTGAAAGAGGGAGAAAAAATAGCATGCTGAGCAAGGATGAAATCATGGTCCAAGTACAAAAAGACACAAGGCACAGGTAGCTTATTTCAGAAACAGGCAATACTATAGACTCACATTGCCCTGTTAGCTAAATTAGACTAATATGTTTAACAGCGAACACATTCCCAAAACAATTTCTGGTGTGTGCTTCAGCTTTACATAGCTGCAAAGAAGTTGGCAAATTGGCCAGATACTGTGTGCTCACTAAAAGGATTCCAAATCAGGAAAGGAACCACAGGCTCTGAATTTCAGCTGCTTGTGAGGTCTTTCAGGATAATGTATGCCAATCAATAACTAGACTAACTGACAAAAGCTATGCATGGTGAATACAGCAGAGGCAGATATTAATGTATACTGATTGGCTGCAATTTATGTGCAGGATGATCATTACAACAAGGAAAATATAGCAGTGCGACATTTAAAAAGATAACCACATAACATTTCAGTATTTTGAAAGTATGCTTCCTTTAGTCAGTGGAAAAAGACAACTGCGTCCAGAAAGCAATTTGCCTTAATTTAGAAAGCGGATGAATTGCTTTCTGAAGTGCATTTCTTACTCTCTATCCATTTCCTATAGAAAGAGCCTAGCTAACTGGTAGACAATATATCGTACATTTTTTAGAGAAATTTATAACAAAGCTTAATAACTGTTTTCCTGAACCTGTTCCATTCAGATAAGCTTGAATACAGTTTAACAGTATATAGAAAAAGTTATCATGTGTGAAACTTATATTTATTTTGCACACTGTTGCAAATGTTTATTCACATATTTTGCTGAAATAATGTAAGCATCTAAATATTTACTGACTCAATGGTATGTATTTTTTTTCCAGAAGTCCTTGGACTCTTAGTACTGTAGCTTTTCTAACAACCCTAAAACTACTTAAAACAGGAGATTCGGTCTTGCAACTCCAGTAGATGTTCTGATATGTTTGTATTGATAAATAGGTTAAAGTCTACGGATATTGAGTTCAGTTTTAAGTTTAATATAATATTTGTTTTATTTATTTTTTCTGTAGAAAAGGGATTTTATATTTGTGCACACTATATGAAATTTGGAACAAATTGGTCAAAACACAGACTTTTCAAATCCTCAAAAATCCTCTGAGACAGGTTATAGGAGAAAGGTAGATATTTAATAAATTATTCAAAAAAACATTAAAACCACAGGTGAACAACCAAATAATTAAAAATCTGTCCTAATGAAGAAGAATCAGTACAAAAAAGCAATAGTGAGATGTAGACAGACCTTTAAAATACTCACAAACTCATCAGTTATGATACCAATGGTTTTCAGAACCAAAGTTGATTATTTTTCATAAAAAACACAAGGAAAAATTAATCAGAATGAGACAAATGTTTATGATCTTTATATAACCTCAGAAGAACAGATGAGAATGAAGGAGCTGACGGCTGCAAACCCTGCTCTAAGTAGTTCCCTATATTTAATCCAATGAGGTCTGCATATAACTTGGAGTATAACAACCCTTTTATTATTAATCAGATTGTTTCCCTTTCCTTTTCTTACTGCTCAGACCTTATGAAAGTAATAGTTCCTGAAAAAAGGCTACTTTTAAACAGTGAACTTCATTGCTATTCTTTTACTCTTTAAAATAAAGCTCAAATATTTTATCAGTAAGCAAAATCTATTCATGTAGATTTTTATAGGCATACATATTGCTATCTCACTTGATTACCTTGCTAGTAGCTACATTTAATTCTGAGGTTTTTTAAAGCAGTCCTACTGGGATGACTTGATATGGCATAAATTAGATAATCAGATGTTATCATCATAAAATATATACTTTTAACTCCTGCTACCTTTTTAGCTGCAAATTACAGCCTGAAGGTGATTGCAGGAGGGACAGTAAAACTGGACTGGTTGGTTAGTGCCTTTTGTACATTTACAGTCTCCTATCTTGCATGATACAGGCTGCAGACTCTCTCCCTGCAAGTTCTGTATCACACTCATATGCATTTTGCTGAATCAAAGTATATCTTTTTGAAAACTATCCAGTCTCAAATTAATTTTTCAAATGAAAAAGTAGTTATAGAATCAGAATCATAGAACATCTCGATTTGGAAGGGACCCATAAAGATCATTGAGTTACAAAATATAAAGGAACATAACCCCCGACTTTTCTGCACAGGTGAAAGTAGGATAAGTTACACAGTCTTGTTTAGAAATGCTCTTCAGTGAGTTGGCAACACCATCCAGGTTGTAACTCATGGATAAGGCAAAGGAAGTAACAAGGCAGCCGTTTGAGAGCCTAGGTTGCTGGTATTCCTGTTCTCATTCATGTGATATAATGGTTCATACTCCAGAGATGTAGTTACAAGTCAAGGCAACTCCACAGCTTTCTTAGCTGTTTTCTGGCATTTGACATTAGATCATTGGATCCATTAACTAAGTGATTCAAAAGTTAGTTAAATAACCACAAATTCTTACAGAAGAGGTACAGTTGCCACAGTAATAAACCATCAAACAAGCAAGCAAACTGTTAATTCTGATCAGACTTCAAGTTAACTTTGGTTTTAAATATAGTTTCATGTTGCTAGTGTATTTACTACAAAATAGCCAAGAAAAACATTTTATGGCTACTAAAAAAGGCAGTGGTAAGACTGCCTCTTGTAGTTTTCTGCATCCAGAAAAGTAACATAAGGTTGAAAAACAGAACAAATGTAATGCCTTGTTAGCAACAAATTACTGAGTCTGCCTTTTTCTACAACTTCCATATACTTCTGAAGAGGTAATAAAAATGATCCCCCACAATTTTTTTTCTTTTAAAAGGAGACCTGTAGGAATACATGCACATAAACATCTTCCATATTTCATTTAAAAAAACAAGTATGGTGGCATTCTGGAAGAGTTAGGAATAATTTGTGGTATAGAATTAATGTTCGTGGTGATTATATATTATAAATATATATCTTATTATAAATAATGGAAAANGGTGGAAGCAAAATACATTTAAATTATACTATAAAATTTTAGAGAGTTTTCTAATAAGACATTATATGTCTTCCCTTTATGAACTTATCAAAGCATTAGTTAAGATTTGGTGTCTGATCCATTGTTTGCTGTCCTGTATTTTAAGTGAGGGAATGGTTACTAGGGGAATGGTTTCAAACTGATAAAGGGTACAAAGTTGTACTCAGCTCCAGATAGTAGTCATGAGCTGTGCGCTTCTAGCAGTGAGGGTTGAATGTCAACAATGAGAGCACAACAGCTTCAGCGAGAACACGGTGGTCACAGAAGGCAAAGAAGGAGGCCTCAGACATGGGACAACTGATGAGACAGACAGGACCCTCTTTGGAAGGCAGCCATGGTAGGAGTACCCACTCTCTTATATGTGATCTTGAAATTCTTTTTCCCTGAGTGCATTATTTTGTTTTTATCCATTTGAATCTCATCTTTCATTTTATTACCTTATAGCTCAGTCTCACAAAGTCCTTTTTAAAGGCTTTACAGCCATCTCTACTAGTTTAACAGCCTTTGCAAACTTTCTTACCTTACTGATCCCCTCTTGGTTTAGGTCAGTTGTTTGTATGATAAACACCACAGGTCTCAGTACAGCTCCCTGCAGAACTGCACTGGTTCCCTCTCTTGTAAGAGCTGGCTGTGTATTTCAGCCTTTTTTCCCCTATCTTTTTAGCAAGTGATTTATCTATGCAAGGACATTCTTATGCTTTGTTCCTTGTTACCTTAGATGCTAATACTGAGAGGCTTTGTCAAAAGCTTTCAAAAATCCAAGCAGAACTGTATCAGCAACACACCTTTGTTTGTATGCTTTTGTTGACTCTTTTAAGTTATTCTACTAGGTTGTAAAGGCAATGCATCCTTTTGTATAAGTCATGTTGACACTTCCTAAGAAGATTATATATAAAGTTATTCATAGATTCTTTTCTTTATTATGGTTCCTAGTAGTAATTTGGTAAGAGCAAATGCCAGACTTGGAGGATTGTATCCTTTTTTAACTGTCCTGAAGCCATTATTAAAGTCACTTTTGCCACTTTCCAGTCATCACATAGCATGGAAATTTTTACAAGAGGTTACACATTATTATTAGCACTTCAGCTATCTCATCCTTTAAAGTACCCATAGAATTCCTGGATTACCAAAATCTGGTTCTACCATTTTCTCGTTGATTTTGTTTATATGTCTCATACTCTGTGGTCAGTTAAATTTTAGACGTATGCTGTAAGTAATCTCCCACAATGAAAGGTTCTGGTTTAACTAGTTACTTCCATAGTGATCCCCAATTGTTTTTCTTATATGATTTTGCCTTATCATCATTGGTTTTACAGGCTTTCCTGATGGCTTCCTGCTTTTGATGAATTTGAAAAAAAAAGATTTATTATCCTTTTTTTTTTTTTTCGGTGCTAGTTTTCCTTTAATCTCTTTTTTTCTTCCCCTGTCTTATTGTGTTTCCTTACATGGCCAGGTAGATATAAATTTCAGCATTATTCTAATGTAAGACATATAATTATTTTTTCTAAATTTAATTTCTCATTTTGAAATTTCATTTATAAAGTTATTATATATCTAAACTTAGAAATATATTGAATATGAAGTAGCTTTTGAGTCTGCTCTACTGTATTTTGTATGTGTTTTCCAACCTCTCAAAAAGTATACGTAAATGTATTTTAACCTATAACAGATGGCATGAAAAGAATGAATAATGAGCACCTTCACTGCTATAAATCAACTTTATTCTGTTCAAAGAAAGGTCCACTTCCTCCAGTATCTTATGCTTAACAGTGCCACAGTCAGAGTTCCTAGAAAGAATAAAAGAACAACGAAAACATAGGCTGACATCTTCCCTGTCCATGGGGCCTCTGATAGCCGCTGATTTGATCACTTCCTCATTCGTCCCATGTTTGATAGTCCTCAGAGTCCTTACTCCTCTGTGAATTTGTTTAATACCTCTTGGAACCCAGCTATATTGTCCACCTTCACAATATCCCAAGGCAATTAGTTGCCCTATTTATTTACTTATCTTGTTAAAAGTACCTTTTAAAGGGATATTAGACATATGATAATTTTATTGTTATCATCTTCAGTCATGTTTTCAGGAAAAGGGGATAAATTTTCCTGGTTCGATATGTGGTTACTAAAAAAACCGCATAGCATTGACTTCCATGAGTAAAAATGTTGTCTTTCAATTAAGATTAACCAGAGTCATCATGATAAGTAGGCTACAAGCAAGCATGAACAAAATATATGCCCTTTTTTTTCTTTTCAGTTCCACTGACATGTATTCAATTTACCTAAAGATTAGGCATCAGTTTGGAAGAACTTTGGGCTTTAGCTGAAAGAGGAAGAAAACTTATCTGACTAAAACAATTCTCTGGTTTGGAAGAAGCTGTTGTAACCAGCTGCTAGGATCACTACAGCCCAAAGTGCATCCACCACCCATGAAGAGTTTTGGTTTTAAACACATTTCTTATTTTCATTTCCTTTAGTCCTTGAGGCATTTAACATATTTGAAGACACCACAATAAATCATGCTCAAATTATCTAAAACTTGCTTTATTTAAGAGCTGCACATTTATATTAAATTTTACAGGAAAAAGTAAATTTAAGCCCTAGGATCACTTTTTAAATTTAAAATTTACTGCTGTACACAATATTCCTTGGTCATAATGATGAAAGCACATCACGTTTAATATTTCTGCAGTGTAATTGTCCCTCAGTAAATTCTTTGGAACATTTACAATTTTCTGTCTTCTGATAAACAAATCTAGTTCCTAATGAAGGAAAGGACCACACTTAAAATCAGCTAAATTACCATCAAGAAAGATTTGTCTGATAAATGTGGCTCTTTTACTTTGTTCATGAGTTTCTCTCAAACAGTTCTTTTAAACTTGCAATTGACACAAAGACCCAAATTCTGATTCTGTGAAGGTTTATTTGTAAAAGCTTTATTGCTTGCAGCCCGAGTTAACCTCTTTGCTTTTCCTTTAAAATCCATCTGTATTTGAAAATAAAATAGTCTAAAGTTCATTCTTTGGCCCTCAGGTACCAAATGTCCATAATGTGTATCTGTACTGCTACGCTTTCTTCCCCTGCTAGACAGAGCACCTTTATACATGCTGTCTGTTGGGAGCAGCCCTGTTCTGAGCACTATCTGGGAGGGTAATAATTGACACAAGCCAAAACCATGCCACAGGACATGGTCGTCAGTACGCAGTACCATGTACCAGTGTTTGAACCTAGGGTCCTGCCCCGCTTATTTTATTGATGTAAATGCAACCCTCAAATAATTAATGATATATAAAGGAGTTTTATACTTCAGAGCTGAAGTGCTGTTTTCAAACTATTTATTTAGACTGTTACAATTCATTATGTGGCTTGACATTAGCAAAGGACAAGCCAAGCCACATGGTATTGCTTATTCTCTTTGTCAGGCTTTTTCTGAACAAAGAATAATGAATAGATGAGATACCTGAGGAAAAATAAAATCAAAAAAGGAATCTGTGACCTCTTCAGTTCTCCCTTCACTGAAACAGAAATATTTTAAAATCTTTTAACCTGGTCTATTCAAATAAAAATAATCATTTTTAGTTATGCATAACAATTTACCTCTTCACTCAAGAATTATGCTTCTGTAATAATAAAACAAACAAGTTTTCCATATATTAAAAGGGATAAAAAGTTCTTTCTGAAAAATGTTCATGAATATTATATGAAAGAACAAGCAGAAATGACAGTGTACATCTTCTCAAGACCCAAAGATACTCTGAAGGGTATTTTTAGCTTACATGTCCAAATCTAACACTTAATGTGGAAGTTCAGAGTGGTATGAATCAAACTGGAGGCAAAGCTCTTCAAAATTTCTGTAGGTATGTTTTCCCATAGATGGGAATCAATGTACTGATTACTTTTAAAGTTAAATAACACTCAATGAAAAACAGCAGTTACACATGAACAACACTGGACATTTTTTTCATGGTACTCTCATATGATGCATTATCCTTCCTCCATCTAAAGGGCACTAATGTATAGTTTTCAGCAAGAGGGGAACTCTATGTTTACCTTTAAGGAGAATCTGAAATGCCACTTGCTGTTATTGCAGGTCCATGTTAGCACAACGCAAGCAGGAGACAGTAGCTGTGGAGACTACAAGGAGCCCAGTGAGAGGCTATGCTTACCCTGGTTAACAACAGGTTTCATGATAGCTTTAATTGCAGTGAAGACAAATACTAAAGTAAAAATATCAAAGCCAGGATTCACAATTCAAAGAAAAATACCTAAATTTAAGTGCCTATGAATAGGTATTTGCATGCAAATTAGATGTCTCAGCTCCCATGGGGAGGCATCCATGGGGAGGACTCTGTTGCCAGAACACAGATGGCTATTGACAGTTGAGACACCCCAAGCCAGGCTTGTTGTGCCTGGCCTCTAGCCGCTTCTCCAAAGTGGCAAGGGTTGCTGTAGGGCTTCTGTGTGCCTCACCTGTGCAGGTGTACTGGATGTTAAGAATGAGCAAAATGTCAGTGGCTGCCAGTGTCCAGGCAAGTTAGTCAAGCCCCTTGTCAACATAGTCAGTTAAGTCTGGAAAGCTACAGCCAGTCAGTTGCAGGACAGTTTCTGGGTGGACTGAATAGTTCTGTAGTCTCCACGGTGGGCAGACTTAGGGTCAGATATAACACCAAATTCACATGTAAATATGTGTGTCTTAATCTGGACCTGAAACTGACCCTGAAGACCTGATTTCGCCAATCTCTCTCAGAACCTGAATGAGGTACTCTAAAATGAGTTTCAGAAGAATTTTCTTAGTGGATGTGGTACACTTTGTTCAGTGGATGGCAAGCTGTACTGCTGTAATGTTGTGTTGCAAGGCTTCTTCACATCACAGGCACCAAGGGACACATTGTCTTTCATCTCTTCTACTTCAGTCCTAAAGAAATACTTTAAATGGCAATATCTGTAACATTTAATGAGATGATACACTTCCAGAACAAGTTGTGATCTTGAAAAGAAATTTTGTACTGGAAATGAAACTATTTTCTTTAAAGAAAAGAAAAAGAAGAGGTATCAAAATGCTACATTGATCTCAGCCTTCAGGATAAGTTTGAACTGATAATTCATTTTTCTAAATCACATGATGCCCTGGTGTACAACAGTATATTCTTCTGCAAAAAGTCAATAAATGAAGTTCTGCTTTGTAGATTAAGCACTGAAAGATAAGAAATAAGATGTTATAGATGATATATAAGAGAAAAGAAAACTATCTTGCTCTAAATTTGGACTAGGAGAGATTGCTTATCCTTGGCAAATAAGTATTCTAGAAATAGGATCTCCAAACTCAAAGCAGAACAGGAAGGTTTGAGATGCCTCCTGTCAGCTATTTTTCATATGAAAAAACAATCAGAAGGTTTATCATGACAATAACCGTTGAATAAAATGGCAAAAAAAAAGAGAGAAAATTAAATCACCCGTTCAAATTCCTCTTATTATCCTTTTTCAAGTATTCAATGGCAGGAAAACCTTCTATCAGGCCACCCAACCTCCTATGATGAATTATAAATGTTGTGAAAAGTGACTTTCTTAGGGGTGATTTGAGGAAAAAGCTCTGCAGTAAGAAAAAAGCAATATTCTACATAACTGAAAATACTGTATGTTCCGCTATTCAAATTCAAATAAGGAAAATAATTTCTTTTCAGAAGCCAAACTTGGACAATCTGTAAATTTGGGAGTGATGACAGAATTGTATGGAATATTACAGTGATTTCCATCTGACAAACAAAAAATCATGCTATGCAGTAAAAAACAGCATTGCAGGCACTAGCTGTATTATTAGGAAAAAGACATAAATTCAAGGTTAAACTATTTTCTGGAACATGAATATGACTTTTGGCCATTCTATTCTAACCTTTAAAAATGTGTTTTCAGAGAAGCTGTTGATTTCTTCATTTCAAGGCCTTATTTAGAAATAAAAGCAAGTACAAAATAGTTTTAAATAATTAAATGTTTTAGACATTGAAGCAAATCTGTTTGGTTTTTATAATCTCTATTACATTTGCAGTACAAAAAAAACATTCCAGTGAGTGAATGCTCCCTTCTCCAACTCTCTAATCTGTAGTTTTGCTGAAGCTAGATCAAGTATTATTTTGATCTGGAAACTAAAATAAGTGTTAGTGAGATTTGTACTTAACAAAATATGTGTTATAAATGAGTTGCAGTGTTTTTTCCAACTGCTAATTTAAAGACAACTCACACAACGCAGTGTGTATTCTACATTGTGAAAAAATATTTGAGTAAAGAGAAATGCAACAGCTGTGACATTTTATGCATGCCTAGATTGTTGGGATTCTTTAGAATAGTCCTTAACAAAATGGTACTGCTGCGTTCATAATCCTTATATGACAATCCATAGTACTGAAAGCCAGACCACATTCTTTGGTTTCTTTTTAAAGCTATTGGATAAAATCTTGGCCCCTGTAAAGTCAAATCAAAATAAAAATTACCATGGACCTGAAATGGACTGAGGTTTCTCTCGTGAGCAAAAAATAAATCTAGTTTTCTTTACCATCCACATTTGATCCAGTATTTTAGTTTTTGTTAATTGCCTCCACAAATGAAAGCGCACAGTCCAGTTTATCAAACTAACACATCCATTCCCTTAGGTACTTTATAATTATATTTTTTTTAACATTTCAGGCAGGAGAAGCTTATCAATTGCTGTTAAGCTAAATGTTTTGTTTTCATGTGTGTGTAATCACATGATGGCAGTGTTACCTGCATTTTGTCCTGCTTTAACATAAATATAATTACTCTCATTTTATAGTAAGAATTAAAAACAGAAATCAATTTGTTTAAAGTACTGCACAAAGTTGTAATTTGTAGAGATGTTGTGGGTAAAAATATCTGTAGATTCTGGTGATTCTATAACCTTGCATTCAAGATATATGCATGAGCTAATAGTTGGCACAGAATCACAATAACTGTATTAAATTATAAACATGTTCTCAATATTTTAGATTACACATGGAAAAGTTACTGAGTCTGAGGACCGGATGCTTCAAATGTTTAGTAGTTGAATATGGGTTATTTGTTTGAATCAGTTCCAAGTTAGTAATGATGACCAAAATTTTAATAACCCCTAATGGTTTTTCAGGAGACTTACTGGAAATTGGTTGACTGCTTCAGTCCCCATTGTAGCACAAAACTTTCCCTTACGCTTTACAAAGCTGCCACCAATACCCTAGCAATTGCCATCAAGCCTGGTTTTGTCATTGGAAAGTTCAAGGAAGGAGAAGTTATTGAAGGTGCTGAACTACAATTTACAGTGTTTCTGTTAGTATTGCAAAGTATTTCAAGGAAGTTTGTACTTTAAACAGCAAAAAAAAATGTTAAAATCTCCTCTCCAGAACTAACAATTCAGTTTATTTTTTGGAGTTTTAAATTCACGTTTAGAAGAAGCAAGCATTATAATATGGATTTATCCTCTGATAACAAAATGATTCCCAAAGCAGGGTTTGGCTGGCTCCTGTAGGTAAGTTTGTTCTACCTCAGTCCTGTAGGTGTTGAGGGTGCACCTGATTAGTTGAGCACATCTACACATATTAAGATTTCAGAGGATGAGCAGTCGTAGCCATTATTTCTTTCACAAGAATTGTTTGGAGATAAGTATTTTGATTTTTTTTTAAAGCCATATGCAAGTGTAATAACAATAGTAATTTCACTGGCCCCAGATGTCATCAAGGTTTTCACTGGAAATGGTCAATCTTGAGTCTGACTTTACATTTTGTTCACTTGTGCTTCTAGCATTTAGTGCAGAGAAATGCATGTGTAGAATGCTTAGTGCAGTTAGAATATTTAGTGCATAAAAATGTAAAGTGCAGAAAAATGACAGGTGTTCTTTCCAAGAATAGGTTCATTGATTTATGCTTGAAAGTCATGCAGCTGCCAATGGTCTTGCTTGGTTATTAATTTCAATGGCAATTTTTTACCTGGCATAACACTTAAAATTCAAAATAATTTACAAAATTCACTCGTTTACATAAAGTACCTTGACAAATGTTCAGGTCTGATAGACTTTAACACACTCATCAACTCTCATTATAGAACAGTAGATGTGTAACATCTAGAATTTTTTCTCAAACTAATTTTATGTAACGTATTTTGCCTGGGTAGGCAGAAAAAATACATAGATTTTGCCCAAAGAAAATGTGCTCAATGAGTGCTATTTCCAGGAACAGCATCTTGAAATTGCTCATAACAGGGGGCATCCATTTTATTGCCTAAATGCACTACAAAAAATGTGACTCTTGTAATTTTTGTTATGTAAACATTGAATTTAGCTAGTTGTACTGCACTGATTAGGTATCTGTGTCTAAATGAACACATTCAGAACAGGAAAAACATTCATGTGTTTGATGGCATCCTGTTTTTTGTCTCTAATTCGGTCTTTGGTCTGCCAAAAATGATAGAGATAGCAATGGAATTTGGACTACATTTTGATTATAGCTATCAGGACAAATCTGAGCTGTACCCATTCCAGTTCAGGGAATATAATTACCCTTCATTTTAATGGGTGCTTTTCTAGCCTAATCTCCCTGGAAAATAAAAAAAAAAAGAAAAGGGATTTTTTAAGAAACAAAATCCATAGCCATTTGTTACCAGAATATCACCAAAACGAGTATTTGGATTGGAACTTCATTGGACAAACTCTGTGGTGGACAGACCAGTGAGAAAGGAAAGAAGGTAGATGAAGAGCCGTTGTTGGAGAAAGCAGGAACTAAACCCAAAATAAATGTAAATTTGGAAAGATACCCACTTTAGCTGAAATCACATCCTACCACTGAAATCAATGACTGTGTCTATTTTTATACATTAAATGTACAGTCCAAACCCCACTTTTTTTCTGAACCTCTGTGGAAGGGAAAAATAATATCCTGATTTGATACCTCTCCAATATTTACATTTTCAGACATTTGTTTGACTCTTAGAAATTTCTCTTCTGTTCCTTTTGACTCCTATGTAAAGTCAGAGTAGGGTATAGGTGAGTGTATGCACTGGCCACCAAGTAAACATTTCAGTGTATTTAGTACTTCCTAAAAATAAGGGGCATGTTTAAAAGTAGCAACAGACAGCTCTGTTTCCTTATAATTCTTTTAGCTGATTTCTTGACCTGAAGGTAAAACTCCATTGAGATCCCTTGGAAAAATATAACTCTTTCCATTTCTAGGATAGAGGGGAAAAATAAGAATTGTGATTACATTGCTAAGTGAGAACTGTCTGTGACCAGGATAATTTGCATTTGAATCCATACTTGCTCCAAGAATAATTTTGAAGGAATTTTAACTTGATTGTTTCTCAATTATTTAACCCTTTCTCAGTCTCATCCAAGCAGTGACAGCAGACTGAATAGTTTGGCTTCCTTAGGATCTATTATTGCACTGGTAAATCACAGGTCTTCCCTGTGACAAGAAAAAGACATGAAAGAAAAAATGTTGGATTGTTATTATCAGTGCAAGAACATGAGATTCACCTTTTTCACAGCTTAGGGCTGTTTCTGGTGTTTTAATGACCCTACAAATTCTATCACCACAGAGTTTTGAGTGTCATGGTAGTTAGCACTGTGCCAGTCCTGCAGCTGTGACAGTTTAGGTCACAGTTTTCACTGCTGTAGTAAGTCAAAGTACATATAAATATTTAGGTACTGGCAGAGTACTTAAGAATAAAAATAACAGCCTGCAGTAGGCAGTCAGCCATACTAGAAACTTAACTTCATACCTTTCTTTCTGCTGCCACTTTACATTTTTCTTTCTTCTCTTGTCATTCTTGGCAAAATGCCATTTCTTTCTCACTTTCTGCTATGTGTCAGGCTCTCTAAACGTTGCAATCTATTCCATGACAATATCGTTAAGTCAAATTTAGTGGCATACCACTATAATAATGTTAACAGAGCATTGGAGTTGTGAGATGTTGCTACAGCATTTTACAATTACATGGTGATGTAATATCAAAATGATTGAACACAGCTGATTTAGCTGATTTGCTCTGGTAACGCAGAGGTGGGGACAGAAACAGCTTTTTCAATTGGAGGTTGTTTCCTAATGTGGCTGGTCATGGACAATACTTGTCCTTTTTGATCACTGTCTGTGGCCAGGTAGATCAAAGACATAATATTGCCCCATGGAAGGGTTTCTCCAAATAACTTTATTCCTCTGTTGTACAGAAGTTAATTTTTTATCCATTTCAGTCCATTTCTTACTGATGTCATATATTGTCATTCGTTATTGACTTCTTCTAGACTGATCATCAGACCACTAAAGGCATTGATTTTGAATATGGATAATTTTAAAATAGTTTAATAAAGACTATTTCATAATGATGTGAACAATCAAAGACTGTTCTGTTTGTTTGTTTGTTTATATGGGCATTGAAAAAAACAGCAATTTAATTGATATCATATGGACATGTTGTTCTCTTGCATGAGGATTATTTGTTCTAACAAATACTCAGCTGTATTTTTTGGCTATTGAGATACACTTTGAAATGCACTGACTGCCAAAATAGAAGCATATAATATAGACTCATAAACCAAATTCTGGTCCATACACAAGCAGGGAAATTCTTTTGTAATGAAATTGCTTTGGAAAAAGAACCATCACAGAACACAAAGTTTTGCTAAAATAGATTGTAAATATATTTTGAGTAAATCAATACTTTATGGCAGTTTGAGTCTTAACAAGGAGAAAGGTCTGAATTTAAAAAAAAATACTGTAAAGATTCCATATGGAAATATACCTCTGACTCTGCATCCTTTTTTTTTTTTTATGCCCATGCTCTGGTTGAACAAAGTCCTTCAAATTAATGCATAGACATTTTGTGGATCTTCTGATAGACTTTACATTTTCTTTACTGAAAAAATCCTCTGTTGATTATTTTTTTTGTCTTTCAACACACTTTTTTGCTGATTGTGGGACTAGAGTAATTGCCGGTACTCAAGTCAGTGTGGTTTAATTTGAAGGTGAGCCAGTGCTCTGTGTTTAAACTCCTTTAGCTTGTGGATGGTATTAATCTCCCATTTCTAGTTAGTGACATAAGTAGCACGTAACATTTGTAAAGTGGCACAGTTCTGATCAGCTACATTTTTAAAAGTAGAGTATTGCTTCATTTGGGGAGGATTGACGAATGATGATCCCAAATGGATAAAGACAGTTTCCCAAAGCCGTTAATCAAACATCTTAAGCTCAAACAAAGTGAATTTTTCACCTCCCTGATCTTGGGCATTTCTTGCTCAGAAACAAAACAGTTTCACATCTCATTATATGGCACTTAATTTTCCCTATTATGCTCCTACCATCTTCATCAAGAGTTCTGACCTGGGACATTGGACATAGAACTTCTTAGGTCTGAGTGCTGGATTTTTTTATCAAGTGCAACACCTAACACATGTGGTTTCCTTAACTTTCCAAGAAGAATGGGCTACTTTTCAGGCTTGGTCTCATCCAGCAGTATAGGCTATGTGGCACTGCAGCAAACACGTGCATATGGAATGGGGAAGAGAGAGCATATTCTCCAGAGTTCATCCAATGCTTGACATCTTTCAGCTCTGCTCTAAGTGATGTTGTGTTAAAATGGGCAGCACTTGCCCAGTTATGCGTCACTAGCACAAGAAACCTCCCCAGGGAATGATATTCTCTTTTCCTTTATGTAATGGATTCTTTTTAGTCTTGCTCTGTTAAAAAGTACACCATATGGCAGGGAAGAGAATGGTCTCCTAACTGCTAAAATGCTTCTTGATATTCAGCCTAGGCTTTCCTTGGT
Source organism: Aegotheles bennettii (assembly GCA_013398125.1). Taxonomy (NCBI): domain Eukaryota; kingdom Metazoa; phylum Chordata; class Aves; order Caprimulgiformes; family Aegothelidae; genus Aegotheles; species Aegotheles bennettii. Next base: position 122,547 of record VZRW01010973.1, on the reverse strand, counting down.
TTGTTTTCACAAGTAACAAGAGTGTACTCTGGCTTTAAAGTATCAGAACATGTACAACATTAGGAAAGGAAAATGGGGCAGACAGGAAGCATAAAATACCACTTGTTAGTGTTTTTTTATATCACTGACATTAGCTAGACTTGTTTATTTGCCAGAATTCTTCTTAATTCCAGGTTCAGGATTTTTTTTTTAAAAAATATTCAGATTCAAATAATTTATTATTTTTTTTTTTTAGTGAGTCTAAAAATCTTTTTCAGGCAGTAGCTATTTTTCCTTTGATTACAACCTTGGACATTATCTTATTTTCTTTTAAGACTTTACCTTGAATGGAAATAAAATCAAGTTCCAGAAACTAGAACAGAATGGAATAGTTTAAGCGATAATGACAAAATGGGTGAATGAAGACAAAATGATATAATCTGGGGAACAGTTCCCTCAAAGTAAAGCCGGGGCAGTTTCCACTTTCTGCTCTATTTTATCATATAATCAATTTGTGTAACAATAATGGAACTTGGACCAGTGTGTTAGTGACAACTTCACATTGTAAATAGACCAAATATACATCTTCTTTGATCTTGTATTCCTGGTCCATTGGATCTTGTATGCCTTTCCTTCTTCAGTTCCTTCCGTAACTCATGCAGAGACCTTAACTCAAGACTCTTGTTTATTCACTTTTTGGTGAATTTGCTAACAAGCAGCTTTGCCATATAAGAGAAACACAATAGCAGTGGCAATCTCATTTGTTCCATTTATCATAGAACCATAGAATACCAGGTTGGAAAGGACTTCAAGGATCATCTAGTCCAACCATTCTTGGCAAAAGCATGGTCTAGACAAGATTGCCCAGGATCCTGTCTAGATGAATCTTTTAAAGTGTCCAATGTTGGGGGATCCACCACTTCCCTTGGGAGATGATTCCAGTAACTGATTGTTCTCATTTCGAAAAATTTTCCTGTTGTGTCCAATCGGAATCTCCCCAGGAGTAACTTATACCACAAAATCACAGAATCACAGAATTCTAGGGTTAGAAGGGACCTCGAAGGATCATCTAGTCCAACCCCCCTGACAGAGCAGGTTCACCTAGAGTACATCACACAGGAACGCATCCAGGCGGGTTTTGAATGTCTCCAGCGAAGGAGACTCCACAACCTCTCTGGGCAGCCTGTTCCAGTGCTCCGTCACTCGCACAGTGAAAAAGTTTTTCCTGATATTCACATGGAACCTCCTATGCTCCAGTTTACAACCATTGCCCCTTGTCCT
>VZRW01010973.1:51631-121013 GCA_013398125.1 Aegotheles bennettii | reverse complement strand
AACTCTGCACTTGCTCTTGTTGAATTTCATTAAGTTTCTCCCCACCCAACTCTCCAGCCTATCAAGGTCTCGCTGAATGGCAGCACAACCCTCTGGTCTGTCAGCCACTCCTCCCAGTTTAGTGTCATCAGCAAACTTGCTGAGGACACATTCTGTACCCTCATCCAGGTCGTCGATGAAGATATTGAACACCACCGGTCCCAGTACCGACCCCTGAGGGACTCCACTAGTTACTGACCTCCAACTAGATTCTGTCCCATTGACTACAACTCTCTGACTTCTTCCCTTTAACCAGTTCTTGATCCACCTCACTACCTGATCACCAAACCCATACTTTATCAGCTTATCAATACCCATTATTCCTTGTCTTTTCCCTGTGACACCTCACAAAAGGGAGTCTCCATCTTCTTTTTAGCCACCCTTAAAGTACTTTGTATAAAGTAATGTAAATATCCAGTATAAATTGCTGTGCATAATACAGACCGTAAGCATACCATCTGTGTCAGAGATACCAAGGTACCAGTGATACTCTTAATTTTTGCGATGTGTTAGAGCGCTAGTGGTTTATATCTGCAAAACAAGCCCACAGACTCAGCAGAAACTGTAGATCATCCAGGAATCTGTTACCAGCTGGTTGCACTTTTGTTTTTTGCTGGGTTCCTTAGATCATTAATGATTCATCTACTCTGGTCAACAAAGCTTGACCAGGCATGGAACTATTGGCAAGAGTTTTAATGGGCTTCTGTTATCCAAGCCAGTTAACCAGAAGTGCTATTAAATGTTTGCAGACTAGTATCTATTCAAAGGATATAAAATATTTAACCTTTTCCTTTATAAATACAAACAAATTATGAAGATGAGAGACATACTACTGTCTGTTTTTATGGTACTAATAGAATTTTACAACCTATTCTCTTTAGGTCTGCTTCTAATTATTAAATTGCAGAAATCATCCAGAATATTTCTGGAAACAGAGGAATGGACAAGGTGAAGAAAAAATCTGAATGAAGCCAAATACCACATGAATTTATCATGAATGAAACAATCTGGAGAAAATAAAAATAAGAAAATTATTTTCAAATTATTAGCAATGCGTACAAAAACACTGGCCTTAAGATTGACACTCTAAAGCTAACTGTTGACTAAGCAATATAAACAACCCCAACACTAGGTCTGGAAAATATTTTGTAGTTCCACAAAATCCCTTAATCACTATAAACCAGCCATGCTACTTGGAACTTGCTTGTTTGTAGCTGAATTAGACCTAGCCTAATAGCTTACTGCTTGTGAATTCAAGACAAGACAAATTATATTTCAAGATGTTCTGTTTGAAAGATTACATGACCAAATTTTTTTATTAGTTCTTGATAAAACAGCTTGATTATGCATGTATGTAGAAATACCATTGCAAAATGACAGTCTGCAGAATGTGTAAAGTTATGAAGGTCATAAAGACAGCACTCATTATCTGTAAGTATAGATCGACTTTCAGACTCTGTCTTTTTTCTTTGTTATTTGTAGTGGTTGAGAAACTTCTACTAATAAAAGAACATCTAGGAAATGTTTCTTTTAAAAAGCTGCACTAAAACAACTGTACCTGTTACAAGAGACTGAGAGAAAAACAGTATTATTTTCCATCAATAACATATTTAACAGGAATCAAGGTTGTTTAGCTAAGCTTAGATGTAGGATAATCAGTGATGTTATTCATCTTAAAATACTTTTTCTCATGCAGCAAAAAGTTTTCCTCTATTCAGAGAACCACCACAGAAAAAAAAAAATATTCAAATCTTATTTAAGCTTTACTTTGAAGATTTAAATGAGGCTAATATATGCATTTTCCAGGTGTCTGTGCTGACTAAAATAAGCCTACTAAGCTTTAATTTATTTTTATCAACATACTCCTATGAGAGCTATAGTATTGAAGTGACTTTCAGACTTTCTTTTGCTCTGTCTTTCTGCAATTCACCTGTGTAGTGTTCACAGACACATCTGACAGTGGCCAGAAAGAAGGTCCTCATCTCAAAGCTAGAGCTGTGAGATGACTTATGTTCCATTCAAACCGATGAAGCCCAGAAATGAAAGTGGCAATGGCTTTTTGGTCCACATTCAAAGTACTGCTGAGGAAAAATGAAGGGAGAGATCTGTGGCAACACCAGCAAGTGAACAGTAGTAATAGCATAATCAGAGGAGGAGGGAATTTATCTGAGGTCAATCATATACAATTGAACATAAAGAGCAAAGGAGATGAGTCATTGAGCTGACATTGAGCAATTCACTGAAAATGATTCAAGTTTAGCTATTTGTATGCTTCTTGTGTACACTTCCTGATTAATGATCATAGGACATTTTAGGCCTCATTAGTACACAGTTACTGCATTTGCTTAGTCAAAGTGGAACTGAGCCAGATTATAAATGTTAGTCACAAAGGGAAACTCTCTCTCCCTTGTGTAATCCCACCCAAATCTCAAGGGATATACCAGTTATTGATGTGAGCAGTGAACAGTCATTTTCTCTAGGGCTGTACTTGGTCTGCTTTCCTCATGTGGAGGGCCATCTAGGTAGAAAAAATGTTTAGTGAAAAATGTCCCTTTGCTTCAGTAAAAACAGCAGAATTCACTCCAAAATTTTTAGTAGACCTTGGCTTGATTTTTTTGCCTCCATTATTTTTTTTATTATTTTATAAATTCAATTAACTAGTTGCTGAAAAACACGCAAAGAATTGTACCCTTATTGAACTGAAATATTCATTTATTCTGTTTTGAATTTACTCTCTTGAAGACACTTCAAAATACTAAATTTAATAGACTCAATATGCAGTAAATCCAAAAAGAGAGACCAATGAATGCAATTACTCTTCCTTTGAAGCTCAGTTTTTATTGTCATTCATGAATGAACAGGTGGCCTATTAAACATGTGATATCATTAGTAAATTTTCTATTTCAAAAAATTTTAGCCTAATAATTTGATATAGCAAATTATGTTTTTAACAGATTTACTGGACCAGAGGCAATAATTACAGAATGAGAAGGTCTCAGGCCACCTAGTTATGTGCCAAAGACTGATTACTCCTTGCAGTATATGTTGGATGCACTAGGGAAAAGCGAGAGAGTAGAAAGGTTCAAACAAAAGCAGTATAAGGATAATAGCTAGTCAGGAACTTTCTCAACGTCACAGGACATTATAATAACATAAATAAACAATCTGTGAAAAGAGTTTGCATACTTTTTTTACAATGAACTGAAAACTGTAACTTAGCTGTAACTTAAAGACATTATGAAGTAAAAAATGGGGAAGCAGGTAAATGAAAAGTTGTGGTTTGGACTTATGGAGGTTGACCAGATGATTGACGAAAGGAACAAAAAAAATTCTCCATCTTATTGACCTACTACATTGTATCCTGTGAGTTTACGGTTTTGTTTTTATTGAATAATTTATTTTTATGCAGCATTTCCTCACAATCCAAACACAATGCAATAAGAATAAATTAAATATAACTTTTATTTAGTAAGCTTCCTACAATAGTATTAAAACGAGAGGTTGGATTTAGAATAAGAATTTCAAGCATGTTTTATAAACTTGAGGATTTAGATAACGTTATGACTTTCAAATGTATTTTTTCTTATTAATAACATTTTAATAGAAGACAAATCCATTTTATTGAGCATAGATTATAATGTGAACTTCCAAGGTATACTAATACTTTAAAGTTACTTTATTTATGTGTTTTACACAATTTCTATTGATATAATGCATGAAGACCTCAGATTCTTCCCATTTACTTGACTTATTATCTAGATGACATCTGGGCCATTGGCTTTCTAAATGATTACATTTTTCCATCCACTTCACACTTTCTATATTATTGTGCCAAATTTATCTTTAAATGTAGGTGAGTGATTTCAGCAGGAGACATCTGAATGAATCCTCTCAAGTAAGTGATTTTTTCTTAAACCTTCCATCTGAAATAAATAAATAAATATTATAATTGACTTGTACAACTCTTTATAAATTCTTATTTGGAGACGAATTTTTCTTCTAACATAAGTTATCTTGAAGTGAAAATGCAATCATTTTATTTGACTAGTTCTGATAAATCCTTCAGCATAGGCCTTTCTGGAAATCAAATGCTCTGCTGAGACGTACAAATTTCAGAGCATTTGTCAGATCATGTTAGAAGTGTTATGACATGACACCAAAAAGGAAGACCTAATAAATTCATAGTTCTAATCAGAGTCTCTGAGAGGAATTAAAATTAAACCTACACATTCACAAAAAATTACTTCCTCCATGTTTCCATTTAGCAGCATTCCCCACTAGTTAATTCTTGTTTCCTCAGTAGATGAACCAGAAAACAGAGTTCTTTTTCTCTAGCTAATGAAAATACAAAGATGGGGAAAATACACAGTTAATGTATGCTCACCCAGTGTTTGAAATATGATTAAGTTCATAACAGAAACCCTCAAACTTCCATCAAACAAGCTAAGGTAATAGATACACCAACTGTGTTGATACTAAAATGGCTGAAACATCATAATTCTTTTTATAGGTCTCATGGCTTGAAGTCTACCAAAAGTAAACATCAAATCTATCTTGAATAGCTTACCTCAGCTGCCTCCCTGTAAAAGAGGAGCCTTTAGATCCTCCAATGCTTGCAGAACTTGAGAACATGTAACACAATTCCCTCTTGTCTAACGACTAGCCTCCATTTCTCCAATTTCTTCAAGAAATTTTAATAGACTTTTTCACTTCAGATGTTAAATGTGCTCACTGAGTCTGAAGGATTGACCTATTCACCCATGGCCATTTTAGGTGTAAGAAAACTTCTGTAGGCCAAACCTATAAAAGGATCTGAAGCGAAGCAACAGTTAAGTTTATTTTACAAACAAGAATTTGCTGAAGATATTGGGCAAGAGCTGCTGGAAGTTTTCTTTCCAGTGTGTGTCAAATTCACTTTAGTAGAAATAAAACATGAAAGAAATAGGAAAAACGACAAAGAAACACCTACTTTTTTTTTTTCTTGGCTTATTGTGGTGTGTATCTATACACACCCTATATATATGGAGTATAAATGGCAAGATTTTGGTATCAGAACAGGGAAGTGCTGCAAGGGTTGTAGTGTTTAAATATTTGTCCTTATTCTTTTCCTATATCTGCATCAGTAATTAAATATTTAGGTAATGTTAATTGGCAATAAATTAACTTAAATTTCCCAAGTTGAGTCTGTTTTACTTGTGTCTGATGGATGAATTCACTGCCTTTATTTTGACCCACAAGTTTATATCTCTTTTTCTTATTTCTCCTTCAACCCACTGAGGGGGTCAGGTGAACAAGTGGCTGTGTGGGTGCTCAGCTGCTTGCTGGGACTAACCCAGAACAGTTTGTTGGGGTTTTTTTCCATTTTTATTATTTTATATCAATTTTCCACCTTTATTTCTATCAACCAGCTTGCTTTGTTTCCTGTATCATATGGTAGCATTCTTATTGGACACAAAGACCAAAGGTTATTACTAGATCTCATCAAAACTATTTTAAATTTTACCAATCCTGTCTTTGGTCTATGGTCTATTTTGTTGTATTTTGTTTTTTGGTTTTTTTTTCTGGCTTTCATTTAATATGACTAAAGAAACACTTGTTGTTGGTTTTTATTCCTCTACAATGAATTGTTCCACTGCACTTCCTGATCTCTCAGTCTTCAGCATTCTTTACTCACTCCTAATATCCTTCTTGAGATGATTCATGGAGTTATGCTTGGAGCTCTCCTCTCAGTTCTGTCCCCCTTGCTTACAGTAGTAACTCCAGATTATTCGTGCATATTTGTTTTAGAGAAATTACAAACCTTCTCCACACTTAAATCTTTCCGTGTCTTTGTCCAGTTTACTTGGCTTCCTAGTTTATTAGAACTTTAAACCTTATTTGATAACTTTACCTTTTTTTTTTTAATATTTCCCTTATAGTTGAGTTTGAATTATGTCTTAAATATTTTAGTAAGTAAGCAATTGTTTATAAATTATTATAAGCTGAAATCAGTTTATTTTGTATATTATATTTGGTTTTATTTTGAAATAATTTCATGTTTTATGGAGAAAAAAACCCAAACACAAAACAATACTCAGAATTATCTAATGAAGAAATCTCAACAGCAAAATAAAGGAATACTGAGGAATAATGTATCAGTAACAATTTCTTCTCCAGCCCATTTATTGAATTAAAGTCTATCAGAATTAAACAATTCCCTGTAGTACTAATTATTAATCATATTAAATAGTTTTTCACTAACCAGACCATACTAATAGTCTACTCTTTCTGAAGAATCTGCTTAAATATTGTGATTCAAATTCAATGATCCAAATATTCTTGTGAACACTACAATTTTACATGTGATTTTTTTTTAAAAAATATTTATTTTTTTTCTATCTGTCTCCTCATACACTTGAAGAAGTAATAAAATTTATAGAAAGATTGGGAGCGGGTTCAAAGTTTGAGAAGTATATTCTTCCACTATGTGAAAACACCAGTTGTAAAATATCTTAGATGAAACAAAAGAAGATAGAACTGATCAGCTATTTTCTTCTGATAAAGTCACAAAAAAGTTTAACTTCTAGGAATCATCTGTTCAGGAAGTTATTTTAACAACAAATATGCATTTTATTTCTTTGTGTCATCAGTTCAATTACAATTCTTATGAATATCAGATGTACCTTTCCATCTAGTTTTGGATGGTAATGCACTTAGAGTGTCTAATTTTTTAGATCTGTCCACAACATAGCTTAGCTTAGCACAGTGTAGTATTGCATGACAAGTAGGGCAGTCGTGTCATAGTCTAGTTTCAGTATATATATACAATCTCTGGTAGAATTAATGAGAGATACTGAATACATTAAGGAATTTTTTCTTGTGATAAAAAATATCACTTTATTAATTGCTGTAAATTATCAATACTTAATGTAGGAGTTATCGTCCTACTTGAATTGTTTATTCCATTATAACATATCCTTGTCACGTGAAAATAAGCAGTACCTTACATCTGCAAAAAATAAAAGAGATGAATCAGTCAAAGCCTGTATATGTCTAATATGGAGTTTGGCAGTAATGTACGTGAAAAACCAATGGATGATTTTAAACAAGTATTCATTGAAACTGAACAGATATGGCTTTCTAAAAGAATCATCAAAACTCTGTAAACCATACATGTTTTGAATAAACATTTGGAATGTAATTATTCTACAATTAGTATCCTATTAAAGTTAGAGTTATATTTAATAACAGTTGTTGTATAGTTCATAGAGACTAAAACAAATGGCTAGTATAAACAGATTTATGGTTATGAAGGATATATTTATACTATATATATATGAATTCATGTTTATATTGATATAATTCCTTTATGTATGCATATATATAGGCTGAATATTTCCTCCATGTTTTCATATTTCATCATTTTATATATTTCCTTTCTCATACATGCGTACATTTAGACCATGTAATGTTTCAATCAAATTTTTTAAAGGCCACCCATTTAAAATAAACTTTCTATATTAATTTGCCTTTAAAATTCAGATTTAATTCACTTTTAAGACATCACATCTTTAACACAAATTTCACACCAAGACCAGTGTGTCTTGGTGTGAAATTTTCCTATAGACGTTGATATATAGACTACAGACAGTTGCAGTTAGATGAATGCAAATGTCTTCTTTTGACCACAGCTTCCCTAAGATCCCTTTGCATTCTGTGATGAAAAATAGGTAGTTTTAGGATGTTTCAATTGAACCATCTTTGTATTCAATGGACTGTTTCCACAAACTACCTGTCGTGCTTCACTGACTAGAAAAGGAGCCTACAGAAATTAGTACAGATGCAAATGTGTGCATTATAAGCTCATTACTTAGATTCTGAGCTCCTACAGTCAGGAAATCACATATCTAATGTGTTTCTCTTTAAGCTGCTAATATATTTTTACAAAGTAGATACAAAATATATTGAATCTTTTAGATATGTAGACAAAAAAAATAAATTGCTCTATACAAAAACATGCATCAGCCAGTTTCCAAAACACATCCTGAAAGCACTATATTTTGCATTCAGTTACAATATTACAAATAATAGATTTATGACATTTCAAAAGTTTATTAAAATAGTAATGCAACCTAGATTTTATTCAATTTCTTCTCTAAACCCTGTAGGCTGAGTGCTTGTATGTTTTGATCTTGATATGAAACTTCGTTGTCACAATAGCCTCATTATTTTTAGTGACATTGCATACAATGAGGTGACAGGATTTGTTCACTGGAAAACACTGGGAGATGGCTTCATGTGGAATATTTTTACAACCACAGACCATTAGAAGTCTAGACGGACTACCCTGGCTGAGGTATAATCATTTCCCTGAAGTGAACCCCAACCGTAAATCTGACAGACATACCAGTATCTTCTTACTCACCTCAAATTCTCAGCAGGTCCTATGCTGAGTTTGTCTTGCTCTACAGTTTCAGTTTGGCATGAAGTATGAAGTGAAAGTCAGAAAGAATGCAAGAGTTAAATGTGATCTGACTGAATCAAGTTTAGAAGCCACTTATTGCCAGCACCCAGCTTCAAAAAAAATAAAAATAATTTAAAAAAGACATTAAAGACTGATATCTGCTGTACAGCAGGGTCTACATGGAAGATAAATTCAGCCCCAGAACTTGAAAGTTTGCTACAGGAGGACCAAGATAGGAACAATGGTGTAAAAAACCCACAAATAAACAAAAAGCCCTTGCTCAGGAAGAAAGGATTCTGATTTTTTCCCCCTCACATTGAATCCAAACCTAGTTTCTCCTTAATTGTAACCCCTTTGCCATTGCACAACTGCATAATTTTATGGGGAAAAAAAAAAAAGAGAAACAACTTACTCTGAGACTATTCCAGCCTTTTAAAAACTGGGAGTTATCTTGCTAAGAAAAATCATATTAGACCAACTAAATTTGTAAGGGTACATCACAGAGATCTTAAACAAACAAGATTAATACATACACTACTAGTGGTGTGTTCTATTGCATCCAAATAGATAATCTTAGCTCTGTGGTATGATGCTACATATTGTAACAAGTGCATGTTTTTGTCAGCAGCTGAACAGTAAAGTGAAAAGGACCAGCTATACTTCATGAATCTCTAAATATATTCTCTTTGGAAAAATAGTCATATTCCGTTTCCACTCCTGAATTGTTTCTACAAGTTTCCTTATGCTCAACGTGTTTCATAACCTTTTTAATTTCTTTCAAATTAATTATGAAATTAAAGAGCTATGCAGAGGTTTACTGCCAGGTACCGCTTGAAAGAATTCCCTCAGGTCTTGCCACAGAATCAAAAGTAATTGCATCTTAATGAGTTACCACTCATCAGCTGTGCAATAGAAGCTGACTGTGCATATTCTTAGCTCACTTGAGGTGTGAAATAAGGTGTGCTTAATCTAAATTAGGCTCATTACTACTTCAAGGTAATGTGTTTTGTTTTGCAATTTGGAAAGCCTATAAGCATAAACAGTCCATATGTGAGACTATACTACAAAGATTCATGACGTCCAGCAGCAAAAGGTTTTATAAAAAGCCCAGATCTGCACAAAAAGGCTGGGAAAGTGTCCTTTATAACTTTCAGATAAATTGGATTTTTCTAAATAATCATGCAAAATATGACTGTGGTTAATTTATCCAAGTTTCAGTAAAATTGCCTTCTGTAATTCTAATTACTTCCTTTCTGAAGAAAAAAAATAATAGGACACAAAGGATAGTTTATTAAGTTTCAAGGGGATGCATTTAGCATAGTATAGTAAAAAGTATATGTTTTATTAAAATAAAATTTTGGTATGCCTGAAGATTGACATGGTCCTAATAACATGAAAAAATGAATAAAATATATGCCAAGATGAAACTTCACTTTAGTACTAAAAGGGAGAAATATAAGGGCTGAAAACCTTTACTTTCAAGAAATTCCGCAATTTCACACTAGCTTTACTGCTTTAAATGTTCATCTAGATAATGTTTCTTTTTTATTATGGATAAACTACGTCAAGGACTCTAAGAAATGTCACAGAAGTTAACTAAGTTTTCTGTTATTACTGAGAAGAAAATCATTGCATACACTATTTTCTAGCTTGATCATAAGATTCAACTTTAGATGGATTAGGGTCAATAATTATTTCCATTTCCCTTTAAAACAAAAATTTGTAGATATTTCAGTACTTTACCTATCTTTGGTACAAAAATACCAAAACTGTTTAGATATCTGTGGAACATTATTATTTGATTATTTAAGAATTCCAAGTTTCTGAGAAAATCCCACAGAAAAAATGTTTTTGATACTCTTAATTACTGTTATTTTTTTATCTAGCTCTACAACACATGTAAAATTAGATAAACTTCTCATACTCGCTGATGATGCATAAGGCCAGGCTGAATGCTTTCATGACATCTGTTAGATTCAAAGGTTGTTACACTTTCTGGAATTAAAATACTCACAGAGAAATTTATGGCTTCAAAAAATGTTTTTTTTCAATCCTGGTCTTACTCAACAGCCTTCTGATTTTGTAGAAACATTTCCCTTTTACTTGTGATAAAATCCTCCCCTGATAAATAAGCTCTAGTATAGATGCGAAGATGAATAAATACAATACTAGTAGAAATTTTACTATTGCAGAAACATACATCAGTATCAGGGATTTCAGGATGTTTGTTACCATTCAAAAACTCTAAAATTGAAACCTAAGCATTAAAAATTATTTCAGTCTTAATGCAGACATGATCAGCTGGGATTTTCATTCAAAACATCACCAGAAATTTTTTTCAAAGCCAAAATAGACATTAAATATAGAAAGCAACCTGGCTTCCAGTTGTTTTGAAGGACTCTGTGTGGTTTTTTTCTCTGTTTATGCCAGCATCCACATAAATTATTTCAAGTCTTATGTCCAGGCACTATAACTCTTTGTTTGATTTGTTGTGAAAATGATTTACAGCTATTTAACATGCCTTCATCTATACAACTTTGGCAGTGATAGTAGTACTTAGAAAAATATATCTCTGCTTTTTTGGTTTTTTCTTTTCTGTGATTCTTTGTTTCTAAGTTTGGCGTATGCATATCAGAATATATCATGGAATCATAGAATCATAGAATCAATCATAGAACATGCCAGTTGAAAGGGACCCTCCAGGATCATTGAGTTCAACTCCTCTTCCTCTGCAGGACACCCCAAGAGTCACACCATGTGCCTGAGAGCATCATCTGAACACTTCTTGAACTCAGTCAGGCTTGGTGCTGTGACCACTGCCCTCAGGAGCCTGTTCCAGTGTTCAATCACCCTCTGGGTGAAAAACCTTTTCCTGGTATCTAACTTAAACCTCCCCTGATTCAGCTTCCTGCTGTTACCCAGAGTCCTGTCATTGGTCACAGGAGTGAAGAGATCGGTACCTGTCCCTTCTCTTCCCCTTGTAAGGAAGCCATAGGCTGCAATGAGGTCACCTCTCAGCTTCCTCGTCTTCAAGCTCCAACATTGTTTATGGTTACTGAGTTGGTATTTGCATGTAAATAGATGGAAGAGGTCATGAATACCAATATCTGCTATATTCAGTTTTCTCCACCTTTGACCTTGTTAAAGTACAGAATTCCTTAGGAAAACAGATGTTTACAATTTACTTCCTACATAAGTAAAAGAATTACTTATCATTTACATATAAGGGTTCACAATACAAATTTCAAACTTTGATAGATGATATGTTTATCATCCAAATTTAATGTTGATATGAGAATGTCAAAGTCCATGGAAAAAAAACAAATTATTTCACATTGTTTAATTCTTGTAGGGAACTGAGCGCATGATAAATTCCATTCCTATGTGTCTGTTTTAACAACTGTTGATAATGCAGATAACAAATGCAATAACTTTGTGAAACTGGAAGATGGAGAATAGAGAGAAAGAGAAGCAAAATGGATTTTTCTCAGAGTGGTTTAGCAGGTGCTTTTATTCAAACATGAGAGGATTTACATTTCCTTCAAAGAAGTCAATCTGCATTCAAACTTAAGCATACACTTTGGTGGATGCTGGGTCCATGATACATCCTGTTCAGTTGATAAAAAAAGTAGAATAATATGAGACTTCTTAGACTCCATCATTGTTGTGAATCAACATTCCTCCCATAGCAAGATCTAGTGACACATACAGATCATTGTTTAGTTGACCTGAAAGTATCAAGGCATCACCTCTAAGGAAAAATGGTGATAATTAATTTCGGATCAGCCACTTATTTCAGGGCTTTTCAGTCAGACTAAACCTCAAGTCTCACCACTTCTGAAAATTCACTACGCAGAGACATGTAAATATTCTTGTTGTAAAAGCACATTATGCCATTATAAACCTGTTGGCATTTTTTTCCATCTCAGTTTCAATAGTTTGCTTCAGTACAGCTAGTCTATTCAATCTCCTAATCTTTCTGGATCTAGTCAGGCATAATATCTCCCCCTTACTGGTAAATTCTCATTCTCAAGCCATCCCTTTTGTCACCTCAATAACCCCTTTGCACACTTGTCTCTCTGCTTTCCTTAGCTTCTTCTCATTTTCTTGTTCCAGGCTTTAATTCCTTGTGTTGTGTGATGTGAAAGGAAGAACACCATTCTTCTCAATTCTTTTTCATTGTTGTAGACCATGGCAGGCACCTTTGTGCCTCCACATATCCTTTACGTGAGATGTTCCTCATGGGTTGTGTCTGGGCTCTAATGCAGTTTCTATGTTTTGTTTAGCACTCCTGTGAATAAGATTATACTTGTGACTATCTAATATGTCTTAAAGGACCCTTGAGTTATATGAAAAATGTTAAATATGAAATCATAGCATACACAGATGACTCAAAAATATGATGCATCTATGATCTATAAAATATTAATAAAAATATTACTGTTGATATACTACTTCTTCTGTCACTAGGTTTCCAGACAAATATTTTTCAAGTCGGTATTTGATCTATGAATCTGCATATTGAAGCAATCAGAAAAGGTTTCTTTTAAAACTTGGTATACCTGTTTATAATCATTTACAGCTGAATATGTTAGTGACAAAAAGGAGCTTTTGGTCTGCAGTGAAATATTGCAGAGCCAAATGGCTATGGAAAAATGAGTCATATTTTGTTTTATCTCCCACATCATCAGTGGATCTGAACAAAGTTTCAGCTGCAGGACCATATTCTGTCCTCAGTTTTATACTTCCCTGCTTAGAGAAGTTTACACTAGGGGCAGAAATTGAAGACAAGAAACTGTTCCCAGTAGACTTGGTTTGACAGTGCTTAATACTTGTGTTAATGTATAAGTCAGAAAGAAATCAAAGCAGCTCTCATAGTTTCCAGAACTGACACTTAGGAAATAGCTAAGAAAACTTCCTCTGCAGTTCCTGAGAAACAATAAATACTGAGCCTCATAATGCAAATTTTACAGAGTCGTTTTCTGAGTAGAAGCATATTGAGGTTTTGTCTTTATATCAGGGCAGGGAACACTTTACTTGTCAGTAGTTTACTTGCCAGTGGTACAGTTAAACAATTTATGAATTTAAAAAAAACAAAACAAACCAATAAAACATTTGGATGGCCTTTTTATTTTTGACAAGAGGAGGAAAAACATTAGCAGTTTTCTGTTCCTCAATAAGAGCTCTAGTACTGTTGTGTTGAAGCAGTATGTCACCTACTATGATGTTGGAGACGCATACTCTTTCCTTAGTTTATGGAAAGTCGTATCCATTTATATTCTACCATGCAGGAAAAAAAAATTCATCATAGGCAATCTCAGAAGAAAGGACAGGATGCTACTTTGCACACATATCTTGACCACTAAGCAAGGAAATTGGTCTTACTTTCTGATTCTGGCTTAAAATATCAAAGTAATTATTTTTAATGCATATATATAAAAGGGAGATTTTCTATCTAATTGTTATTGACACCCAGTACATTTATGGCAAGCAAACAGAATATACACTGCTGGATTCAGAACAAGTATCTGAATCAAACTGTCAATAGCTGTTCAACTACAGTGGCAAGAAGGATTCATTGCATTTTCTTAGTGTCTGGAGATTGTCTGTGGAATGTTTTCTTCCAAAGAAGTGAATTGAATTCTAGTTTTCCACAATTTCTACAAGTGGGCTGCTTGGGAAACAGGAAAAGAACAATTGAATTCCCAGTGTTTCCATGAATAATAGTAAATTCTCTAATTGAGAGAATTTTCTTTGAAAATATTTTCTTTCTTTTCTTTCTTTCTTTCTTTCTTTCTTTCTTTCTTTCTTTCTTTCTTTCTTTCTTTCTTTCTTTCTTTCTTTCTTCCCTTTTCTTTCTCTGAAGGAAAGAAGCATTTAATTGAATGAAAAAAAATAAATATTTAGTTTGATATTTTACTATCCTGATTTTTTTCAAACAATTTTTTAGCTCAGTGGTTGAATTCAAAAATTCTTCACCTAATAGAAGTTAATTCAGAAACACATTCAGTATAAAACATTCTTTGTGACTTAAGTGTCCTTACATTACATGAAGAACCCTGTGTTTCCAATACTAAACCTATACTTTATATACTAAGTGTACTAAACTACATTTATTTAGTGAACAAAGAATGTATCTTGTAGCTGCAGCATGTGTTTTTATTTATCTGTATAGGTATCTGCAGGGAAACAGAAAGCAGAAATATAGCATGTGCCTCAGAAACCTTTATTGTCCTTGCATGAAATCCAGTTTAGTAGATTTTCTGCACCTCAATTCTCTAAGATGACTGCAAAATCCACTTTTACAAAAGTATTATGTGTGTTCTGGAACTTGCTTAAAACAGCATCTTTTTCAAGTCACCATGTACAGGATCAACAAAAATTATTTACTGACTAGACGTCAGGCTTTATCAAAACCTTCTGTGAATGCAGTGGTTGAGAATAAAAAATGACTTCTAAATATAAATTAATAATGAACTAAATATGAAAAAACTAAATGCCATCTGAGATGACACCTGGGGTTGAGTCATGATCCTTCACAGGTGGACACTGTGCAGTTGAACAGTTTGAACCAAACCTTAATAGGTATTGCAGCATTCTTATATGCAGATGAGGCACAGAGCAAGCAGCGTGGCACATTGATTTTTCATGTATATGCGTGTAGTGTTGTCTTTCAGTCTTGTCATAGAATCACAGGATAGTTTGGGTTGGAAGGAACCTTTAAATGTCACCTGGGCAAACCCTCTGCAGTGAGCAGGGACATCTCCAGCTAGATCAGGTTGCTCAGAACCGCACCCAGGCTGACCTTGAATGTTTCCAAGGATGGGACATCCCCCACCTCTCTGGGCAACTTGTTTCAATGTTTCAACACCCTCCTCATAAAAAAATTTCTTCCTTATATTAGTCTGAATCTACGCTCTTTTAGTTGAAAACCATTACCCTTAGTCCTATCGCAACAGTCAATGTTAAAAAGTTTATCCTCATCTTTCTTATAAGCCCCCTTTAAGTACTGAAAAGTCTCCCCAGAGCTGCCTTTTCTTCAGGCTGAACAACTCTAACTTTCTCAGCCCTTCCTCATGGGAGAGGTGTTCCATTCCTCTCATCATTTTTGTGACCCTTCTCTGAACCAGCTCCAACAGGTCCATGGCTTCCTTGTGCTTAGGGCTTCAGAACTGGACTCAATACTACAGGTAGGGTCTCAACAGGGAGGAGTAGAGGGGCAGAAGGACCTCCGTCGACCTGCTGGTTATGTTTCTTGTGATGCAGCCCAGGATACAGTTGGCCATCTGGGCTGTGAGTGCACATTGCTGCCTCATGTCCAGGTTTTTGACATTCTGACCCACACATTGATGTCACAGTAATGAAATCCCTACCCCCTAACAACTAACATGCTGCCATATATTATTAAAATATTTTTGAAGAAAAGTTGGAATGTTCTTCAAATATGTATTTCTGCTTATTTTGCTTTGGTCTGTTATGATATCACATACATAGCAGTAACATGGCACTACCTGAAATTCAGTATTGCTTCTCCCACATTGGACTAGGTTTATGCATTTTTTAAAATAATATGCTCTAATTCAGCTAATTAGTTACCTATCAGGTAAATTTTCATATTAGCTTTACACCTTAGTTGAGCCCAAATTGTCAGCTAATAACTGGGCTAACAGCTTTAATCTATAACTGGATTAAATGACATTGAATGACTCCATATATTAGGCCAGACACTTTTGGCCTTCAAGCTACCCTCCATGATAGTCAAGAAGTGGAAGATGACCAAGATCATTAATTCAAAAAGAAAGTGTAGTGATCCTATTATAGAAGAATGTGCTGCTAGGTGATCTGAACACTAACTTTTTCTCTGTCTCACAATGTGAATAGCATAAATGAGACTAGATTAAGAAATTACTCAAACTTACGTAAAAGCAATTTCCACACAATTTTTATGTGGATGTCTTTCCAGATGCCCTTTTTTCCCAAGAAATTATGATGAAGAATTTTCAAGACAGGCTTTTAAACCTGTGCTTTCTTGCTTCTCTTCACCTGAACTTGTTTGACTGACTTAATAAACGCATCAAACTTAATGCAGTGCCAAATGATTTATCCTATAAAAATCTTAAGAGTTACTTAACAACCACTTAAGTGATATAATCACCTTCCATTTAAAATTCTCCCACTCCTAAACAATCATACAGTACACAAAAGAGGTAAATTACCAATTACCTTAACAACCAATCATTTCTTTGGGTGTGCTGTTCCTTAAGGACAAAACTGTCTCATTTGACCATTTCAAGCACAGAATAAAAGTTCAATTTGAAAGCCTAAAATGATAAAACAAGAAACACTACAGCATTTTATTGAGTAAGAAAAAGGTGGGAACCAGAGATAAAAAGATCACCATTTTTATTTATTTATTTTATTAATCCAAAATTGTTATTCATAGATGCAAAGTCTTGGAAAGATGGAGGCACCTAGTGGAATAATTTTCAATACCTGTCACAATAGAAAGTATGTGGTGAAATGTTATTTTTCTAGTTGATTCTCAAGAATGGATCAGCTTTTTTATAAACAGATGAAGACATGCAATCAGTGAAAAACACCACAGACAACAGTTTCATCTACAGGAAATTTTATGTAAGCTCTACAAGATACCTCTAATTACAACTGAAGTGTAGCAATGTAATAATTGCATTTAGACAGAAAATGTTGTATGTGCCAGTGTACATTTGTGTGTCAATAGCACCAGTTGAAAGTATCAAGCTACCATAAAAGCTTCTTGCTTTCATTTTTAATTCTCCTTCAGATCTATGGCAGTGCGTGGATTTCCTTTTATAATCTGTACTTGACTAGAAGCTCAAAACTTCAAAACTTTTGGTTTTCAAATGTAGATCTTGAAGCCACTCAGTTCATTTGAGACTGAACTATTGTATTCAATACAATAAAACCATAATGGTGTAGGTCTTCGATGCTTGAAGAGGTGGATTTGATTAGTTGACTGTGTTTTATTCTATGAGTACATCAGAAAAAGTACTTTTGGCCTTAGGGTAATTCTGATCATTTTGTGTTCTCTCAAGCCTTTCCAAGCATAGGGATAGCAGAGAATAGATAGAGGGCAAATGGTAATGAAGTTATCAATTATAAGAAGTCATTGGTAGCATTTTCTTTTTAACTTTAGTTAAGTCCAGCAGTTATGGTTTGCAATTACAATTGCATCCATGTTTTCAGGTCTCCAGATGGAGCTACCTCTCCCCCATCTTTGCCATGGAGTTCTGCCTGTTTTACTCCATTGTTTGCAAAAGGAAAATCAGGCCCAGAAGTTCTAAAAGCTTCAAGAGGTTTCTAATACATAGGAAAGTGCTTTCTTACCTCTATAAGAGCTCATATTTAGACAGAAAGTAAACTACATTACCAGGAAAAAGACATATATTTTGGCAGTCTAAACATGCAGTGCTCACAAACTAGCCAAATCCTAAACCTGTAAGGTTCAGGCAGCAGAGAGAATATTGGTGGCAAGTTACAAAGTCCAGTTTTAAATAACACAAGCCATTACTTCTACTATGATCCCATATATCATCACCAGGCAAAAGATTACATTAGTTTTCTTATGACAGAGAATCTTGGTGCATCTTGTATGAGTGTTTCTTTTTTAACATATAATCCAGAAACTAATAAGAAACTTCAACTCTTTACGATAATCATGTCCATTGCATTTAGCCTCCAAAAATTAGCTTTCATTATTTCTGAAGCTATTCTCCTAGACTAGTCTGGTTTCTGGTTCAGACCCTAGTTGTTTCTGGCTAGATTAATCTGGCAGCAAACGCCCTGATCTCCTTCCACCCTACACAGCTTTTATCACAGCTGGTATAGGCTGTTTGTACCTATATATTGGCAATTAGGTCTTCTACTCCTTTATGCTTCTGTAGCTGTTACAGTATAACTTGTATGTACAACATGTTATTTACCTCTTTATACATATTAAAACAGATTATTTTTTTTTTTATTTTTAAATGTGAATTATTTTCTGCATAGGCTATGACCACTACACAAAATTTATGTTTAGTGGAATAACAGAAAGATTTTAAAGTTCATTTAGAAAAAAACTTTGCATATTGGATGTGGTCTTGAGACTATAATTTCTAAAGATCCCTGTCCTAGACAGTTGAGGCATCAACAGATTGCTACATGGTCCTAGGAGTTTTCTGAAGGTAACTTTTTCATAAAATATGATCAATTAGATCAGCTTCTTATGAAGGTAACAACAGACATTGTGATGTCAAACAGGTGTTAGAACTACACTAGAAGAATATTCTGAGTATTGATAAGCACAGTTTTATGAACATGGCCCTTGAGTTGGGCCAGGACAATAATGTAATGATATGAAGTCTTGTTATTTTCTTCTGTCTGATTTCACATTCTGATTTATAATGATCATTGAGGAATATTTATTTTACAATTACGGTTCATGAAAGCATCAGGGTTGAAGGTATAACACTGCCTGCCAAGACCTGTCAAAAACACATGCAAAGATAATGCATCAAATCAGATTCTGTCTTCTTTTTCCATGTAGTTGAAAACATCATTTTTTCAAAGGCTTGCATACCAGGTTAAAGCGTTGAACAAACTGGAAAAGCCTGTTAAGGGGTTTTGACCTAAATTTCTTCTAAATATGTGATATTTAACTTAAAAGAAGCTGTATGGGCAAAGGGAGCAGACTGAAGGGTCTGAAATTAAGCCAGATTTGTTTAGAAAATGATCCTCAGTATCATGACCCAGCTTTAGCAAAAAATTGTGTGATTCTGCATAAAGCCAAATTTTACCTAGTAGCCAGAAACTTGAGATGAGTGCGCTCAAGGAAGTAAGGAAAGGTGCAATTTGCCCAGTAACTATGAGTTCAAGCATTGAAGGAGAGGTAAAAGCACAATCTTTCTGTGTTAAATCCTCTTCTGAGAGCGGTGACAGTATCATATGCTTTTTATTTTGTCTCAGAAGATGTAAATAAAGCATCCAAAACTGTATTATGCAATGAAATAGAAGTGTTTGTGTTTTGTTTTGTTTTTTTTTTTAATCCAGAAAATTGTATCTGGAGCGTCTCTTTAGTAAAAGTTTATTCTGAACTAAAAATAAGGAAAATATTTTTTAAGAGTGAATGTAATTTCCCGCTTACAGTGTGTATTGCTGGATTTTGAAGATTCTCTTTCACATCTAGAATTTAAACAGAATGTCTTTCTAATAGATAGCTCAGACTGCAATTATAGATCCTGTACAAAATTAATAGTTGAGTTTTATCAGACCTGATGATCTGAAGGCACTTCCTGACTTCAAACTCCATGAATCTTTTAAATAGGGTTGTATTAAAATTGGTATACAGATGTACAGACAGACAAATTTATCAGTAAAGGTAATACATAAAAAAGTTAGCTGGCTGTTGTAGAGTATTTCCTCTCTAAAACTTTTGTTCACCAAGGGTATGTAAATGGCAAGAGCTGATTTTGTTAATGTGGAGCCATAGATAACTGGAAGGTTGTTCAATTAAAAAAATATGCAGGAATCAATTTGAGTTTCAGCTATTTAACACAGTAGTCAATAAATAATTTCTGGCAAAAAAAAAGCATTGCTGGCCGGAAACAGGGCAACAGGGCAGGTGCCTGAGGACTGGAGGATAGCAAATGTCACTCCAGTCTACAAGAAGGGCAAGAAAGAGGACCCGGGTAACTATAGAACGGTCAGCCTCACCTCCATCCCTGGAAAGGTGATGGAACAACTTCTTGTTGGCACTATCTCTAGGCATATCAAGGATGAGGGGGTCATTAAGAGTAGTCAACATGGCTTTACCAAGGGTAAGTCATGTTTGACCAACCTTATAGCCTTCTATGAGGAAATAACTAGGTGGATAGATGATGGTAGAGCGGTAGATGTGGTTTATTCTCGATTTCAGCAAAGCATTTGACACTGTCTCCCACAGCATCCTCGTGGATAAGCTGATAAAGTATGGGTTTGGTGATCAGGTAGTGAGGTGGATCAAGAACTGGTTAAAGGGAAGCAGTCAGAGAGTTGTAGTCAATGGGACAGAATCTAGTTGGAGGTCAGTAACTAGTGGAGTCCCTCAGGGGTCGGTACTGGGACCGGTGTTGTTCAATATCTTCATCAACGACCTGGATGAGGGTACAGAATGTATCCTCAGCAAGTTTGCTGATGACACTAAACTGGGAGGAGTGGCTGACACACCAGAAGGTTGTGCTGCCATTCAAAGAGACCTTGATAGGCTGGAGAGTTGGGCGGGGAGAAACTTAATGAAATTCAACAAGGGCAAGTGCAGAGTTTTGCATCTGGGGAAGAACAACACCATGCACCAGTACAGGCTGGGGGCTGACCTGCTGGAGAGCAGTGTAGGAGAAAGGGACCTGGGGGTCCTGGTGGACAGGAGGATGACCATGAGCCAGCAATGTGCCCTTGTGGCCAAGAAGGCCAATGGCATCCTGGGGTGCATTAGAAGGGGGGTGGTTAGTAGGTCGAGAGAGGTTCTCCTCCCCCTCTATTCTGCCTTGGTGAGGCCACATCTGGAGTATTGTGTCCAGTTCTGGGCCCCACAGTTCAAGAAGGACATGGAACTGCTTGAGAGAGTCCAGCGCAGAGCCACTAAGATGATTAAGGGAGTGGAACATCTCCCTTATGAGGAAAGCCTGAGGAAGCTGGGTCTCTTTAGCTTGGAGAAAAGGAGACTGAGGGGTGACCTCATCCATGTTTACAAATATGTAAAGGGTGAGGGTCAGGACGATAGAGCCAAGCTTTTTACAGTAATGACCAATGATAGGACAAGGGGCAATGGTTTTAAACTGGAGCATAGGAGGTTCCATGTGAATATCAGGAGAAACTTTTTCACTGTGCGAGTGACGGAGCACTGGAACAGGCTGCCCAGGGAGGTTGTGGAGTCTCCTTCACTGGAGACATTCAAACCCCGCCTGGATGCGTTCCTGTGTGATGTACTGTAGGTGACCCTGCTCTGGCAGGGGGGTTGGACTAGATGATCCTTCGAGGTCCCTTCCAACCCTAGAATTCTGTGATTCTGTGATTCTGTGATTCTGTGAAAATGTGTCTTAAGCATGACAGTTAGTTCCCATTTCTTGTAAAGAAAGATGACTTCTGTCATTTACAATCTTTTAATAACAAACTTCATTGTTTGTTCTGGAAAACTCTGAGCATATGTAAGCCTGTAACTACTTTATGCATAACCTTGTTCCATGAAGTTCCATGGTTAACTTGACATTTATTGGGGCACAATCATTGCTCAAATAGGTAACAACAATGCTTCACCAGCCAGGGTGCTGCAATATGCAGTGGTTTATTTTTTGAAGATAGGTGCATAAATCAGTCTTCCCTTTGATGGAATGAGATGGTTTTTCCATTTTATTGATGAAGCAATGCTAGTCACACTTTTGTGTGGCTTTCACAAGACAAAAATCAGAGAACCTTTAAATCAGCAGCACTCAAAAATGCAGAAATATTTTGATTTGCTGGGACTACAGTAGGACTTAGATTTTGCTGTCATAGACCATAACAAGGTAATATTCAATTGTAATACATAACGGGTAAACACATGTATACAAATAATGACCAAAATTTAGTTAGGTATATAATGGATTTACACAGGGCATGCTGAATATTAATCACAGACCTGAGCTCAAGAATTTGTTTCAATCAGTTGACTTTAAAGAAGTTACTTCTAAGTATAAGTGTAACTGAGAGAAGAATCTGGTTTACTGATTTCTATGTTTAAGAACTAATTAGTGATATAAAATGTTGAAGTTAAGTTGGGAATTCCCAACTAATTTGGCAGGAGTTCTCCCCTTCCCAAAAACTGTAAGCCAGTCTAGAATATATGAAATATTTACACATACTACTCTCCTTGTTTTAAGAATATTTCCAGTATCATGGTGAAAGTAGAGGCTGAAAAACTTAAACACACAGTGCGTATAAATATCACATAAAGATATTTTGCTGAATGTACTTACTGCATTTTAAAATCTTCCTGAATAGAAACTACTAAAGAAATAAAATTCTGTGAAAATAAATACACAAAGTTTGTTAGGTCCCACAGTATTATCTACTTCACTGCTTTTCATTGGAGGCACCTCTTGAGCGAGGGTGACCTTTCTGTGCTGCTTAATACACAGGTATGCCCTAATGAGGGAACATTGAAGAGCAGTGCTTGCACAGCAGGTTTGTAAAGGACCAGCAACACTATTTATGATTAAAGATCAAGAACCAGGTTTCTAGTCTCTTCATTAATCATGAAAATATACCAGCTTTTCCCTATACTTTTAGTCATTAAGCTCATATAAGTGCATGGAATAATATCTCCATATGTTCTCCCTTATCCAGATCAGTATGAATTCCAGGAGAAATTCCAAGAAATCTGGAAACTGTATAGAGCCACTGTAAACCAAGGATTTTAGGTGCCAACAAGCTTCAGTCTTGTCCAGATCCATACCACACCCTACATATGGGTTGTGTCTAAATACTACAATGTAGGCATAAATACACTAAGGAGTTACATATGTCCTTTGGAACAGAACATTGTGTTATCTATTCCTCCATCTCTGCTGTGCTGACCAATAGCTGTTGATGGTATGAAGACAGAAATAAAGAAAAAGTTCGAAGAGATATTCTCTATTTTGGCAAGCAAATCAAAAAAATCATCACATCTTAGTGAGTAATGAACTAATAAAATGTTGTTCACATACTTCTACGTCAAACTGAATTAATTATTTATTTTAATTCAAACCATCTTCAATATCTTACTGGTTTGGCATCATGAATTTTATTTTTCAGAATTGTCCCATATGGCTTATTCTACATTGTATAACAACACGCAAATACTGATACTATCAATAATCGGTGACAAGATAAACAGCACTCCAATAGTTTACTGTAGAAAAGGGACATGAAGTGTGGATCTAAATTCTCATTTTAACGAGAATCAGTAGCATATCTTTGAAGGACGTCTCCTGACTGTCTCAATTATAGTGCTGTGGTTGTCAACCTAGAGTGGCCTCAAAGCAAGAAGACTGGATTCCTTTCAGAGGAAAAAAATCCAGAAGAGAAACTCCATAAAGATGCCTAATGTGCTTCAATCAGTGTGTTGAGTGCATGAAACCAGGCAAGAAGCATTCTAAAATATAACCCTTGAAATGCATGTGGTATGGACACTGCAGCACCAACAATACTCTGTAAATCCATTGTTTTGAACAGCTTTACTCACTAATGTAGGCATAGCCACATGGATAAAAATAATCTCCATGATTTAAGTGCTATCAAAATTGCATGGAAGATTCAAAGCAGGGCTTGATGTCCTGTTCATCTCGTTGTCCAGAGTAGGGAACTGACCACTTGACTATATGAACCCTTTCTTCCAGTGGCCCTATTCTTATGAAGTCATTCTACAGAGGTCTTGCCAGGTCTCATCCAGAACAGATTACTCCACAGAGCAGTAGCAAGACACCCTCTAGCAGTTCACAATGGAATAGATGCAGAAAGGACTACTAACCTGAAATGGAGATCTGGTTCTATCAGCCAGAGCTGAAATATTTTATTCATATTCTAAAATCAAAAGCTGAGTGAAGACATGATTTATGAAAGGACTGACTGTAATTCAGTAAAACCTGTCTGTAAATAAATTTAGCTAGATAGCAGAAGACAAGGTCTATGTGTTAGAAGAATGTGCCCCAGGAACATCCTTTTTACAGTGGACAAAATAAGCTAAGCAAAGTTAAATTTATGCTGAAGATTGGTATTAGTTTATACATACAATTACATGATATTTTCAATGAAATAAGTATTGAGAGCCCACATTCCCAGTTTCTATATATGCAAATGTAAGTTTGTATCATCATTTCATTGTTAAGGACCACCACAGTTATTCTATGTTGACTGGAATATAATTCTTCAAAACATCAGTTTGTTTAATCGGGGTAGAATCTCACTGCACAACTCCAGTAATGTCATCATTTCTAATGTGGCAATTCTTTCCTCTATAACACTTCTTCTATCTCATCAGAGTTATTCTTCTCCTATTTTGTCAGAAAGACTAACAATTGTTTTTTCCCCCAATTTAAGATAATTAAATGGCCGATGTAACAACACAGAATGTCTGCCTGTTTATTAGGTACAAAGACTTCCAACACATTTCCAGAATCTGAACATTTATATCATTTTGTAAAGTGATTTTGTCTATTGCTATTGTTATATATCAAATATTTCCACATGTGTTTCATGTCAAGTGTATGAGTGTCCCTTTTGAAACAGAGCATATATGCTATTAGTAAGAACAAGACCCAAATTGTGTATAAAATCGAGATTCCTGGCTGATGTAAATCAACATAACTACAGTGGTTTCAGTGTAAAACTTTGTTAGCCGAGACTGTTTTTGCTTAAATAAAAAGTAATTTCTTTCAATTCTACGTCTTTTCTAGCAATCTGACTAGGCTTATTTGAAATAAGAAAAAATGCCAGTCCATTTTCTATAAATAAGTGGCATGCAAACAAAAAGCGTGGAAGTGTTTCCATATTTTCCAAAAATGTGTTATTTCATTGAAAAAATGCCTTGGTAATTGCTTTATAGAACTGGATAATTTTATGACAAATTCATTTATATCTGTATATTTTCTTTTGTTAATGTATAAAATGTGTTTCATACTCCATTTTATACAGAAGAGATCAATCATGGTAAGTGAGCATGGAAAAACTAGTCTAATATTTTTTTTCTGACTGTAGATCGTTGCTTGAAAATTGGGACATGGCCCTTCTGAAGCTAATTCTTTTTTATCTCAGTCAACAAACAGTGGAATTACATAAAAAGGTTTCAATTTATAGAAAATAATGCCTTATAAATACTCCTGGGGCCTGTACTGTTCCGACTTATACCCCATGCAACCTCACTGAAGTCAAATGTCTGTGGAATTTTAAAAAATATTTACTTATCATGATGAAGCATGTATACATCCAAAATGTACTGAAGATGCGGTTTAAAACCTGTGTTGCATTAGGAAGAATCTAAATGTTTTACATTACATCTATCACTTGCACCTATTAATAGGCACTATATATTCAGATGTATTTTTAGATGAAGACTTTTTGGCACAGAGTTTGTTAGAATAAACAGCTCATTGCATCTGAAATGAATTCCTAATATTGTGTGAACAAGGATAGGAAAAAGCTGAGGCAGATTAGAATGGATGAAATTCTCTGCTATCTTGTGGCTACTTAAGTCCAACTTTTGCTGAATGATATGCACATCTTTACTCAATATGAAGGTTTTAAGACACCAAATTACTCAATATACAACATTATTTGAAGTCATATCAAATATAATGTACTCTTGGGGGTTCTGTCCTTTCATATTTATTTGCTTGAATATTTCTTTCTTGTATTTCTTAGAGCTACTATAACCAGCTGAAAGGTTAATATAAAATTTATAGAGTTTAATAATATAATTCTCATCTAAAACAGAATAGGAACTTCACATTACTAACATTTCTTCTTCTTGGAGTTTATACAAACAGATATCAACTAAGTCATGTTTTGAAAATCTTCCCTATTGGTATAGAGAAATTTGAGAAAAGATGTCCTGAAACATACTATGACATATATATATATAAAGCAAAGAAAGTAAGTCTAACGAACTGAATAAACACAGTTGAATTTAAACTGTGAACTGAACGCAGTCTGTAATTTAAAATATCCTACAAAAAAACTAGTCAAACTTGATGGCCAATATAAACTTTAGTGGGCTATAGAAAGGGAGAGGTTAGGAAGATTATCGACAGTAATAATGCCAATAATTACGATGCTGCTGCTGATAATTATAATGATAATGATAGTACAAATTTAAACAAGATTGGAGACAGGCACAGTGAGTATTATCACTAATACTTTTGCAAATTCCTCTGAAGGCTGTAAATCTGGCATACACCCTAGCACAAGTTTTTATTCATGACCTTTGTCTTTGTTATGAGTGGAGATTTCTCATAGAGAAAGGAGAGATGGGGATGGAATTATTAAGGAGCAAGTGTGTCAATGGAAAGGAAACTATTTAGAAACAGAAAGCAGATTACATGTCAAACGGAAACGTGCCAAATAAATACAGAGGGAAGTACAACAGGTGCCATGACTCCAAATCTTTTTATGTTTCTCATCTGCATAAATGATGCAGACAGGGAAACCAGCTGCAAATATGTTAAGTTTACTGAAACACAATACTAGAGGGAGTACTAAATACCAGGCAGTTATCAAGGATACAGAATAGGGATTTTGGATTGTCTTTGTAGAATAATTGCACAACATATGTTAAATCAACATATGGTTCAAATGGAGGCTGGGATAAATAAAAGGTTTTAAAAGCAGGCTTAGGAAAAGGGAAGAAATATAACTCACAAATGTTAAAACTTTATACAGAAAAAAAAAGCCCACAAAAAGAAACAAAGAGAAATAATATGACATTACTGGTTCCAGCAGTAGATTGCATGGTTCTGGAAATTATAATAGTGATTAAAGAGACTTTATTCACTTTCATTTATATAACTATATTGTGTACAAGGGAGTAAAATAGAATAACGTGGACTGTTTGTGCTGCCTCATTATGAAATATTCCTAATATCTAGTCAGAATTTTTCTTACTGCAGCTTGTGCCTATTTCCCCTTGTCTGAAGTAATAACATCCAGGACCCTTTTTCTCTGCTCAAAAAAACCCAAATCAAATCAGAAAGATTACTTTCCTCATGTATTTTTAGAGGGATCCACTATACCTAAGTCACAGTAGTTTCCCTGACTGAAGATTTCCCACCAAGGAGTGGCATAATATTTACGGAACATGTCTTTGCCATAAACAAGGCATTCATCTGCCACAAACTGGAAAATCCTAGATATTCTTGGTAGACAGTTGTCAAAGAAGACAGAATATGACAAGTTCAAAACTAACTGCAGTAAGTTTATCTCTTACATTAAAAAAGATGTTTTAGGGAAAGAAGAAGATATTGAAACTTCAGTAATCCTGAATGAAGAGAATAAAGACTTAGTAGGGAGAAGAAATCTTGGAGGTCTTCACATTGATGGTTAGAGTTTGGTTAAGATCCTGTTTGTAAGGATATGGAACGGCAGAAGGCATGGAGAAAAGCAGTCTTAAATAGCTTTATAATTAAAGATATTCTAGCAACAAATCACTGATTATCCCAATCGTTCAGCATTTCAAATATGTTAATCTTCCAAAAGTTCATACAATCCTGACTATTATTACAGATAACTGACATTTTATTCAGTATAAAAATTCAGTTTTTCTCTGAAGAACAAAAAAGGAAAATAATCTTTTGTATTTATGGGGAATCCCACAAAAATATTCAATTATCAAAAGGCTGGATTACTATTAAGAAACAGTGCAAAGCTGTTGGGCAAACTATTTTTAACCAGTCTCATCAGCATTATTTTTATTATATATGTCCTTTGACTATGTACATCTTGGACTAGACAGGAAGCTAGGCTTATTTCTTGTTTAAATAGTTAATTCTTTCCTAATGTCACTGTGTTTTATTGTTATCGCCCCTTAGTTATTCTCTTTAGATCTTTGGATATATTATTTTAATATGCAGAATGTGAAATATTTTGGATCAGATATTATTTACAGTTAGAATGGTTAGAGACTCCAGATGTTCATAAACAACAAAAAAGAATTTATTTAGTTGCTTCCTTCATTCCCTGTTATAACTGAGAAATGATTAAACTAATCCAGATGTGTCTATGCCTTTAATTCCCTCTATGTTACAGACAGTAAGGCTGTGGTCGTCAATGAATTATTACATACTAATCTCCAGAGCCCTTGATGTAACAGTTAGTGTGATACTGTATTAAAATACACATTGTTCTCAATCCTTAGAGTATATCCTGAGAATTTAACTAAGTATTTCTTGGACATTAATTAGGAGAGGGAGTTTCTTCTTCCTATCACCTATATTGCTGCAGGAGTGTTGATTATAGGAAAATATTCCCAAAATTGAGATGAAGAAGCTATGAATTTCAGTCTTGAAGGCATTATAACAAGAGAAATAAATAAAATCCTTGACTTGAAATATATCTTTTTTTGCTACTCCTTTTTGCTGAGAATGTATGGATATAGTCTATTGTTATCTTTATAATCTCCAGTTCTTAAGACAGCAAGCATCTCTAGTGGTCTGTAAATTTGGCCTTGTTTTATCTTTTGTTTTCTTCCTGTGAAAATTATTTTCTTAAAAGAAAAATATATCAGTGTTTGTTTTACTATGTTTTAAATTGCTACTTATCAGATGAATGTGTTTTGTATTCACTACAGCCAGAACTGTCACATACACACAGCACATGCACTGTACACTGTGGTTACCTACAGCTGTGTAGATTTTACTGGAATAAAATCCAGTGAGAGAGGAGCAAGCAGAGTTAATTACTTATTTTTATTCTTCCTGGATCAGTCAGAGAATGGACTTAGAAGGGCTTATCTGCACCCTAACATCATTCAGTACTCAGCATAGCCTGGTCAAAATGCTCTCCAATTAATACAGATGAAAATTGCATGAAATCACTAAACCTACAGGTTATTCCCATAAATATGTTTGCAGCAGTGCAAGTAAGTGCAACTTCTTGCTGTGAGGTGAATCCTTAAATCAAATTTAAGGAATGAGGTGAATGAGCAAATCTCCAAAGAGCATAATATTGCACAACGGTATATATTCTATACCTTTCTGAATAGTAAATGTTACTTATTTATAACAACATAATTTTCTATAAGATTAATAAGGAGTGATGGAACATTGGTAGCTCAGCCTGATTCAGAGGTGCTAGAGATTACCTTTGGCCCCCACTGTTCCTTGTGCTCAGCAAAGTTTGAGGCCTTCAGCTTTTGCATTTGATTTATGGAGGGAAACCACCGAGTTTTCCAAGTGTTAGTTATATGGGTTGTTTCAAAAAGATGGACCTAATTTCAATTGAATGGACCATTTCAAATGGGTCCATCTCTTTGAAACTCTTTGTATTTATGCTTCTTCCCTGGGAGAAAAAAAATCACGAAGACTTTTAAGTAACAGTGACCTGGTATGTGTGTCAGAAAATATTTAAACTACTGACTTGGGCTAATTGAACAACATAGATGAAAAGGATAGCAGACATATTCCATCTCAGATGGACTGAGTCCAATAATATGTTCTCACAGAAAATATGTTACAAAAATACATTAAGTTAGCCAGCACAACATTCATACAGATAAAAAGATGACCATAATCTGGTAAAGTTTCAGATTCAGTTAAGAGTTTTTGATAAAGAGAATATGAATCAATACGAATGTTGCACGTGTTAGTATACATTAGTGAAATATTCTTTTGCTTGAAATCAAATTATTTTTCTAGTTCCAAGTCCCAACAGTAATGATACAGTGATTGCTTCTGTTGCATTAAAAGTGCAGTGGCCAAAATCTGGCACTGAGAAAGGACATATGAATTAGATTGTGAAATACACTTTTACAAATTTATAAATACATTAATTTGGAAAATATTAAACATTAGATAGCATCAAATCCTACTTTCAGTAGGAGCCTGTATGATAGCTCTATGAACTGAAGTTAAGTTTTCTTCCTGTGTTTATGTGTAGCACAACTCATCTACTTTAAAAGCAGAGGTAGTGAAAGAATGCATGTTTTGCATGGACAGCAAAGAGTAATTCTAAAGCTGCAGATAGTACCTCCAGAGAACTGAAAATTTTGCTTTCTGTTAGCTTTGATCCTTGGTCTCTGTCATGATAGGTCAACTAGAAAACCAATTAATGCTCTGTGAAGGAGTTTTTTGGGATATGAGCACATATAATTTAGAAAGGGAATTTCATACAATAACACCTTATTGGATCACCAGCTATCCATAAGATGAGAAACCTCTGTTTCTTGCGATACAGTGAAACTTCCCCTTGCTCCATTTCTAAATCGTGCTGCCATCTAATCCCTTCTACTTATGTATTGTACCTTTCTTTGTTGAACCATATTTTTACCTTCCTTGCTCTAACCAGGACATGGATTTCTGTATCAACTAGTAAACTGATTAATTTTATACAATTATTGATATCTTTATATGATATCATCAGTTATAAGGAAGACCACTACAGAATTAAGAGACTTGCCAGAAAATATTCAGTCAAAAGATCAGGCATGTGTTATATTTTGCTGTAATACTTTCTCGTCATCGAGTCTGAAAATCTTTTTCACAGAATCACAGAATTACAGAATCTAAGGGGTTGGAAGGGACCTCGAAAGATCATCTAGTCCACCCCCCCTGCCAGAACAGGGTCATCTAGAGTACATCACACAGGAACGCATCCAGGCGGGTTTTGAATGTCTCCAGTGAAGGAGACTCCACAACCTCTCTGGGCAGCCTGTTCCAGTGCTCTGTTTCCATTTTCAATTATAAGCAAAATTTATTGGTCTCATATAGTGAGGCCGCTGACAAAAAGCAAATTTTACAAATCAGCCCACACTACAAACTAGAGACTACTTGATTCCTGAAATATTTTTAAAGATAAAAAGAATAGTTCAGTCCTTATTTCTGTAGACAGGATACATTAAGTGCAGTCCAAATATATCAGGAAAGTCAAGTTTTATTAGATCAGGTCAAGCCAGGAATAAGGCTATGATAGGTAACCAAGTTTGGTGTTGTTCTACCCTGCTATACCCATCTAAAACCCTCTACAGTACATTCAAACAACTGCACTCAAAAGTCGTCTTCAGGATAAGGCAGATTACGAAAACAGAGACAGAGAAAGTGAAGGCAGGGCAAAATCTGTTGTGGTCCTCCAAAGCACCTGAGAAATAAAGTGCTCTATTTAGCACATGAAATAAAATTTTTGAAAAATGAAGACCTTATCTTTCCTCATCCCTACAGCTGCTAATTGTCTTGTGGAACTTGTGACTCCCATGACCAGCTGAGTCCCCAGATCTGTAGCTGCAGAGACAACTTGGCTTGTCCTTGGAAAACCTCTGGAACATGGAGAGTCACCTGTGGCCAAGAAAACTTGGATCTTTCACTAATGCTGACAGCTGAATTCCTGCTTCCTAGAATTTATGGTGTTGACAGCCTTCTTTTCTTCTTGTTCTCCTAGCACAAGCATTTAAACAAGTTAGATGGATTGCTTCAGTTCCTTGGTACACTGCTTCATTTATTCCTCCTCCTTTCACAAGAAATCCTATATGTTTTAATGGAAATTGTCCCAGATTTTCCACATGCAAGTTCTCACATGCCAACTTCTTTCTGGTCAGGCTTCTGAAAGGTGGATAAGATGCTTTGTCTCAAAGACTCATGTCAGTGGCTTTGTCACTAGATTATGCTGTGAACCTCTGCAAAAGCCCTGAGTAAGAGTAAGGATGCTAGACTGAAATTTGAGACTACACCTTCACTTGTCTTCTCTTATGTAGTTAGTCTTCAAGAGTTGTGCCCAACTCTAACTCAGAATCCCTTTTACAATTTTCTCAAGACAAGATGATGTCAAAACAAACTTATCAATGCTTCATATCTTCTTCTGAGGTGAAGCTGGTGACAATACTGCAAAGGACTCTTTGATCAGCCCTGGGAAGTGAACAAATCTCAGTTGTGTTGCTAATTGGTCTGGGAAAAAAAAGGGTGACTGTNAACCAGTTCTTGATCCACCCCACTACCTGATCACCAAACCCATATTTTATCAGCTTATCTACAAGGATGCTGTGGGAGACAGTGTCAAATGCCTTACTGAAATCGAGATAAACCACATCTACCGCTCTGCCATCATTTATCCACCTAGTTATTTCCTCATAGAAGGCTATAAGGTTGGTCAAACATGACTTACCCTTGGTAAAGCCATGTTGACTGCTCTTAATGACCCCCTCATCCTTGATATGCCTAGAGATAGTGCCAAGAACAAGTTGTTCCATCACCTTACCAGGGATGGAAGTGAGGCTGACCGGTCTATAGTTACCCGGGTCCTCCTTCTTGCCCTTCTTGTAGACTGGAGTGACATTTGCTTTCCTCCAGTCCTCAGGCACCTCTCCTGTTGTCCATGACTTACCACTCCCAGGGTTCACTCCCAGGGTTGATCATAACTTAGTATCTCGACATGCTCATAAGCAGGTCCTCTGGTAAAAAGACCCACAGCCATGTGGCTATGCCAAATATTTCATCACCATTTTCCCCACATCTTCACGTTCTGACAATTCCTCTTTCTATTCTTGATACTATGAACATACGTGACGGGCACTTAGCTAAAGACCTTCTGGACCCTGGCTGTTTAGGGGAGGAGTTTCCTTTTGCTTTCCTTCTTATTCCCCAAACTGGCTTTCAGGTTCTTATGTTACTGGTATCCAGTCTACTATGGACCTGTTGATCCAGTTCTGTGCTGGTTTAGCAAATGGCCAGAGGAAGCCCCAAACCAGACAGAGTTTTGTTTCTATCACACACACACACACCCATTCCCCCCCAGAAAATAGAAGGGGAGCAAGGAAAAGAAAAAAACTCAATGGTTGGAAATTATAACAAATTTAATGGCACAGGGAGAAAGAGTAACAGGTGGGGAAAAAGGGAAAATGCATATATACAAATATATACAACCCGAACTCCGATGACTGGCGATACAGGCTGCTGAAAGGTCCTTCACTGCAAAGCTGATGGGGGTAAAAAGAGTCCAAACCCCAGCACCCGATGCAGTCGGAATGCTGCAGACCACGTGGCAAGCTGGTAACAAAGGCTGTGCCTTCCCGTGCTGGCTCCACGTGGCGACCGGCAGGCAAGGGAGCGCGGGAGCGAGGCAGAGAGCGGAAGAGAGAAGCCGAAAGAGACAGAGACCAAGAGGGAAGTCCCCTGTCTCCTGGCTTTATAGAGTTTGGCAGGAAATGGGGGGGAATACTGATACCCAAAACCTGATACCTGATACCTGATACCCCAGACCCCTTTTTACAACAGGGTCCTAAACTCCACCCCTTACTCATTGGGTCCTTGCAGCAAAAGCCAGTAAGAATTTTGCCTGCCGCCTTCAAACTATAACAAGTTCATACAACTATATTTTTCTGGTAGGATAAGCCTTTTCAGATCTGTAGATTCCAGTGTATTCCTTCCACACACAGAAAAGCAGCTTTCCTTCCTCTATAATTTTTTCCTTACCTGATGACAACCCACAGATATGCCTTACAACATAAGTGAGCAGACAGGTTGCTGCAGGTAAGGATGTTTGAAGCAGGAATGACACTGTGTATCAGCTCCATAGCAAAAAGACTCCTAAGTTTTGGCCTTTAGCTTCATTTCATCCATCTAGCAGGTCACTAAGGAGCACAGTAAGAAGTATGAAACATAGCTGGTCAGAGTTTGCTATTGATCTTGTGGCGATGCCAAAGCAGTATAAATACAGCAAGTCTTCCCAGGAATAGACTCTGTTGGAATATTCAACAGAGTTTTTGGTGGGTTTTTTGTTTTTATTTTTTATTTTTTTTATAAACAGTGCTATAACTTTGGACTGTAAAAGAGCTGTCTCTTTAGATTAATGATCTGGCCTCAGCCATTTCTTTTTCCAGTAACAAACTGTTCCAGCAGTAAATAAAATGCTTTTGTAAGACAGGAACAAATCTCATTTTGGGAAGAGATGTTTATATAAAGTAACCTTGGCCTGCCAGAGAAATGATCTGTAGTATACTTAGGGTACCACAGTGTTTGATCTCTTGCTTGAGAAATCATTTCTTATATCATCTTATTTGCAGCAAGGGTTATTTCCTGTCTAGTTGTGCTCAGAAAACGGATTCATCTCACAAATAAATTGAGCATTACCTTGTTTTAAATATATAGCTTCATAATAATCTGAAAAGATCATCATTATAGAGCTCAAGAAGGACCTGCGAACTGCTCGTGCTCAAATCAGACTTTTAAATGCTTGTTCTCAGAGACTGTGACACACCATAACTATTTTTATAGAACACTTTGCTATACAAGCAAGAACATTTCTATAATGCATTTATGTAAAATTATAAAGACTTATCAAATCAAGAGATATTATTCTAGTAGCAAGGGAGCAAGATTCTATTTTCCGTATTGTTGCAATTTTTTCCCCTCAACCATAAAAAAGAAATAGATAGATACAATCTGTGGTTCATTAAACAAAATTCACTCTATTTCAATGCTATTGTAAGATGACAAAGGGGCTTTTTTGCTGTTGGTACTTTTTAGCTCAACTTTTATTCATCAAATACCTTTGCCAGCCAAAGGCACGCATGATCAAGAAAAAACTGTTGATGTTACTAGACTATGATCTTAAACCCACCAGTGTAGTTGTCTGAGCTTCTATTAACTTGAAAAGCGTGAAATTAATCTCTTAAGAAAATCAGTCCAAAGCAAATAACTCAACTATGACTTGATTTTGCTTTCTATCTTGTTAGCTAAATCTGGAAAAACAAAACAAAATGAAACAAAACTGCTTGTTTATCAATCGGAACATCCATCATTTTGTCCAAACATCTAGTAAACCATGCTCCATTGCCTTACTCTAGTAAGTGATGTATATGACTTATGAATAATATCAAGAATGAGATTTTTCTTTGAGTTGCATGTTTGATTAATCCCATACTTTAGAAGAAAAAAAAAGAAGGAATTAAGAAAAAAAATAGATTGCTGGTGCCTATATATTTTGACAAATGTTAGTTTCTGTGTGCAATATTGGTATTTTGAAAGGCAATTAGCTTTTCATTTTTTCTTTTTTAAATTAGCTTTGTCACAAATCCAGAACTCTAACTCAGAGGAAGTAGAATGTAGTGGAGTAGAAAGAATGCACTTATTCCTTGTGGTTTTGTATTCATCTTACTGAGAATATTGCCACTCTTCTAGCTTTTTATGAACTACTTTCAGACGTATTGTTTTCAGAGCTATTACTTTTTGCAGTAGTAGTTTTATTCTACAGCATCCATTAACATAAGGTATAATACAGTAGGATACTACAAATTATTTTATAGCCAGCAGGATGTATTTTGCTTTTTAAATACACTTTTAAAAATATTTAGAAACAGTTCCACAGTTGAGTTAAATTATCACTGTTTTACAGAACTTAATGTTAAGCATTCTCCTCTAAATCTTGATATTTATATTTACCTATGGAACTCCTATCCTACATTACATTGAACCTGAAAGCCCTGGAGAAGGACAAAATTAAAGTGTACTTCTAAGTCTTGTTCCATGGAAATCTCTAAAGGAAAGAGTGATCATTTTGTTTCATCTGCCTTCCATGTATTAAACAGGAATTAAATGGAAAAGTTCATATTACCTTCAGTGACTTGAATCTAAGTCCATAAACACCCATTTAGAATTTTTCATATACTTGGCCATTGCCACATTTGCCTTTGTTCACCAGCAGCTTTCAAAATCTGACTTTTCTCCACCCCATAAAGGAACAATAAGATCCACCTGTCCCCAGAATAACAGAGCTCTCATAGCAGAAAGTAAGGTATTGCAGTGACGTAAACTCAGACTCCTACAAAGGGTTTCTGAACTGCCTTTAGGTTGCTGGTACAAAGAAAATACCTTTGTCATTACATTAGAAGCTGAAAAGCAGAAGTAATTAGGATCAGTCACTCTGAAAAACAACCAGAGTCTTGTTAGATTTCATTTGAACAGTCATCACCATTAAGAAATAATTCTTTTAATTTCATTCAGCTCAGTTAATAAAACTTCTGAGAAACTCCTAATATGTGAAAAGATATCCATATTCTTTTGTTCTATCTCTCATAACAAAAATGTAATCTTCAATTACTCAATAAAGTATTTTTAAAGTTTGTTAAAGAGAAACAGAGTGAAGAGAAGAAACACTTCAAGGGTTTTCACACTTAGTAGCTTTCACTTGGATCAAGAAACAAAAATATTTATGTATTACTATATTCAAAGTACAATTAAAACACAAATTTAAGTATGACCTTCAGTGGTTTGAGCTTGCTTTTCTGTTTGTCATTATTTTTAAAGCTTCAAATAGATATAGTGCATATGTTCTCTCTGCTACTCTAGGAAGAGACACTGATCACGTGTTTATGTGTGCGTATGTGATAGAGGAAGAGAAAAAACATGAACGGGTAACATTCCACCATGTATCCTCTGGTCAAGTCCAAAACTATTTCTAAAAGCAGAGCTGCAAGCAGTTTATCTATTTGCATAATTAAGTCATTCTGGATGCATAATAAGATAATTTGTATTATGATATAATATCCCGGACAAAGAATAAGATTAGAATCTGTTCATTTATGGGCAGAAGCATAATATCTGTAAAAATAGCCAATTAAAAAAAATTCTGCTTTCTCCTCCCCCTGTAATTCTAACCACATTATATAACGTGCACATAAGGACATACTGGAATAATTACAATACAGACAGAAATCTGTCAGCATGCCCTTCACTGTCACTGTTCTCCTAGTCCAGTCTTTGTACATGCGTAACTTTCACAGTGACACTTGTTAGGTTACAATTTATATCTCAGACCAGAAGTTGCTTTTCTAATTTTCATTCCTCCTGTCTATAACATTGTGATTGCTATATTCATTCTTCCTGTCCGTCTTATTTTATTCCTATATCTTTACTGTCCAGTTTCAATTGTCCTCAATTACACTTTAAACATAAGTGTCTACAGTTAGACAATAGTTTAGTAAGCTGATTTCCAGTTCTTTTTCAAAACCAGATTAACTTCAGCATCTGCTGATGTCTGTGAAGACTGTTGAAGTTCAGCACCTACAAAACCTGGGCTTGCTATTGCAGTGCTGGCCACTGGCAACAGTAATGTAAGTAAGCCTATTCAAGGTTTTCAACCAGAGGGTTAAGAAATGGAAAGAGGAGTTGTACATACCTACACTAGATAATAAAGTCAGCAAGTGCTGGCAAACTCAAAATGGTAAAAGGATTCAAGATACTGATTTCAAGTGTTAACAGATGACTCATTTAATGTGGAAAATAAAATATTTTGGAATTATCATTCAGAGGAATTTCTTAGTTTTATGCCAGGAAATATAAACTTAATATTATGACAAGATGACAAGAGGCCTGTATGAGAACGTGAGTTCAAAAGGTTCAGATTTTGAAAGGTGAACTAAGGACACAGGGCTGTTTAATCATACCCAACTCTGGGTGAAGTTTTATTAAAAATTAAAGACAACTCCTGCAGAGAGCAGGAGAATGGAAGTGAAGGACCTTGCTTTTTGGTTTTGTTCTGTTTTGTGTTTTTTTTCCCCATCTTGTAATCTGGAAGTCACCGCATCTGAGAAGTAAACAGTCAGAAAGTTTTCTTGCTGGAAAATGTTTTGTTCCTCTTACAGAGACTAGTATCTCCATCTGCTTAATGACTAATTATTTACTCATATATGATGAATCAGTTGGTTTTGTTGCTATTGTTGTCATTTTGTTTTGAGGCAGTGGGTCTAGGTTTTTAAAGACCTCTTTCTGGTTAAATATACTACTTATGATATTGATATATACTACCCAATACACTACCCAGTGTTGTCTTGTATTGTGAAGGTTAAAGCTAATGCAAGTCAAAGAAAACTATCATAAACTCTGTCCTAATTGAGTAGCTCTTAAACTGGTCCCTAAGTTTGTATTGAGGACTCAGGAATTGGCTAAGATCCCGAATTTTAGATACCTGAGCTCAGAATCGCAACGACAGTCCACAAAAAACTTGGAGTGGTCATACTGGTCCTACTTGAGGAGGCAGGGGAAGGCAATCTGTCTCATTGTATAATGTTCTTCTCTAGAAGGAAAACAGGGTGCAGGAACAGCTGTGTAGGGAATGAACACAAAGAGATAATCCAAATCCTACCAGCACAGCAGCCACGGGAAGCAGAAGAGGGCTCTCTTAGGAGCCATTTTATACTGAGCACCAAGGGAAGGAATATCATGATCGATCCATTTGGGTCACCTGACCCATCCTCTTCTTCTCATAGGCACAGATAGCTCTCCCCCTCCCATTGTACTTGTCACATGAACAGGCTGGCAGCAGCTGGGGGTGTCCTGGGTGGTCTCAGGTTGGTAAAGAAAAAATGTATCCTGGTATTCTCAGCCTTAATTTCTGCAAAACATCTTAAAGTCACTTTTGCACAATCACACTTGTTTTTCAGTTGATTCACCATTAAATTAGATATCTTTTAAACTCTGAAACAGAATACGTTATGGAGAGGTGACTTGACCAGAGCTGTATCATAGAAAAGTATGAGACAAGGAGGATAGATGTCCCAGATAGATGTCATGCTTGGGTGAATCAAGCTGCAGCAAAATGGTAGGCTTCCTGTCCCTTTCTATACTAAACATTTCAAGTGTTTTTCATTAAACAAATGGATAAGTATCATCAGTTTGGTTTTTCTGCTGCTCTTGCAGCTCTAATGTCCCTTTGACAAAATAAGAATACTGAAACCATATATCTCCCTTTGTTTACCTGGCTTGATGTAAAATACTAAGTGGCGCCATCTGATCCATTGCTTTACTTAGAGCAGCTCAAATATTAAGATTTCCATACAGATTCTTCTGTTTATACCATGTGTGACCCAAGCCATCCTGGTAGAGTTGAATCTGTGTGGTCTGCAGTCTTTCAATATTAGGACAGAAAGCAGTAATTTACTATCCAATAAATGGGAATGTAACCTTTCATGTAACCACTATGATCACACATAGGAAGGATAACTATGTTATATTATAGTAATGAATTAGAAGAATTAATTTCTTAAAACATTCCTATGCCTTAAAATTCAACTTTACAATACAATATATGAAAGTTTTCCTTCTTTTACATAACACCTTGTTACAGAAATTTGCCTCATCAGTACAATATAGGACATTTTCAAATACACTTTGTTTCTCCTCCCCCTCTATTCTGCCTTGGTGAGGCCGCATCTACAGTAACGTGTCCAGTTCTGGGCCCCTCAGTTCAAGAAGGACAGGGAACTACTTGAAAGAGTCCAGCACAGAGTCATAAAGATGATTAAGGGAATGGAACATCTCCGTTATGAGGAGAGGCTGAGGGAGCTGGGTCTCTTTAGCTTGGAGGAGACTGAGGGGTGACCTCATTAATGTTTATAAATATGTAAGGGGTGAGGGTCAGGATGATGGAGACAGGCTCTCCTCAGTGATGTCCAGTGACAGGACAAGGAGGAAAGGGTGCAAGTTGGAACATAGGAGGTTCTGGGTGAACATAAGGAAGAACTTTTTCACTGTAAGAGTGACAGAGCACTGCAACTCTGGAGACATTCAAACCCCAGCTGGGTGCATTCCTGTGTGGCCTGCTCTAGGTTGTCCTGCTCTGGCAGGGGAGTTGGACTAGATGATCGTTCGAGGTCCCTTCCAACTCCTAATATTCTGTGATTCTGTGATTATTCTCTAGACACAGAAGAATGTTTTCAGAGTAACTCCTGTTTACAAGAATATTTTATACAAGAAGCGTAGCCTGAATTAATGTATACAAACATTGTGGTATACTCTCATGATATACATTGCATGGATTAAATGCTTCTATTGTTCCTTTAAAAAGTCTGGAAATATAACATATTCATTGTATTGCTTTGACTTCATTTGAGAACAAATAAACCTGGGGTTATTAATCTCTTTCCAAGAGTCAGCATCAGTCTTATAGTCATCTGACACCACCACTTTGATATATGATTGCATTATCAGCCTAACATGTTGGTAAAGTTTAGCTGTAAATGCAGCTCATAAGACTGAAAATAACATAGTATCTGAACAGTATCAGTATTGCATTTATTTTATCACCTAGGGGAAAAAAACTAATCTCCTGCTCTTTATTTAATTCCCATTATAAGGAAATATGACTTTTAAAATTTATTTACTGATATTATTTGAATAAATCCAAATTATAGGATCCCTGTTTTTCAGTGAGGATGACTTTTCAATCATAGAAGAGTGTAAACACATATCAAAGAATCATAAAATCCTGATAAAGCAGTTCATTTGCTTCTTGGACTTTATATCTTGGTAAGTACAAATGTGAGACAGTCTTAAAAATTGCTCCCAAATGATTACCTCAGTCTCTGAAGATTGATTCAAGAGCTTTTTCTTTCTTTTTTTTTTTTTTTTTTCTCCAGTTTAGGTATTCTAAACTTGGATTAGATCTGTAATAGCAATGATGGCATCTGGAAGGCATTTTAGTAACAGAAACTCAGCCAAAATATCAGAGAAATGCAACATGTGGATGAAGTATGCTAACTTCATTTATGCAACTAGGCACTAAGATACTCTATGGCATTAAAACTATTAAAACTTCAAGCTATCCTTTGATGTACAGTAGTAGGATTCTGATGCAGAATATGTTCATATTGAATTAATTTATTTTAATATTAATATAGTCAGTAGAGTATATTATAACTTGATTCCACTTTAAGAAACACTAATAACCTTGAAAATAAAAAATATTGTGAATTTACATTTTTACTTTTGGATAAAATACAAGCTGGTTTTGGTACATCATTTGGAAAACTAAGAAAGATTTTTTTATTTGTGTCAAACTAGGTTTTTTGCAGAAATGAAATATAACTTTTCTGTTTAGTCATGAGAAGGTGTATTTTATCAGTTTGCTTATCTCCACTAAGAATAGATAATAGAAATAAAAGAGCAATAAGAGATGCATTCAACAAAGTTCGTTCTCATAAATTTGTATATTGCCAGGATAAGCTCAGAAGTACTTGACTCAGAAGCCAGTTTGGTCATTTTGTCTCATTTTCCTTGTCCTCTAAGCTTATTCTGAGTGCAGAACATGTTACGGTTGCTACTGGTCAGTACACAGGAGGCAACACATGCCTCTGCCCACCTGTGTGCATACATAAATCCTTTCGTGACCCACCCCAGAACCATTTGTAGCCATTCATCAATTAGATTACAGAAATTGAGTTGTAGCAGTTGTGCTGAACTGGATAGTTAATTTGAATTTTCAGATTCCCTGTCACTGGTTCACATAGAAATCACAAGTCACAAAGCTCTGTCTTAACTAAGATATAAGAAAGTTGTTAAAAAAAAAAAGAGCACACATAAGGATCTATTCAGAAGGTACTATTACTAGATGTGGAAAGTAATTAAGTGCCGTCCTGTTGAGCATACTGTGGGTTTTTTTGTTCTCTACAACTTTTAATCTTGATTAATTATTTAGCTTTCATGTCTGAGTAAGTAGGGAGGAGGAGGGGGCCTGAAACAGATGAGTACTGAGCCTTTAACAAGCAAGCTTCAAAGGACTCAGGAACCTGCTTCATAAACGGGATAATAACAGGTGGCAAAGGAAATGTAATATTGACAAATGTGAAGTAATTTCCACTAAAAGGGAAATAATAAACATAGGTACCCAGCACAGTGAACTAGAAGAGGTTTCTGAGTTTCTGTTAAAGAATTAGATTAATTTACTCAAAAATGCCAAAGTATGCAAAGGAAAAATTAAAAAAAACATCTTACCATACATCATCTGCTTTGTCTCATTTTGTATGATGTTATAAAAAACTGATATGAAAATCTGATCAGCTACCTCCTGCCTCTGGGCCACACACTAAAGTGAATGAGTAGATACTGCATTTCTGTCCAAATTCTGTATTATTCACAGATGGGGCACAAGCCTGCATTCCACTGAGGTTTCATTAGTGCCTCATACAAGGCCATGCAACATAGAAAATACTTGATTAATAATAGTTCAAAATGAAGACCATTGGTGCTCTGAATCACAGAAAAGTGATACATCTTTGCAATCAGAGCACATTGGAAGGTTATCATGGATGCTGCTCATCTTTTATGTTGAAGGCAAGAACAAATATAGAGTTCCCAGGCCCAGGACAATACAAATAGGAGACAGGACTTTTCCAGTTCGCTGGGAGAAGATGGGGAAAAAAATGCATCAGTTATGGAAGTTTTTTCTTGTAAATCTCTCCAGACCTTTAGAATAGTCTAGGTGCATGACCATAGAGTAAGTGGAAAACCAGGAGGATTTATGTCTGTTAATTGTTTCTTTGTGAAATGGAAGAAGTGAGAAAAAAAAAAATGTATCAGAAAGAGCAATTTCAGTCCTGCGTGCTAGCACTCTTCTCCTAGTGACGGAAAGCAGCGTTTTGAGCTCTTAATCCAATGGTTGGGTAAATATTTAATCGAAAGACAGTTCCCTATACAGAAATATAAATGGGTACTGAAATTATGGGAACTGAAGTTTTACCCTCTAATGGAGTGCTTTAACAAATAGGTTTAAAAGTGTGAGTTGCTCTTCCTGTGCGTGGCTCAGAAACTTCGAACTGCTCCATGTGAGAGAGAACAGGATCAAAAGGACTTGTGGAAATCCAGGCCTAAATACCTTTCTTTGACCATACTTATATAGAGAACTCTGCAAGATCAAGACCAAGTGTTTGGTTAACAATGTTTCCAACAAAGTTGTGAACTCTTGTGAGGTTACAAGTTGAAGAAAGACAAGCATGGGTAAGACCCCACCATAACGTCCTTGCCCTGGATTCCCTGAGGATCTGAGGAGGTCCCCTGTGGCTAAAGGGACACCCAGCCATCTGAGGTCAGTATGGCTGTTGACCTTGAAGTAAGTTGTAATGAAGAAAGCTAAAACCCTCAGTGAGGGCCAACATGCACTCAGAGGAAGCTGTTTTCAGGTAAGGTTTTTGGGACTCAGAAGAGCTATAGCCCCTCTGACCCTGCCACCATGGTGCTCCTGCCTGTCC
Source organism: Aegotheles bennettii (assembly GCA_013398125.1). NCBI lineage: Eukaryota > Metazoa > Chordata > Aves > Caprimulgiformes > Aegothelidae > Aegotheles > Aegotheles bennettii. The sequence continues at coordinate 77,802 of VZRW01010973.1, read as the reverse complement.
TGCTCTGACCTCACCTTGTTCCCATCCTCAGGCCCTGTCCAGCCATCCCAGGATGGGGCTGATAGTGGTTTCCCTCACTGGGCCTGATCCAGATTCCTGCCTATGGGCCAGTGTCCTGTCCTCATCCCCAAGGAGGTGTCTAATGCCCAGAGTTGGGACTAACCCAGCTGCCCCTGGCCTGTCTTGCTACTGGCTGAGAGGGACAGACCCTGGCTGCCAGGCCCTGCCCTGCCATCCCAGAGAGACCCCACTGCCAGCTCCTGCTGTGCCCGCAGTACACCTGAAAACCAGACCAGGTTGTGGTTCCTCTGAATGCTGATGGACATTCACAGAGTATCGTAAACTGGGATTCAGAGCTCTAATGGGATATCAAACAGAAATTTCTCCTATGGCCTCAGTTTTGCATCTCACATCTATGGAGATTAATTATAGCTGAACAGAAGCATGAAATGAAAAAAAAGCCCAGAAAAAAACCCAAAATAATAATAAAAAAATAATCACAGCCATACATGAAGAGCTCAATAAATTCAAAGACCTTCGGCTCAGCCAGTTGACTTGTATTCTCTGTGCTTCTCCCAAATTCCATGTTCTAAAATGAAGGGAGTGGTGAATAATACTTCTTGGTAATATTTGTAGATCTCTTTTCAGGGGTATGTTAGACCTGAACTTGACAGTACACATACAGTACTTATGGCTTAATGTAACTTCTCATTCTTTTTTACCATTTAAGTGGAAAAATAAACCTCTTTCATACATAGCTCATTAAATACAAAAAGGCAAATAATGTATGTATTCATTATGACTTGGCTAAGCTTGATATGTTTGCATGCTTTTAATTTTTTTCTCTCGAATACTCTTACTGCATCCACCCCTCTTAAAAGTCTAATGGAATTATAATCCTGTGTTTATAACAGGATACTTACTATTTCATGTTTTGCACCACAGCATCAACAATATTTTGCGTGTTTCATATAACATTCTGAGTATGTCAATAATATTACATAAGGGAAAAATCACGCCCTGTTCTTTGACTCAGTGTCTGTGCAATTCTATTAGCAATTTAGAGTGGGCTGGCATGTACTTCTGTCAGCACTCCACCTCAGCTACAAAGATAAACCTTTCCTAAACCATCACATTATTGTGTGAGATTTGGCCCAAATCTCTGAGGAAGGTTATATGATAATTATTGATAATACTCCATGAAAAGTATAATTTTATGTCAAAGTAAGCTCTGGTATCTCCTTTATCCTCTTCATTACTAGTTTTTTACTTTTATTTTGACCAATTTGCTTTTCAAGTTCACATCAGTATGTTCCTCTGTGAAGAAAAAGGTTACCTTAACTTTAAAGAAATACTGAATTAACTGAATTAACATTGCATTGTATTTCTGTCATGTCTAGTCAATCTGCCTACTAAATTCTGATCATTGAGCCATTTGTGCCTATCTTCAGATCCCACTCAATATATCATTATAGCAATTTCAAGTTGTTTATTGTCTCTCCAATGTCATTGTCGGCGTATTTGCCAGCAAACCCTTGCCTGTTGAAGTTGCCATGTGCTAAGATGCTTAGCATGCACCTAACTGTAACTGAAAAATACCACTGCTGTGAACATTTACTGATTTTACTATCCTGAGAATTAAACACTAAATTTTCACACTTGTTTTCTCCAGGTAAATTTGCTCCTGTCTAGATTGTATTTTTTCCGCTCAAATTTCTATTGCTTATATATGTATCTGTTTCCTCACTACTGGCATTAAATGTTCCATTTTAAACTAGCTTAGTGTTTTCTGGGTATTTAAATAGCAAGCTGCATAGTAGATTATTATGGATGATCAGTAAAACAAAGCTTGCAACCTGCAGGAGTCAGCTGGACACCTCTACTTGCTAATTCAGCCAATTTTCAGGCCACATGGCATTACCCAACTAGATGGTAATTTTGGATTATTTTGGAGAAGATCTTTCAAGGTTAACATTATAACTAATGCAACATATGAATTACAGTCCAAACTATATTGTGCTATTTGCAGTACTTTCATATACAGACCATATAAAAGTGATGAAATGATGTCTATGAGTTTAATAAAATAGAGTATTCAAGGCAGACGAATCATTTCCTCAAATGGAAAGGTGCAGTCCCTCAGAAAGAATTACCAGAACAATGTGGAATATGCAGGCGAATCAACAGCATATTTAACAATCAGCTTGAACTTTACCAGCAGATCAAAGAGCAATGAGGGCCAAAGAAGATAGTAGAGGAAGGAAACTGATGTTACAATCCCAACATTTGTCTCAAATAGAACTAGAACTATAAAAGCAAGACAGAACAATCTTAATATTGTTAGGGACAGAAGTAGTATCAGTTATTTCTTTAGAAGTGAGTGAGCCATATGACGCATTTGAAAACTGTAATAATGGAATATTCACTCTGTGCTGGGTAATGTGATGAGATGATGTCCCCCTCATGAACTGAGGATACACTTTTCCGATGTTGGATAAGACCCTAGCTCCACCTCAGCTGCTGTGGGCAAATTAGCAGGGCATCTCAGAGTAGAAGTAATTTCCAGTGTGGCAGTGTAATACAGCATCAATGGGGAAAGACTGAGGCCTTCTATTCGTCAACCTATTCCTTCCCGGATACTTTAATCTGGCTGTAGTACAAATTTTTTTTTCTGTAAAAGGTGATAAATAAGCAAAAATATTCTTTTGGAAAATGCACCTATCTATCATCTGATGAACCTAGCTACCTTATATTCTCCTTCTCAACCTTATTACACCACTTGTGTTCAGGCTGCTGATACAAACTTAGCCAATGTATTCACAGTCTGCTCTTAATTCTTAGTCATTTATTTGCAATGTCTTTTGTGTGGGGTCATGCACTGATAAGAAGTGCATACATAACATATCTTCATATTTGCAAATAGGCCATCTTTAATAAAAATTGCTAGCTGAACTCTTTAGAATTTATCTGGTTTTATGTTCTTAGTGTCAGCATTCTTGTAAGGGCTGATTTCCAAACAATGGATGCTTAGGCTTATCCGACTGTCCCACCAGCATTTGAGATGTTTCCTTACTGGAAACCAGAATGTACCCAAAATTAATCATACACTAAACATAAATAAATAAATAAATAAATAAATTTAAGAGGATATATTAATTTTTATTTACTGTGAAAATACAATTTTTTTCTCGAAACCTTTTTAAGATGGATTCCCAGGATGAGGTCTGATATGACAAAGTTTTGTGCAAAACCCCACATTTTTTGATTTTGTTATACATCCTTTAAAACAAGTTTATAATGGAAATGGTGACACCCCTAAATAGAGCCCTGGAAACTGAATTGCAGTCATAAAAATTCACTGAAGCTTCACTGAAATCTCTCCTTTATTCCACAGAATGCTTTTTAATGGAGTTGGAGACTGTGGTAGTGTCGTTGTTACTTATCGAAGATTACTACTGCCTACTCTTTCCTTCAGTTCTTCTGAACTTGGACTCTGTTTTCTCCACTACATTTCAAAAGAGCTTTATTTCTCATAACCACTTAAGGATATCGTTGTACTGTAGCTGCATGTTATAATGTGTTGCATAATAGGAATTGTAAAGCTCCTTGAATAAATTGCTGGAAGTTACACATATTAGATCTCTGTTAGGCTTTTAGTAAATCCATACAGCATAAAGATAAGAAGCTTTTCATTAGCTCTATAACAATCTATTCCCCTGAATTATGAATACTAATGAATAAGTCTCTGCAAGTCTAATGTGCTTTATCTGAAGCTTTTAAGAACATTTGCTTTAGGTATTCAATTTACATCATGAACTCAGATATACCCATGAGGCCTTCATTTTTAAGAGAGAGCAAAATGAATAATATTTAACCACTACAACTTCTATGGCTCTATTAAGATGAATCAATATTGATAAGGACACAGTAATTACCTTACAGTTATAATACTTCCCAGAATTAAATAAGGAAATTGGAATTATTTGTCATATATGCAAGAGAAAAAAAAGTATTCTACAGGTATATGGTGATGGGGGAACCCCCAGCATTACTACAAAGGTAAGGTTTGAATACTTTTTGCAATAATATGGGAAGCTCAGAGTTTGTGCATAATGTTGAATATTCCACTGGACTTCTAATTTTAAAGTAATCAGACTAGATTTTTAAGTTCCCTTCTCTTACAGTTTTATTTAGCATTATATTAAGTTTGTGAAAAATAAAAGTCTGAGTTATTCAGTTGCATTATATTTTCTTAACTTTTTTTGCACATGCTGAAATTATGAATCCTCTTGTTCACTTTGTTTCATGCCCTTAAGAAAAACCTTGATCTCTGACTTCTATGCTTTTCTCTGTTCCTTTAGGTCTTTTTCTAAAGTTCAAAATTTAAAAAGAAAAAAAATTTTAATGCCTTCAAAAGAAAAATAAATCTTTGTATTTTGTTTATCAACATTTTCCTAATACTGTGAATGTATATAAATAATTTAACATTGTTAAAGAAATATTTGAAATTATCACAATTATATTCTCTAGTTAGCATTGTTTGTACAAAAATAACATGATGTAGCAAAAACAAAGGCAAAAGAAGTATTTTGTATTTCCTACTGTAGTTTTGCAGCTAAGGAAAAAAACAGGATTTTGTCGTTTTGCCATTTTAACCATCTAGAATTAGAGCATATTACCATTTCTCAACCTTTGTTAGGTAATGCCATGTTCAATAATTTATAAAAATACAGGAGAATAGCATTCTTTATTTCCAAGATATGAAATGATTGTGTTTGTGTACATGGCCTAGTTAGCCCTTCTGATATGTGTTTTGTGTATTGTGTATTGAATAGTTCAATACAATTTGTGTATTGAATAGTTCCACTGACAATGATAAAGAATAACTTTCCTGATATGCAATGTCTTTCTCTTTTGTGTAATCTAGTCCTTGGTATTGTTACCTGGATCTTTGTTGGTAGCAAAGATTTTCAACATGACACCTACTTTCTCCTAGGCAGCTGAAGACCTTTTGAACATGCATTTGTCCATTGCAGTGCTATGACTCCTACCTGTGATCCAGAAAAATACAATGGGATGTGATCTTGCATCTTCAACACGGAATTAACAAGTTTACAAGCCTGTGCACAGTTATAAATTATGCTGACCTTGGCTATATTTAACTTTAGATAAATAGAAAACAGCTAGGAGATATCTTGATAGGTCATCTAGTCTGATATTAACAAAGCTATTCCAAAGGTAATTCTTCTAGTCCAGTCTTAAATACTTCAATAATAGAAGTTCAACAACTTTCCTAGGTAAATTATTCCAATATTTAACTATGTTTCTATCAGAAAATAATTTATTAATGTTTAATCTTGGTCTCCTTGCTTATGTTCTTATACCTGGCTCCTTTTTGCCCTGTTGTCAGTGAGTGTGGAAAACAGCTGGTTTCTATTATTTTGCAGACTAATCTTCATTTATTTGAAGTTATTTGTGATGTCTCCTTTAATCCACCTTTTAATTACACAGAAAAGTTCTTTCAAAAGTTACTCACAGGTGTCATCTTATGGGCTGGTGTACATCTTTGTTCAATAAACCGGTGGCTGTTTTTCAGCTTATGAGTTGCGCAACAAAAAAGCTATTTGAACATGCAAAACTATTGCAGAGAGCAAAGATGAACCAAATCTACTGCTTTGGAAACCTACATGTCTCTACAGACATTTTCTCTGCTATCTTGCAATATCTTGATTTTTAATACACCTGCTGCTTATCATGCTTTGAACTGGTATTTTCACCCCAGCTATTGTTTCCTAGCTGTTGTAATGATGACAGAGACAGTTACTTTAATGCTGGATTTGCTATATTAATATTTCCACCCCTGGAATCTCCCTGAGATACAGAACAAGTGTCAGGCTGCTGCTAGGTAACAACTTTTGTTTTCCAAGTCCTCACTTCTTCTCTTAAAATATAAGCAGCTGAGGCCTCTTGATTTAGTCATGTTTAATGTAGGTGTTAATGGCAGTGAATCATCTTGGGGTAGGCACCTCAGTGACACTCCATTAGGAGTTCAGTTACACAGATATACCAATCTGTTGCTGGTTTTAAATCCTGGCAGAGCTTTTGACAGCTGTTACATTTTGTAGATGAATTCTGCATTGCCTTTTGCAGTTGACACCACCCCATGAAAAAATTTGCATCCAGAAAGGTTAGTGACTTTCAGAGGAAGCCAACATAGTTTCTCATACTAGGTGTGGTTGTTTTTCTGATCAAAATGCAGGGTCTGAAGCACAGAATTCCTTCATACTAGTCTTAATTTTGGACTGTCGTGTCCTCTAAATGAAATTAGTTAACGTGATGCATTTTATAGAAACCCTCCCAGACTTGGACTTATGCCACTAGGATACTAGTAAGAGGTTTTTTTTTCAAGCCAACTTCTTTTAAATAAATAAAAATTGGACTTGATTCATGTATTTTAAATCCCCACTGGGTTATGCTGTTTTCATGACTAATTTCTCTCACTAACCACAGCTTTACAGCCTATGACCTTACAACAGCAAGCAAGCTGTAAGAAAACATGGGCTTGTTGTGATGGTTATGCCTTTGCTCATGTTCCAGGTCCCCTGTGGCTTGTTAACTCTCCACACAAATACTACTTCAATTGCCTCCAGGCCAACTGCAGTTGTTGAATTACCAGGGATCATGGAAGTAACATGTCTCCACTGAACACTGCAGACTGAAAATAAAAGAAGTCATTCTAATTTATGTTAAAAACAATATAGATTCTTCTCAATTTCACTGTATGAAACAGAATTCTCTGAAGGAAAACAAAATATTTTCAGTCTTTTGTAATGTCATATGCAGTCTTTACTGCAAATTATATTCCTTTGATATTAAATTATACTAATGATGGGCAATAGATGACACAATGAGAGACCTGATTGAAAAGAACTGGCATTTCACAAGCCATTAACACTTTACCAACTAAAAGTTGCTAAGCATGTATTCAGATCCAATTATAACAAGTGCTTTTGCTGACACCTCACACTGGCAACTATTAACAATATTGTCAAAACTTATAGGTCTTATCCAGTCATGTGAGTTACCTGGTGTCCTTTAAAAGAAAAACATCAAGTTATCATTCAAACACAAACAACAACATGTTTGGTAGAGTTCCTTCTAAATTTATGTTTGACTTCCTTGTCCTACATAATTACAGAAATGCAAGTGATAACTTTCTATTGAGCCAGAAGCACCTGATGTGAAAGAGGTGAGTAAGGGAAAATAGTTGAAGGATGGAGGGGAGCTCTGTGGGATATCCTCTGCTGATACATATGCATACATATTTCTGTTGTACATAATCTGTGTCTAACTGCACCACTGTATATAATGGAGTCTGTGGTGTGAATTCTCAGATGATGAGACTAGAGGTTTCTAAACAGATCATTTATCATAGTCATACAGTTTCAAGCTAAATATTACTTAGACTGGTGTATTTCTGGAAGGAAGATCTAAACGATGAGAAAGTAGCATTAACAATTTAGTAGTTGAAGCCTTCTTTGTGAACTGATACTGTATCTGATTTCTGCAATGGTATTGGGGCATGATATACTATGAATAAGTCATTAAAGTGAAGTCAGGCACCTTTGATCATTAAGAAATCTCATTGTGCTGCATGCAAGAGTACATGAGATGTTTACCTTGGCTTCTTGACAAGTTTTAAACTGGGCAATTTGAATGTGTTTGGGTAATTCAGATGGGGTAATATTCCCTGCTATTTTTGAATCTAGAGCCTCGTTAAAAGAGATCTTTCTTCACTTTTCTCCTGAACTGTAACATGTAGTATTGCTGGCAAGAAGTAGAAATTTTCTCCCATATTCCCACAGTACATTGAAAGCGCACATATTTGGACACAATTTATAAAGGAGGACTTTGATATGAGATTAAAATCCTACTTTTATGTAGTCCACAAATTTATATATTAATTTTATAAGGACCTGCATTGAAGACAACTGTTTAATTAGAATAAAAGTCAGATTCAGGTAGACTATTTTAGATGTCCAGATAATTATCTCATCCCAGCTGGATTAACCCAGGCATAAAATTTATTCAGTATGGCTCAGGAATAAAATTTATTCAGTATGGATCTCTGTTCTGTCTGCTGGTTGCGTAAAGTGATTCAAGATGCTTGTATCTCTTTTGACTGCTTTCTGAGTTTAAGGTTCTCAGTAAGGTGAGTTCAGCATAATACTGACTCAGTTATAATTAAACATTTTTAAAAAAAAACACAACAAAACATGGTAAAAGGCCTGGGATGTCTTCTTTATAACTCTGAGTATTTGAATCAGATCTTCATAGCCTGACCCTTCCTTCATAATTCGGAATTACTTTGAAGTCTTTTCTTAAGAGTGAGCAGAGGTATCTCTTTCCAGATCATCTGAAGAAGGAAGTGTCAAAATTTACATTCTGAACATGGGAAGATTTCTTCTATACTGTTGCCATTTTGAGAAGCTGGAAAGGTAAAGCTTCCACCTACATCCTCAGGCAGTTGTTTTGTTCCAAGTGTGAAAATACCATTGCCTCCTTTTCAAACCTCCTGGTGTTGGGACATTGTTGGGAAGTCAGTGTTGGACAGAGAAAGAGCAAGCAGAGAAAAGACCAGTTCTATGGCTCAGTGAAATGTGTTACCCCACTGGGAGAAGGAACATCTAAGCTTTGTTTCCTTCTCCAGGAACCCGGTCTATCAAAGAACTAATAACTGGATAAAATAACTGAATAAATAACTGGAACCACACCTAAGGCATGTCCCACACAGTGGTTGTGCCTCTGTCAGGGGGAAACAGAATTGTGTGTCAAAATGAGAATATTAGCCCCTAGGTACCACTAGAACTGCAAAGTTTACATTATGTTTTTGACACTTCCATTATGTCTTAAGTCCTAACACAGGTGGAATCTAGGGGGTCTGAATCATTCTGTTTCTGATTTTCTGAGAAGTGATAGATTTGTTTTCTCAGTCACTGCAGCATATGCTACAAAAATAATGCCTATGACACTTCATCAGTTATTCCATATTTAAAGAAATAAACATTCTAAATGAGAATCTTATAGCTTAACTTTGCACACTTATATCCAAAATGAAAGGCATATTTGTGATACACTTGCTTATGCAATACAAATGACTGATGACTGAAAGAAAATGTCAAGTTTAAATCAGGAACTATTTCTGTATTCATCAGCCCATGATGAATAAATGAAACAATTATTAAGATTTTTAGCTAACCAGCAAAATGTTAATTGTGTCACTCAGACTGAGTGACTTGTTACAAGCTTTTGTATTGAATTAGAGAACAATATTGAGTTTGAAAACCATGAATATTATATGTTGTCATCCAGGCCAATGAAATATTACAGTTTTCCATTTTGAACTCAATGAATTCTTTGTTAAATTTCAGTGCAGGAAGCTATTCTTCAATGACTCATTTTTTCTAACATTTGAATACTAAATTTCGGTGTAACTGTAGTTTTAGCTTTTGTAATCCATACTTGGTTTAATTTCTCAAATACAATAAGTGTAACTCCTAGAAATGAGAAATACTATGTTAACATTATACTTCAAAAATTAATGTTGTTGATGAGATAACATACATAGTATATATCTAACTGATGGAACTAATGAGATTATAAAATGGTTATGCTTAGAGCAATAATTTAATTTTTTTACAATAATTTAAATCCCTAATTTAATTTTTTGAACAATAGACTAGACTTGCCAGAAAGAATACTAGGACATCCTCTTCTTTTTTTTTTGTTTGGTTTGGTTTGGTTTTTGTTTGTTTATTTGTTTTTTTGTTGTGGTTTTGTTATGGTTTTTTTTTTGCTTTGTTTCTGTTTTCTTACTACAGACAGCAGGAAGTTTTATGTGACTGACTCTGATAACAAATTCTGGTTGGCTACAGCCGTAATGATACAGAAAATAATATGAGCTAAATGAAGAGAAGAAAGAGAGAGAACATGACTGGCAAGTGGATATGGGAAAAGTGAAGAAGAGAAACACTAAGAATGATGGCCCAGTTGGCACTAAGAATGATGGCCCAGGTGAAGGCTTGGATGAAAAGATTTAAAAACTTACTATGTTATTCAATATATATTAAAACGAGAATGAAAGGCAATCTTGTTTACATTTCAGAAAGTTATAATAAAACCAGCAATAACCATCAGAGAGAAAATAAAGCTTAATTTACTGTGTATATTCTCTCTTTTGAAGCATTCCTTTTAGTCTGTTTGCTAGTTTTGTGTTTCATCTGAAAAGTACTACATCCAGGCATAGATTGTATCTTTTCAGACTGCTGCTGTAGTATTGCCGTAAAGACTAATATTAAAAGATAACTTTTGTTTTAAAACAGCAATAGTTCTTTCTGTAATCTGGATTTTACTTTTTGCAGTATATTCAGATATAGGGTATAATACGAGAATATAATATAAGGGTAGGAAAGAGGATCCAGGGAACTACAAGCCTGTCAGCCTGACCTCGGTACGGGCCAAGGTCATGGAACAGATCATCCTGATTGCCATCAAACAGTACATACAGGACAATCAGGGCATCAGACCCAGCCAAGATGGTTTTATGAAAGGAAGGTCTTGTTTGACCAACCTGATCTCATTCTATGACAAAGTGACCCACTTAGCAGATGAAGGAAAGGCTGTGGATGTGATCTATCTAGACTTCAGAAAAGCATTTGACACTGTCCCCACAACATTCTCCTAAGAAAACTGGCTGCCCATGGCTTGGGTGGGTATACTCTTCACTGGGTGAAAAACTAGCTGGAACGATGGGCCCAGAGACTTATGGTTAATGGAACTAAATCCAGTCAGCGGTTGGTGACTGGTGGTGTTCCCTCTGGCTCGGTGTTGGGGCCAGTTATGTTTAATATCTTTATTGATGACCTAGATGAGGGGATCGAGTACACCATCAGTAAATTTGCAGATTACACTAATTTGGGTGGAAGTGTTGATCTGCTTGAGGGAAGGAAGGCTCTGCAGAGCAATCTGGACAGGCTGGATCAATGGACAGAGGCCCACGGGATGAAGTTCAATAAGGGCAAGTGCCGGGTCTTGCACTTGGGCCACAACAACCCCAGGCACCGATACAGAGTCAGGGAAGAGTGGCTGGAAATGTGCTCAGTAAAAAGGGACCTGGGGCTGCTGGTTGACAGCTGGCTGGATATGAGCCAGCAATGTACCCAGGTGGCCAAGAAGACCAATGGCATCTTGGCCTACATCAGTAACAGTATGGCCAACAGGAATAGGGCAGTGACTGTTCCGCTGTGCTCAGCACTGGTGAAGCTGTACCTCGAGTGCTGTGTTCAGTTTTGGGCCCCTCACTTCAAAAAAGACATCGAAGGGCTGGAGTGTGTCCAGAGAAGGGCAACAAAGCTGGTGAAGGGAACGGCTGAGGGAGCTGGGGTTGTTCAGTTTAGAGAAGAGGAGGCTCAGGGGGGACCTCATCGCTCTCTACAATTCCCTAAAAGGAGGCTGGAGTGAGGTAGGGGTCAGTCTCTTCTGCCATGCCCATAGTGAAAGGATGAGAGGAAATGGCTTTAAATTGCAGCAGGGGAGATTCGGATTGGACATTAGGAAAAACTTTTTCACTGTAAGAGTGATTGGATATTGGAATAGGTTGCCCAGGGAAGTGGTGGAGCCACCATCTCTGGAGGTGTTCAAGGTGCATCTGGATGTGGTGTTGGGTGATGTGGTTTGGTGGTGATATAGGTAGGAGGTTGGACTGAACGATCTTGAAGATCTGTTCCAACCTCAATGATTCTACAATTCTATGATTCTATTCTATATTAACACTGAAGACCTTTAGGGCATTACCTATGGTGCTTTGCCTAGTATCTAATATCTAGGTTGTCTAATATCTGTTTATGTCACACCATATCACACTGTCATTCAAAAGTTAAAATAATTTATATTTATTTCTGTAGACCTCTGCTTAGTGTGAACTATGGTTAAAAAACAAACAAGGTGTGAAATTGCTTTAGAAAGAGGAAAATCAAGACTTCAGAAAGAAGTCTGTTGTCTCTACATAAATTGATGATTCTACATCAACATTTCATTCAGGATCACCCACAAGAACTAAAGGGTGGGGAAGGGTATTGCTCAGCAAGAACTAGTTCAGAGAATAGTACAAGACTGTTCAAGTATGTGGTAAACTGCTCTGAGGAATGCCATATAAAAGTCGTATTTTTTTTAATTCTTTAAGGCTGGGTAAGAAAAAAATATGCAATAAATGAAGAAAATGACCAACTGAGAGAAACAGTTATGTCAATCTATAACCACATACATACATAAAATATAATGTAAAATTAAACCAGATGAGTCATTTCCACCTACAGCAATTAGTCCAAGTCTAAACCAAGGTTTTGGATTGGATTTATTCTGGTTTTTATCCAGAATGGAAATGCTTATATTTTCTTGATCTCAGCAAGAAATAAAAAAATTCACTCCTCAGTCACAGTTTATTGTCCTGAAAGATATAATAATACATTTTGGAAATGCAGTAATTATGTGTTTTCCATATCAGTTATTTCCAGTTTATTTAACTAGAAGAAAACTTTGTTGACTGGTAGCAAAGTGGGCTGGATACAAATGTAAAGCTGGTACATTGTCTGGAATTTCCAGAAACCTAGAAAAAAATGTAATGTACCTTCTGTTTCTAGTGAGCTAGTTCTATTTAAATCCATTGACTTAGTAAACAATTTTTAATAGCATAAAAGAAAGAATAGAAAAAAATCCCTAACAAAGCCACAAATGGAGCAGCATACAATACCTAATTCTCATGCATAACTAATGCCATTTCACAGTCATCTTTGATGAGGCAACTGCTAAGACAGCTGGTTCCTTCCCCCTTCCTATGATAATACCTCACTCGCACTTTGGGGCTGTCAAATCTTTGCAGATAGGAGACCCAATTTAAGCTGCTCTGCTTCTGTTTATTACTCCTTATCACTCTGTTCACTGCTCCTAATGCCAGGACCTGCCCTGACCAGCTATTTTAGTTCTGTTAACAGGTTTTGTTCCTTCAGTTCTTATTAAAAATGTGTCCAACACTCTAGGGCTAATGCAGTAACCATCACATGAGAAACTAACAGCCAGCCTTTCCTCTTCTCCATCTGTACAAATCTCTAAAAAAAAGTCAACTGCCTTCTGTACTTTTCTTTACTCTTATTTTTTTTTTCATATCAATCCTAGAAAATATCTCTCAGTTCATGCTGACCACTACCCAGACACACTCTGCAGTTAGATGGTTTAACCTCCCATATGTTATTACAGTGTAAAAATGTTCTCAATTCTATGATATGACCATTTTGATAACAAAAATGCTCTCCCACAATACAATATAGGTAAAATAAATGTGTTTCAGGCCTGTCCATTTGTCCCTTCATTTGCCTCCCTGATTTCTAATTTGAGGTATATTTCAGAATTTAAATTATCCGTATGTGTCATTATCCAGCCTCTGTCATCTTCAGAATTTTGAAGTGGAAGTGAAACTGAATAAGGACATCTAACTCTTTTTAAGTTCAGCTAAAATAAGCAATGTGTGTATGTGTTACTAAAATGGCAAAATATCTGTGACTTGACTGGGGAAATGCTTAGGAATCATTTATCATGTTAAATTCCCATACATGTTATTAGTTTCACTGCTACCAACAGTTTAATGTGAATGAAGAAACATATTCCAAGATGTTTCTAGCTTACAGTCCCATAGTCATAATCAAATTATGCTTCCAAAATATAGAAAATTAAATCTCTATATTTATGTTCACTAGATGAAGAATATAGCACTTAGCTTTCTTTTAGAGACATATGTTCATTAGATCAGCACAGTTATTCTATTTCTCTACTCTGATCCATTCTAGTTTTCATGTTCTGTTAACAAAATTTGGAAATATAACCTCACAAAAGCTTAGAAACAAATTTCAAAGAAAAAAAGAAGACTGCTAAAAGTGAGTTTTAAAATGTTACGAGCATCTGGATTTTGGTATTATGGAAACAAGTGGGAAATTTATTAGTGTTGCTTTCAGAATGGGCAGCACCTGTAGCCCACAGAGAATAATATACTTCAACAGCTATGGGAAATACTCTTTAGACCATTGTCATCCTCAAGATGGCTCTTTTGATTTTATACATTTAGTACATTTCTAAAATCCATCTTGAAAATCAACCAGCCACAGATAGGCCTGATCCATCATCAGTACAAATCAATCAAAAAACTTTAAGTGATTTCAATAAGCTTTCTACTTGACTGTAATTTGAATATGCAGATGTGCATCTTTTGATGAAAGAAGTCAGTAATACAATGAAAGGGTGAAAAGTTAATAATACACTTGAAATCATAGCATGTGCCTGAATACTAAATACTGTTTATATAGGCTGAGCTACTTAGAGTGTTGCACCCTCAGCAACATCCTGAAATGATTCACCTTGATATATTATTTTTCCTTTGTCTTGCTTCAATTTTTTTGCAGAGAGCATTTTATATCGTGTTCAAATACTTTCCAATTTGAAAGAGTCCTATAGTAAACTGCTCCATATCTAAATATAAACATAGGAATAGTCAGTGGTATTTTGAGTATGCTATAGGCAATCCTTAATTGTTGTATGATTATAATGTCATTTATTTGTATAATTGCTGATTTTATCCAACTATATTCTGTGAGATGTGTACATAAAACATACCATGTCAGCAGGTAAGCCGTGAATAAAAGTATAGCAATATCTTCCTGCCTATCTGGAGTAAACTACAGGGCAGTAACACTGAATACTGTATGTTATCACCCTTGAAATTTGAATCTCTGGCACTATATTTTATATTCTCACTGGAGCATTCATGGAGGAATGTAAATACAGTCCCTAGTACATGGTTTATAGATTACTTTAGGCAGGCTATTTCACATGGCAAAAATGGCAAGATACAAAGTGAAGCCAACAAAAATGTATTCAATATTGCCATCAATTAACAGAATAAATGGTTTTAAAATTCTATGTTTAAACAAATTGGAAAGGGTAAGTGGAAAATTCATGTGAACACTGAAGGCACTTGGTTCTGTAGAGAAGGGAAAGAATTCAAAGCCGAGAGGACATGGTTCAACTCTGAATAAAAGCAATTACAAACTGACCTACTCACAAACTTATCATGAATTCAGGAAAGTCTCTGATTCTTTTGTTCTGAAAGAGGAGTGAATGATGTCTTCTCCTCTTCTGCAACAAAGACATGCTGTACACGTTAACAAAATAAATATTCTGGAATGATCACTACCTAGTTGAAGTCCAGAAAAATAATTCTTACAACGCCTCACCAAGGTGAGTAACATTAGTTTGCACAGTTTTTCAATGTTTTGAATTACAGTGATTTAAATTATGTGACTGGGCCCATTGTCAAGCTTAAATAAGTGGCAAAGGTAAAAACAAAATGTATGGGGTTTAATTTCCAAATTTTAGACAAGATTGTTAAATCATATCACTCAAATAGCAGAAGGTGTCCCTGCTCACAACAGAGGGATTGGAATTAGAAGATCTTTAGGGTCCCTTCCAAACCAAACCATTCTAGGATTCTATCATTCTATGAATTTTTACTGACATCCCTTTCTGAACAGCAAATGTTTTCCCCTCTGTTCAGCCATGTAACTAACAGTACTTTAACAGAAGTCTCTCCATTTTTCCTCTGCATGGGAGCAAAAGCCTATCCATCCAAGAGTTTACTTAATGAAAACTTGAGCGCTAAGGTGTGTTTTTCAGTACAATGTATATAAAGGGGTCAGAAGAGAGCAGTTATATTCTTCGGCTTGCTTCTTAGAAGGCTGGCCAGCTGTCTTCCAGCATAATGTATGCATTGAGACAGCCATACAAAGTATTTCGGAAACATGTGGCAGCAACATATGTGTTGTTACAGGTCACTTGGTTACTCATGCTGTGGAACGTCTTGTAATTCCTGCACATGGACTCATGCCCTGGAGACGAGTCCATAGTAACTTGCTCCATGGGAAATTAACTGATAGGCAAGGATTCAGCTATGCCTTAATTCAATATTTAACAATATGCTAAGGAAGTGGATAAGTCTGGCAGGAAAAGTTATCAAACAAAAGAACTGGGTCCTAGGTGTAACACGAGATGGATGAATAGCTTTGGTCTCTGAGTTATACTTCTGGAAATTAAACTTTGGATGCAAGATCTCTTTGGGGTTTTTTTAACACTGAAGTTTTATATAGTTTGGAAATTCTTATACACATTTGCTCAAGTGGTGTTTTAGAAAATACTGCAGCCAGCTGAATTGTTGCAGTTCTATTTTTAAAAAATATTATTTTTCTATTCTGGCCAAATGGCATGAACACAACTTTTGTATGTTCTTTTCTTAAAGTGTGATGCTAATTTTACTCTCGTAATCTATAAATTACCTTACAAATGTGATATCTTTTAATGGTGTGATGTCCATTTTTAACAAATATTTGCCACAGAAAGAGTTATTCACAGAGGGAAATGAATACCATATCATGCTCTTCATTCTGTCTTGTTTTAGGAAGTCTCTAAAGCAGATAGAGAAACAGTATGAAGTCAGTAACACAGTCGTACACAAAAAAATGTGTGGAAGATCACAACTGCACTCTTTATGAACAGTCAGATGCACGTGAGTTATGTTATTTCATGAATTTTTAAAAATACTGAACATAACACTGAAAAGGAATGGGGATCCTGGTTTAAGAAAAATAAATTAAGTATTGTCAATCATTACTTTTAAATATGGCCTTTTTCTAACCAAAGTTTCTTTTAACTACAGTGTGAAAAGCAAAATATTTACTATATTCTTTTCTAATACATATTTTTATTGTATTTCAATTTATTGACACCTCTTCAGATTTTGCCAGACATTTTGCCCAGAGTTATTTTGGCCTATGTCTGTAATGAGTAGGTTGCAAAATACTTTTCTCCCTATAGAATATTTAATTTACAGTAATTACTTTTGTTTGTCTTCTTGTTTCATCCTTTTTTTTTCTTGCTTCTGTCAGTTCTTTATCCTGCATTCAACTATGACATTATATTGTGCAGTTCTAATTTTACAAGTGCTTTTCAATTTGTTTCCATTAGTGTATTGTAAAATTTTTTACTAAAATTATCAACAACCTTTCTTAGTACACAATACAGACTCAAATAAAACTGTTCCCAACTCTGTAACTGCTCACCGTACATTTTCATTTGTAAGTGCAAGTAGTCACAATAAGTTCAGTAACATTCTTCATAAACCTAATTAAATACATCAGTATTAGAAAGATTAGAACCTTACTCAGAATTCCTCATGTCGAACAAAGTTGTATGCAATTGTTTTCTTTGGGAAGAAGTGAGTTTCCTTAACATTTCATTTGGCTGAAGAATACAGAAAGGAATTAAAAGATGAACAAACACAATAAGGTAATATCTCAGCAGAGAAAGAGTGAATTTCAGGCATTATGACCATATGTACATGCTCATAAAGTACATATTTATTAAAACCTAATAGGAGATGAGACCTTTTTATGTTGGTGTTTGTAAAGCTATCTGGTCTTGCCTGCTCTCCCACAAAGGAACTGTGCTTCCTGCCCTACCTCTGGCCTCTTTTTGTAGGCTACCAATAATGGAAGCCCTGTGGGTTGCTGGTATAATACCTTAGCACACTGAGAACATTGTGTTATCTAGTGACAACCAATATGAGTATAATAACTTCTTAATGGCTAAACACACATGCAAACAGCAGGTTTCCTGATCTTGGGTAATTATTTTTCACAGCTAGATCTAGATCCTGGCTCCTTTTATCCAGGCTACCCCCTCACTGAATGAGTAGCTTTCAGTAGTCCATTCAGCCTGAGGAACTTTAGGAAAGAAGAGACTTGAAAAAATGTTTACAGAACTTTTTCTATAGCTGACATCAGGAATTCAGTTGTCAGTGATATATGTTTGTTTGTTTTACCCTTTCAGAGAAATCCCTTAAAAATAAAAAATGCAACCTTGACTTACAAATGTGATGAAAAAAATAAAAAGAGAATTAAGAAAACAGCTAAACCAGCGTTCAAATGATGAACTATTTAAGTCTTTAGTTAAAATTAGGACAAATAATTAGGAACATTTTCCTTGGTTATAGATCAAGACGGCATAGAGTACACTTCTTTAAAGTCAGAAATTCTGTACCATAGCCAACTTTTTAGTCTTTAGTTTTAATCCATTATAGAGAACAATGAGGCCATAAATATTCTTAAAATAATTGGATTTTTCTTCTCTCTTTTCAGTGAAGTCTGGAACATTGCCTTAACCATTTATTTTAAAAGTCTAGTAAAATAGCACATAAATATTCCTGCTTCTTTTAAATATCTTAATTTGCTTTGTTGTTGTTGTTAACATAATTTCTAAACATATACATTCAGAATCTGTGTCCCCAATATACACATATGTGACCTTGTTTTCCCAGGCTAAATTAAGAAATCTGCAATTAATTGTAAGAACCAACACTGTTTTCAGAGACTATACTATGGCTTCCAGTCAAACAAATACCATATCCAGTTAAAGTTACATCTTCTTTTAATATAAGTTCAAAGATACTATCGCTTTGCCAAGAGGAAAAAAACCTCACACAAAACAAACAGAAACAAAACAGCAACAACAACAAAAAAAGAAAATAATAAAAAGATCCTTCTCTTCAAATGGGCTATGAAAATTATCTCCAGTTGTACATTGATCTTAAAAAGAGAACGCTAAGGAACAATGAACTCAGTTTACATCTTACTGCTGTCAGTATAACAGTAGAGTATCTGCACGTGTTTAATTTCTCATTATGTTGGGCCAAATCAGAAGTCCTTGAAAACAAGTGGAAATCTTCTTCTATGTTCAGTTTGCTGTAAACCAGCTCCGATGCCAATGTAATTAGAGAGAAAAGGTTTAATACCTCACAAACAACAATTTCTTTGCCAAGCTTCATTAAAGGTATCTCCACTGTGTATTTACCATCTCCTCCCAAAGCTTAGATGCTTAGCTTTAAGAAAGGTCATGAAATTTCTTCTAAGATAAATGTTAATTATTAGCTATCAAAAACCTTACCTGTCCATTTCTGCTCTGCTCAATAGTTGAAATATTTGCTGTACATTTCAATTACAAGATAAGGTGGACTTCATATTGCTCACATCCCCTTTAATTTAACTTTCCTGAGCATTCGAAGAGTTTTATTGAATTCTTTGAGCATTTATGTTGTTATTATTAATTTATCCATCAAAAATGTCTGAAAAAAATATACAAAGATATCTGGTGATATCTGCAAAATCTGTATTTTTCTAACACATAAAATAAGTGTGAGAAGAGCAGTACAAAGAAATCAGGAAACATGCTAAAGTGTTAGCTTTGTGGTCTTGTTATCCCTGTTTCTGGGAAACATTTATTCTAATAAATGGAATTTTTTTGTCTCATTTCGTGTCAGCAGTGAGCAGTGAGTGTTCTCATAAAACCCAAAAGTTATTTGGGTTTCCTGAAATCATGAAAGCATATGACTTTAAACTTCCATTGGTGTGTGTGTGATGCGTTAGTCATGAGACTCTTAGAAACAATAAGTGTTATGAATTTATTCCATCACACATGAAGTACCATATGTTTGGCTTGTTTTTCTTTTTTAAAAAAAAAACCCTAACGTGGAGATAAATTAAATTATGAAAAATTTAAATGGATTTTGAATTATGAACAGTGGACTGCAGTGTTCCTTCAACCAACATGCTATCTGCTAGAAGTCAGCAAAGACTCGATATATTCAAAATTATCTCCATAATTCTGTCAGTATTCACCTTACAAATAGTAGTATTGCTACTTTAACTGTTACGAATACTTATTCTCTAGATGTATCTTTCATGAAGGAAGTGTCTCTTTTGGATGAATAGAAGTAGATATTTTATGAATCTTCTGGGGGAAAACACAGAACTGAATGGAAGTCTCGACAATCCTTACATGTTAATTCTCTCCATTCACATTTTGCTAAGGCATTGATGACAGAGAGTAATGAATTCTTCCTAAAGTTTAATAAAGGATTTGCACTGGTCTGGTAATGCATAACTATAATTTAAGATAATATTTTTTATCTGAGTGTTTAAGGAGTTGTACACAGGGGTATATGGAGCACAGGTAGCCATGCTCCTTTGTCTACAAAATCTGTAGTAAGCAGGCTTCTGCAAAATATGTGGAGCATAAAGGTGGCAGAAAGGGTAGAAAATATCTTGTATATTTATTTTTCTTTCAAATGTCACTCTGCAACTGTTGGTACAATGTTTATCTTGTTCTCATGTCAGAGCAGCAAAACCACATGCCCCGAAAAAAATCCGGTTTCTTTGTGATGCTAGTTGCAAACATTATTGTAGTTCAAATAGATAAAATGAGTTTTATGTCAGAGAGACTGTTCAGATAATAATGCACAATCAGCTGCAAATTACTCAGTTTTGGTACCAGCTGATGTAGTAAACAGGGTGACAATCTGAAAATTACTAAATTACAGTTTGAACTGTAGTTACAACTGGATTTCTGGTTTTCTAGATTTCTAAATTCTGATGTTGTTGTTTTACTTTCAATTTGACAAAGAAATAGAAAAACATTATATGTGTAATAGGAATCTTTTTCAGTCAATACATTGAGATAACTGAAAAAAAGATACTCTAGAAACCTTTATTTTGCGTGCTGAATCATGCCACTTTGAGTTGTTTCCTCACTGCATTTATTAGACATTAGCTTCTTCCAACAGTTCAGACACTTAATTTAAACATATGTTCCTAATTTTAGGTGTCTTAATCTAGAGCTGAATCCCTCTCTACGATGACTAACCCTCCCTTTTCTATCACAGGCTCATTCTCATTTCTATTTCTCTTAAGCATACGTAGGGTTTGTATCCTTTCCATTAATAATTCCATCAGAAACATATTTGTTGTAGCCATTAAATAGTTGGGATCTGAATGAAAGAAGTATATATGACTGGTCTTTAGACACTGAAGTAATTAAGTGGTATTTCTGCTGTGCAACCACAGTGGTGTAATTGCAGTCCTAAAACCACGAAGGGATAACTCCCCATGTGGAAACCCTTTCCAAACAGTGACTTGTTTTTGATTTTGTTTTTAATTACACTGCATCCAAAGAAATAATTACACTGGAGAGGAGAAATTACTATATTAAAACAATATTTATGTTGAAACAGAGAGTTCACAGGAGAGTTATACCAGTATAGGAACAACAATATAGTTGTACTGCTATAATTCTCCTGGATGATGCCCTTAAGCAGACAAGTTTGGGAACCTGACATTTCTCCCTGTTTTTCTCCCTGGATAGTGCTGTTGGTAGGGATCCAGCTCACTGAGTTATTTGGCTGCTGATTTCCCTTTTCTTCACACCATGGCCAGATACATTGGGCAACTGGAAGGAAAATTTCATGGCTAAAAAATTGAATTGTTAAGGAAATAATATTTTAATTGGCTGAAGTTAAATTGTTCCTTTTAAGGAATAAGATGTTCATAATTACAGCTTTTCAAGTGTTTTTCCTTTACCTCTATATCCCATGAAGTTTAGTGGGTATCAGTGTAATATACAGGTCATGTAATCTGCAGGTGTTAGAAAGGTCATGTTTTTTCTCTAAGCTGGTCCCATAGAAAAACAAACTGTCCTTACAAACCTTGTTATATGCTCAAGCTCAGAAAGAACAACGAAATGGACAACACAAAATAGCTAAAGTAGCAGAGGTACCTATGGATATTAAATATGAATATGAATGTGAATATTCATTAAATACAAATATGAATGTAAATAACATACACACACACACATTTATCGTCACTACATTAATTTTGAAGTAATGATAAAATATTGATCACACAGTAGGGTCACACAGAATCATGGTATCACTGAATTGCTGAGGTTGGAAGGGACCTCTGGGGGTTATCTGGTTCAGTTCTCCTGCTCAAGCAGGGCCACATAGACCAGGTTGCCCAGGACTGTGTCCAAGCAGCTTCTGACTATTTCCAAGCATGGAGACTACACAAACTCCTAGGGCAACCTCTGCCAATGGTCAACCACCCTCACAGTAAAAGTGTTCCCTGATGTACAGACAACACCTCCTGTGTTTCATTTTGTGCCCATTGCCTCTGGTCCTGTCCCTAGACACCAATGGAAAGAGCCTGGCTCTGTCCTCTTTGCACCCTCTCTTCCCCTGACCCTTCTCTTCTCTAGGCTAAACAGTTCCACCCCTCAGCATTTCCTCATAGGAGAGATGCTCCAGTCGATCATCTTTGTGGCCTTTGCTGGACTCTTTGCAGTATGTCCATGTCTCTCTTGTGCTGGGGAGCCCAGAACTGGGCATAATACTGCAAATGTGTCTCTCCAGTGCTGAGCAGAGGGGAAGGATCACCTCCTTGTTGCTTGTCACCCTATAGGAGACCAAACATTTATTTAAAAATATATTTAAATATTTACATTTAAGGCCAGACATGCAGAACAGTCTCAAATCTGCACAGCATTATGTGTTATGTGAGCAGTTTTCCCTCCTACAAAGAACTAGTAAAGCTAATAGCACATTATTTAGGATTTTTATTGTAAATACATATGGCTAATTATAATTCACAGACATGATTCTTTTTATTTTTACTATTAAATGAATGTTAATCAGTTAGCCAATGTCTGTTCTGATTTGCTCAATTTGCAGTATTGTTTACTGCATGATACATATAAAGACTCTGCTACAGTAAAAGAAGCAAAGATGTGAAGCATCCCCATTCTAGATCTAACAAGTTAGCATATTTTTCAAACATACCACTTCGAAAAATAAATGTTGTTTAATCTCTATGATGAGTTTAAAAGAAATTCAGTGCATTTGAGATTTTATCTTTTTGCATGTGTAAAACATTAAGTCTAAAGGTGCTGTAATGAGCACCATCAATTGAACTAAAAATCAGATTAGAAAAGATGTCTTTTGAATTATCTTATTTTTTATGTCCTTTAGCAAGGTGAATTAATAGCTCATCATCAACACAGTAAGAAAATAGTGTTACTGGGCTCAGATATTAGTAACAATAATTGAAAGAAAAGGACATCAATAACAAGTATTTACATATAAAAATGTTTGCATCCTTTGTTCTGACAACATTGTTGGCACATAGGCCAATGTCATTTTACCTGATAGGTTTTATACAAAAGTAAGAACCTGCTTTGTGAGGTTTAAAACACTGAATGTAATAACTGTGCTAAATACAAATCAGCTCCCTCTATTAGCCCTCCAAGATTCTTCAACTAAACTTGTTATCCACCACCTTCCTACTCCAGCATTATTGGATAAGAGGCATAAAGACATCAAAAGCTTAAGATAAGAAGCAAAAGACAAAAAAAAATGCTTTCAAAAAACTCCATTATAATGTATTTAAACATGTACCTAGATGTACCTAAAGATGCCAGTCTTTCATCTGTGCATTATTGTTCCTTAAAACCATGTAAAGCACAGCAGTTACCCATTCTCCATTGGCTGTGTTTGAACAGAAACAAGTACTAGCTCTTACTGAAGACACAGACAGATGACCAAAATGTCCTCTTCCCTCAGTCTTGATTTTAAAAAAATAAAAATAAAATAATAATCCAGAGACCACAGATTTTTAAGGAATTTTACCTTTTAAGGTATTTTTCCCCCAGATCCTTCAAAGTAGTTTCTGTATGTGGTATTTCCTAAATGAGTAAGATAATAAGATTCACTTACAGAACCCACAAATTTGTTCTATCATCATTACCACACATGTCATCATCTTATACACATTTCCTGGTATATCCAGTTCTTATATATATAAAAAAAAAAAAAGATAGACTTTAGTGTTGAAATGACAGGAATAGGGTTATCTCTGTCAACCAAGTAATCCCAGATCTCCTTTCACCATGCTCTTCTGCACTGATTTATGAGCACTGTGCAGAACCCATGTCAAACAAAGTTACAGTAACACAGTGAACTCCCAAGAGGTAGCATTGTTGAACCCTGCAGACCTTCACAAGAAGTGTTTTCTAAGGTTCCATGCAATTGGTGTCAGATTAAATACATCTGGGATAGATTTAGACCAAGTTTATTTCCAGCAGAGCTGTCCAACTGTTCAACACTTATTGAAAATCATTCTTATCCTTGAGATAACTGTGATCTATTTATCATTTTCTAATATATAGAGAACCATGAAAGGGATTATGATTCTGTGACAATTAGGAGAAAAAAACAAATGGAAATCCTCAAAGTGAATGTTGAACTAAGAATGTAAACTAAAAAACTGTTTATAAGTATCCACTAAGGGCTGTTCACTATTTTCCATATGCGTGTAATTTGTTGGAGATGTCATTAACTTCAATAAAATGAAAAAATCAGGAAGACACTGATGTGCTATATTACTTACAAGCTAAGAAGAAGCACAAAATCTGTCTGCTGTCCTCCCCAAGAGCAGATGGAAACACAGAAAAACATAGAAGTTCAAAGGAGAATCAGCTGTACTTGATATGAGGCTGTAGTACTGCCCTTTGAACACAGAACTGTACGATAAATTCTTGCATTATCGAGACTCTTCTCAATTTCTTCTGAAGCATTCCTTGCTACAGCCGATGAGTAGTTTGTAGAATTTAATCCACAGCATACAACTTCTTTCTCCTGCAGTATTTCCTTAATTTATTCCCTAACTTATTAACGGGCAGAGGAGAAAATGATCATGGGAAATATAGTTACTATTGATGTGTAAAGTTAAAGCAAAACCAGATACATCTAGTATGTCGGAAATGAGTTGAAGGAGCTAGTAGATTTTGTTATATTCAATAACTGTACATTTATCTAGCTAGTAATTCAATCCTAGGTTAGTACTTCAGAGCTTGGAAGCAGTTCATGTGTTTGAGTTATTGTTGATTTAGTATTTTTGTCCGTTTTGTTGTTGTTGTTTTGTTGTTTTTTCTTTTTTTAATTCTGTTCAAAAACTGTTCAGCCTCAGAAAGATATGAAAATGAGATATCTGAGTTAAGAAAAGTATCATATAAAAGGAGATGTGTAAGCACTAGAAGATGTTTCAGTTTATGCTGTGTTTAAGTTCTGTCCTTCAGGTAGAGCTACTCCCTGAGATGTTGCTATTGAGTGTCTGGAATAGAAAGTAATCTAGAGAGTGTGACTGCCATGCTCTTTTTCACCTCTTTTTCCATGGCAGGTATGAATGCAAACAAAAATGAC
The DNA here is from genome assembly GCA_013398125.1 of Aegotheles bennettii. Taxonomy (NCBI): domain Eukaryota; kingdom Metazoa; phylum Chordata; class Aves; order Caprimulgiformes; family Aegothelidae; genus Aegotheles; species Aegotheles bennettii. The sequence continues at coordinate 52,559 of VZRW01010973.1, read as the reverse complement.
TTATACTTGAAATAAAGCTAGACTTCATATCTAGGATTTACCTTCACTGCAAAAAGCAGTCTATGAGACCTGCTTACTGCAACTGAGCAGAAAGAAAAACTATTAGGGCATTGATATCTGAAGAATAATAGAAAAAGAATATTTAATAATGTAACAGCTTTACAGTGTTGTCCTTCTCCAGGTTTGGTATCTGTTCTTGCTTGACTCATCTTGACTGCTTCTCCTTGCTTCTCCTTGCTTCTATCCTCTTTTTGTTTAAAACCATTACCCCTTGTCCTATCACTACAGGTCCTACTAAAAAGTTTGCCTCCATCTTTCTTATAGGCCCGACTTAAGTACTGAAAGGCCTTAATAAAGTCTCCCCAGAGTCTTCTTTGGGATGGACAACACAAACTTTTTCATCCTGTCTTCATAGGAGAGGTGTTCCATCCCTCTGATCATCTTCGTGACCCTCCTCTGGGCCCACTCCAACAGCTCCATGTCTTTCCTGTGCTTAGGCCTCCAGAACTGGACACAGTACTGCAGCTGGGGTCTCACCAGAGTGGAGTAGAGGGGCAGAATCCCTTCTCTTGACCTGCTGGTCATGCTTCTTGTGATGCAGCCCAGGATACAGTTGGCATTCTGGCAGCAAACATATAATGGCTTGTGAGTACTTCACTACAGTGGTATGAATCCTCTTTTGTTTATAATTGTTTCACAGTGAAAAAATATGGATGGGTATATTGCAGTTTTAGGCAGAATACATAGGAAGGTTTGAGTGTTAAAATTAGTGCAAAGAAACAACTCAAAACACAGAATCACAGAATCACAGAATTCTAGGGTTGGAAGGGACCTCGAAGGATCATCCAGTCCAACCCCCCTGCAGGAGCAGGTTCACCTACAGTACATCACACAGGAACGCATCCAGGCGGGGTTTGAATGTCTCCAG
>VZRW01010973.1:0-43823 GCA_013398125.1 Aegotheles bennettii | reverse complement strand
CTTATTTTAAAATTTATTATAAAATTATTTTTTATTATTCTATAAAATATTTTTAAACCTCGTATTCAGTATCTATTTCATGTACATTCACAAGCATATTTTCTTCTGACTCAGAATAGTTTTCCCTGTGGGTTTTTTTGGTTGGCTGGGGTTTTTTAGGTTGACTATTGACTTTGTCAGGGATTCTAGACAAGACAGGACCATTATAATCTTTTCTTCTGGCCTAACCAGCCATAAATCTTCACCTAGTAATTCCTGAAGTCAAACACCTTTCAGCCATGGCAATAAATTCAGAGCATTGCCCTTCAACGTTTACTGCCCACTGATATTGTTAATTGGGTCTGTGAAAAGTATATGAGCAGTCAGTATGTGGTGATTTTTGAAGAAGGAGCACTTCTTACAATTTTCTATTTTTCTTAAGGTTTTAGAAAAAAGGTATTGTATTCTGATAATTATTGAAAAAAATAAAATGAAAAGAAAATTAAAAAAAATGCAGAGCAGAATTTTCAGCTAGGTGGAGTGTGACATTTACAGGAAACCATCCAAAATATTTTTAAGCTTTTAATAATTGGAATAAGGACTCCAATCGTGTTGCAAGTATTCACATGAAGATAATACTTCATTTGGTGGTAAACTGTGAAAGAGAGCACTGATCTTTGGCAGAAGTTAGATAATTTATTTGCTTTAACATTCTCAATTGAGACCTGAAACACCCCTGCATTAAAAAAAAAATAAATAATTGTATCATCTCCCTTTTTCATAAAACACATTTTATAAAGTAATATGGAAACCAAAACACTGAGATAATTATATGATGAATGTTTTCTGGCTGTACTTTATGCCTTATAATACCTTAGAGAGACATTCTTATAATCACCACACCTCTGTTTTTGCATTCTGGCCCACAAAAAATGTATGTGTGGAGGCAGGATGTGCTAAACTGTAACAGACTGAACTTATATGGGGTTTTTTGAGCTGATTGCACTCCTTCCTCTCAGAAAACTGCCCTAAGAGGCTTGTCAAGTGTGGGTGCATTAGGACAGATTAAATCTTTGCATGTTTCATTGAGTTCTGCAAGCTAGAATTCCTACAGCTTGTTTTGATTTGGCAGGACACATCATAGGAATTGCATCTGTAAAAATGGATGTCTATAAAACTTCTGTCAAAGTAACAGCTGCTCAAGAAGTATTTAACATTTAGATCACTGTGATTAGCAATGTAATACTTTATAAACCACCTCTTCTTCCAATCAGAACTGGTTTTGGATGAATTTTTGGAGCACGCAGCCCTGTATTTGTGGAAATGTGCAAGAATTGCAAAGTATGTTTTGAACACAAACTTCAGAATCACAGAAATGTTAGAGTAGATCTAGTCATACCTGAATTTCAAGGACTATCACCAACGATATTAAAGCAGGTCAGCCACGACTTTGTGTAGCCACGTCTTAGAAACTTTCAGGAGTTTCCAGTCTTTCTGGGTGACTTGTTCCCAGGGAAAAATTCCTGATGTCCAGTCTGAATCTCCCAAGTTGTACTCTGTGGCCTTGTTATAGCTTCTGATACTACTGAGTATCCATTGTCTTTCTAACAGCCTTCAAACAGTCATTCTTTTAGATGGACTTATGGCTTCCTCTTCATCAGACTAAGCCAGCACATTTCCCTCAACTTCATCTTGTAGGTCATGTGCTGGTGGCTCTCAGCGTCTTTGTAGCCCTACACTGGACCTTCTCCAGTTTCTTGACTTCCATCTGGAATAAGAGGGTCACAGATCAGGCAGCATATTCCAGCAGTGGTCTCATAATCACAAACTTTCACTCAATCTGCTTGCCATTCTTCTTTTAATGTAGTCCAATATGCAATTTGTATTATTTGTGATTTATTTATTAATTTGTCATTTGTGTATTCACTTGGCACAACACTTAAGTGTTTTTCAATAGGTTTGTTACATTCCCATGTACTGATGCATGGTGTTATTCTGTCTCAGGTGCAGAACTTTGCAATTCTTCTTGCTGAACTTCATGAAGTTTCATGCTGGTTCAGTCCTTAAAGTCACTGTGGTTTGAAGCGTCTGTTACCACAATTGGACATCGCTGAAACTTTCATTGAGGTTGCAATCTAAATTATCATCCAGGATGTTGATGAAGATGTTGATGAATATGTACACCAGTATCATCTCTGAGGTACACACATCAATACTTACTACCACTAAGATGTCATTCAGTAATAGCGTTTTTAAACTAAGAAGTCCATTTAACTGATGTTTCTATAGGTGTTTCTGTCGATCAACACCAAGGTACTGAACCTGAAAACATGTTCCAGAGGGAAGTTAAGAGAATATATTTTGAGGCTTATTTCTAATGTAAAATGACAAGTTTTAAAACTGATCATGATTTTGGAGAATAACTGGGCTGTTGGACATTTGAGCAGGTAATGTTTGGGTTTTTCTTTTCTATAGTGCTATTTGATCAGCAGCATTTTATGGGGATGCAGAGAAGTGAGAAAAGTCTGTTCTGTGGAGGGAAACTGTTATGTTAGGTGAGCCAGCATAATCATAAAATCATAGAATCATAGAATGGTTTGTATTGGAAGGCATCTTAAACATCATTCAGTTACAACCCTCCCGCCATGGACTAGGACACCTTCCACTAGACTGGGTTGCTCAAAGCCCCAGACAACTTGGCCTTGAACCAGGGTTACCTCCCTGGGCTACCTGTTCCACACAATAAAGAACTTCTTCCTAATATTCAGTCTAAATCTACCTTCCCTTAGTTTGAACCCATTTCCCCTTGTCCTATCACTACATGACCTTGTAAAAAGTCCCTCTCCAGCTTTCCTGTAGGTCCCCTTCAGATACTGGAAGGCTCCTATGAGGTCTCCCTGGAGCCTTCTCTTCTCCAAGCTGAACAACTCTAACTCTCTCAGCTTCTCTTTATAGGAGAGCTGCTCCAGCCCCCTGATCATATTTGTGACCCTCCTCTGGACTCATTCCAAGGACTCCATGTCCTTCTTATGTTGGGGACTCCAGAACTGGACACAGTATTTCAGGTGGAGTTTCACGAGAGTGAAGTAGAGGGGGATAATCACCTCCCTTGACCTGCTGGTCATGCATCTTCTGATGCAGCCCAGGATACAGTTGAGTTTTTGGGCTACAAGCACACACTGTCAGCTCATGTTGAGCTTCTCATCAACCAAGTCCTTCTCCTCAGAGCTGTTCTCAATCCAATCTCTTCCCAGCCTCTATTTGTGCATGGGATTGCCCAACCCACGTGCAGGACCTTGCACTTGGCCTTGTTGAACTTCATGCATGTTGCATGGACCCACCTCTCAAGTCTGTCTAAGTCCCTATGGCTGGCATCCCTTCCCTCCGGCATGTCAACTGCAACAAACAGCTTGGTGTTGTCAGCAAACTTGCTGAGGTTGCACCCAATCCCACTGTTCATGTCGCTGACAATGATGTTAAAGAGGACTGGTCACAATACCAACCCCACAGGAACTCCACTTGTCATTGATTTCCCCTTGGACATCGAGCTGTTGACCACAACTCTTTGAGTGAGAATCCAGCCAACTCTTTCCACCAAATGGTCCATCCATTAAGTCCATGTCTTTCCAATTTAGAGACAAAGATGTTGTATGGGATAGTATCAAATACTTTGCATGTCTAGGTAGATGGCATCAGTTGCTCTTCCCTTACCCACCAATTCTGTAACCCTGTCACAGAAGGCCATCAAATTTGTCAGGCATGATTTGCCCTTAGTGAAGCCATGTTGGCTGTCACCAATCACCTCATTATTTTCCATGTCCCTTAGCATAGTTTCCAAGAAGATCTGCTCCATGATCTTACAAGGCACAGAACTGAGACTGACTGGCCTGTAGTTCCCTGGGTCTTCTTTTTTCCCTTTTTAAAAATGGAGATTATGTTTCCCCCCTTCCATTCAGTGCGAAATACACTGGACCACCATGACTTCTCAAATATGATGGATAGTGTCTTAGCAACTCCATCTGCTACTTCCTTCAGGACACATGTATGTATGTCATCAGGTCCCATGGACTTGGACACCATCAGATTCCCGGAAAAAGATCATGCCACACTCATGTATGTGAACTGTTGCTGGGAAAGACAGACTACTTGTGGCAGAATATTAATTTTGTTCCTCTGTTCTTGGGGTGAACAAGATAGGAGACTGTAAGCCAATTTTTCCATCAAATGGCACTGCTCTTCCCCATAGAAAAGAAAACTCACCAGGTATTCTGTAACAATAACTGTTAACTGAAATTTAGAGAAATTATCATTGTGAATTAACCAACTAATACATAACCATAAAGCATCAGAAAAATTAAATGTTTTCAAGGAAATATATGGTACTGTAACATGCTGAACAGATAACCCACCAAGTATGATCATTGTCAATATACATGCTCATTGTCAACATATGCTCATTGACATCATACAGCGGTGCCTACACCAATAGCCTAAAACAAAGTTTACATGTTCCTATAGGTTTCATTATCTAGTTGTCTGCAATTTCTCCCAAGATATATGCCTTTACCACAAAGCTAGCTGTAAAGAAGAAGCTTCATAGAATATTTCTTAATGAATAGTAGGAAATAATATTGCAGGTCCAGCATTTAGGTCCTGACAGAGAAATGGAATTTCTGCCTTTACAGAAATAGGATTCAGTGTCAGTTTTGGCTGACTAAAGGCTAGCAATTATGTGCTTTGATCTTTATAGATGATACCTTTAAATAGATACTGTGTTTCATCAGAAGTTTAAAAGCACATTTAATCCTATATCTCTTCCTATCAATCCAATACAATAAAAACCCTTTTCACAGGACAGAGCAGAGGGTGGACTTGTTTGAGCCTTCCCTATTCCTATTGTTTCCAACTCCAAAAAGTTTTACAATATGAAGGTTATTTCATAGTCAAAACTATTATAATGATAGACAGATGGAGACTTTATAAAGGAAAAATAGCCAGAGGAGCAAGAAAGATTCTAGGTTACATTCACATACTAGCTTTGTTCTAGAAGAAAAGAACCTCACCCATCCAAGGTATTAGTCTTAGTGTGAGAAAATAGCAGACTGCCTACATTTCATGTGTGTATGCATACATATGTCACTTCTTAAAAAACAGATCACAAGAAAAATAAGATATCATATTTAACACATTAACACCACATGCCATTTCAGACAGTGAGATAAGATAGCATGGTGAGTAGGCCCAACTGTTGGTATTTAAGCTATTAATCATAAAGTCTCCTTTCTAGCAGCATGGGGGAAAAGTCAGCATAGTTAACATATTTCTCATGCATATACTAGCCTGTACTTCTCTACTGTAAATGAGCTATCTTTACAATACCTTGATTGGATCCACTCTGTATTTTAATTTCGTTGTGGATTGCAGTAATCAATGGCAGCTGCAAAGGGAAATATTATTTTCATTATTTCAGACCAAACTGAAAACAAACTTTAGGCTGTATGTCATGGAAAAATTAAATCTCTTGTACTTCAGATTACATTCTAAATGTGATACATCAATCATATATTCTGTGTATTGTGGACCTCTTTTCCGTCATGTTCCTTGGTAACCTTTCACTGTCTTCAAAGGATGATAAAAACATATTGCAAATGTAAACCAAACGGACCTAAATTATATATTTCAACAGATCAACCACTGGCTGGGTTGTTTAGGTAGCAGAAGTTTAAGAACAGAAGCTACAAATTGTATAAACCACTAATACCAGTTGCAGTAAACTTTCAAGTATTCCAAGTTCACAGATTTATGTGAAGGTACATTAAGTCTAAGGCCTGATTTTGGTCTAAGTGACTTTCTGAGGCTTAGTCAGAATATTTAAGATTATCATTGCCTAGATTTCTATTTTTCAATTTCCTAATCAATGGTTTCAACAACTTATTTGGCTCATCTCCAGGTTTTCCTCCCAAGATTTATGTTTCAGTAACCTTCTTTTTAGGAAAAAAAAAACAACAAATCAACAACCAAAAAAAAGTAAAAAGTATGCTAAAATAAACCAAAGAAATAAAGAAGTGTTCCAGAGGATGATAGGGATGGCTGAAGAATTTGTCGACTAAAACTCTGACATTGTAATTTTATATTATTCTTCTTCTGGGGGATTATGCTCAGTCTTAACACACATGCAGAAACTGAAATCAGAAAACTTCATATTGTGTATTTACCTTTTTATCAATAAAGCAAAAAAATGTCTCCACACCTTACTGAACTTAACAGGAGATCTTTGATGTATGCCTATGAGTTTTGGAGAAATTTTTAATTTAATAGTCTGCTTTCTTTTATTGCAGGGAACACAATCAGTATTTTCCTACAAAAAAGCAGAAATTTCTGTTGTGTGAATCACTACCAAAACCAATCGGTCACACCTTCATTGTGCTCTTCACACCAAGTAGTCTCAAAATGGAATTAGCACAGAGAATAGCACCTAGTAGTCCTCATAGATTTCCTCATATCTAGTTAAACTTTCCCAAATGTATCATCAATACAGGACCAAATCCATATAAAAATAATTAACTTGTATTAATTCCTTAAGCTTGTATTATTAATACTCTTCTTGCTTATGCAGAACAGTCATCTTAGTGCTATTAACCCTAGTCAATAAGAAGCTATCTCAAAATGGAAATTGAGGGGCCACACTTGAAAACACTTAAAACCACATACCATTCTGTTTTCTTTACTTTAAAGGAGCAGTTTATAGGCTGGAAGCCCTTGCTGATTTTTGTTTTCCTCTCATGCAAGCAGGGTGTGGACCAAGACAGCTGTAATCTGTTCTTTCTTAACTCAAACTAACTTGCTATTGTCAGAGCTTCCCCTAAGAAACTCTAAAAAGCAAATAAAAACTTGACTTAGTGCCACATAGTGCAAACTTGAAGTCCATTGTCAAGGAATTTCATTTTTGATAGTCACTCTGGACTCTTACTTTCTTTATTTTCACCTCATTACTTTTTATTATGTCAAGGAAAGCCAAATTTCTCCAAGGGCAGCTTTTTTCTAGAGGGGTGGTTACTGAGGCCGTTTAAGATCCTGATGGCAAGAGGGGTAATTTCTCCACTTAATTTCTTTTTCTTTTATTTTCACAATTAACTTGCCACTTCTGGTGTTTTGCTTTTGCTCTGCAATGATAGTGTTTTCCTTTCTTATTTCTTTAAGTTGCAGGGAAAATTTGAATATATTGATTTTAGACTCACCTGAATAAACCCATACATATCCACCATGAATGCATTCTTCCTTCAGATCTTTGTGACTGATATGAGCTCATTCAAGTCAATTGACAAATTTTGGTACTGCAAGGTTAGGGTCATAGCTATTGCATTTATCAGGCAGCATATATAACTCTTAAAAACATTTATTGTAAAGTCGAATTATATAAAACGCTGAAGTCAATAATCTCTTAAAATTGCCTACAAAACCAGTATTTAAGTAAGAGAATACCTTTAGAGCAAATTAAACCACTGTAAGATGTTTATCAAATGCCATAAGCAATAACATTTTTTAAAGTCCAATGAAGTCATTATTGCTGCCTTTAAAAACAGTTCCCTAATGGAAAGTTCTTAGAAAAGCCATTCCCCCTCAAAATTCCATAGGATCTGATTTAACTATTGTCACTTGAAAGATAATTACTAAAATGCTGACAAAGCATGATTGCATTGTTAATCAAGAGGCTGATCATACCCAATTACTCTCTTGAAATGACTGTAAGTGTGATTCAGTATCAGAAGTGTTCAGTACAATTTGTCATAAAGAATGTATAATACTGTTCTGACCACAGCATCTTATATTAATTTCAGTTGTAATATATATATGTGTAATTATGCATATGTATTTTGCAAACAAAAATATTTATGATACTACAGGAAGACTGAAAGAGGGCTGTTGTTTGTTTAAGTTTTTTTACCCGGGAGAATCTGAAAAACACCTCAAAGCAATTTCACAGTATAGGCAACATTTCAAAATTAATAGGTTCCCATGTTACAGCAAATTGTGTCAGAGTACTGTAAAATCTAGAACAACCAGTCTACAGAGAGAACAGCTCTCTTTGAGGTAAATTTTGGTTGTTTTGGCTTTTTTTTAAAGAAACCTATTTATTTTTTTTTTTAATATTATTTAGCAATTACATTTCTGCTTATCTTCTGGGCTTTTACTTCACTAAAATTCCTCACACAGGATAGATAACTTTTAGTGATTCAGACTGGAAGGGTTGTGTGTGTGTTTGTGTGTACGTGTTTTCTTCAGCCACATGGTAGGAAAGTTATTCTTTGATACATAGAAAATTTTGATAGAGTTACATGAAAGAAAAGTGGCATGTAAAGTCAGTGACTGAAATAGCAAAATTTTGTGGTGTGTGTGTGAAAATAAAATTTATGACCAATACTGGCATACCAATTTTTGTTATGAAGCCATCACACCTAACTTCAAGCATTTAACTGAGGTACCTGGGATAAAAACTGATTCTGCTAGCCTTATTTTGTTTTTATATACATCAGCCCTTTTTCATGCCTCACGCAGTGTATAATTTGTGGATTGTAATCCAGAAGTCAAGCCAGGATTACTGAAAACCAGTTAGGTAATGAAAATAATAGCAGACAAAATTATTTTGAAAGTATCCTTACACTGCCATTCAGTTTCTTGTTGTACATAAGTATATGGATACCTCAACTATAAAATGGGAGTAATTGTATTTGTTTTATAGGAACTGGGGTAGAGTGATCATTAAAGACTTCAAGGTTTCCATGATATGCCTGATTAAGTATAAGTTATTTAGACAACAAAGATTTTTTTCCTTCTCATTTCATTTGGGGAGGGGGAGTTATAAATGTTTCAGCTATCTTCTCCTCATTTAGAGCTTGCAATTTTAAAAGGAGAGGAAAGGAAATAGGATGTTCTTTATAAAAATTTGCTTTAGAGATGCTAGGTATTACCTTGCATTTTCTAGGACTGCTTAGCCTGAGGTCTAGTCTGCAACATGAGACAGTGAAGTGGCTCCAAAAATAAGGTAGGACTCTGATTTGGTGACTCCAGGATTTGTCAATGACCAGTATTTGGCTAGTGTGATAAACAGTTCCAGTAAATTAAAGCTACTCTGAATTGCAACAGCTGCATGAGTTCCCAGCATGCTTTCTGGTAGCCAGGGACTGGCAGTATAAACCCAACTGTCAGGATACTGACTCAGCAGTGTTACACTCAAAATATTGTTATGACTAAAAGGGGACCGTATCTTCTATGTGAAGCCAAGAATTTACTATTAGCAAAATTGAAATCTTTAATAGTATAACCAAAACGAAACAAAAATTTGTTATTATTGGTCCAGGTACATTGCTGCTAGTATAATCTAAATAAAAAGCAAATCTTGTTAACTATGTAGTGTTTCAAATGTTGTTATCTAGACAAGTCTTCTACTACCAGCCCTTTTTTTATCTCTATTGTTAAGCTCACCTTTCCACTGCTCTGTGGAGTCTAAGGTAAACATTTCATACTGAATTGCAGGGATTCATGAGCTTCTTGAAATCTTTGATGGGAGAGCGTGATATTAATGATGGGGCTAATTCCTTCTCTTTCACAGGAGGAGCAAAATTTTGATGTTTTTTTCCTGTCCCCTTGCTGCCATTTTTATATTTTCTCATGTAAATTACAGCCTATACTTTTGTCACTTTATATACTTGTTCCTTGTCATTTCCACACCACCTCCCCCCCTTCCTCCCCCCAAAATCCAGTTTTGTCCAGCTCCTAAGTTTCCAGTATTTTTCAGTAACTGATTACTGATGAGTTATTGATAGCCCTGGGACCACTGGTATTATACTGCCTATATCTTCAAGGCCTCTGCTGTCACTCCAGATCTGTCCTCTTTTAAGCTGCATCATAGTTACATTACAGTAGTAGTTCACTCTTGTATAGCATAACTACTTGTTGTTCCTATCTATATCATTAACAATAGGCATATAACTATACAAAGCTAAACAAACTAAAATTAAGTAAAACCCACCAGGTCATTAATCAGTTACTGTTAAAGCTAAACAAGCTAGAGCAAAGCAGGCCAAGTCCAAACAAAGCCTGTCTGTTGGCCCCAGGCCGGCGGTCTGCCTTAACTTAATGCAAAGCCCCAGATCTGTTACAATGGCAATTCTGTACTTGCTGGCCAAAAAGATTACAACAGGCGGAAGAGTAGATACTGACTATATCACACAGGAATTATTTTCTGGCGTAGGCACCACAAATGACAGCTTAATCTGTCTTTAAATCTGAACAGATAAACTATGTCACTGGTGCAGAGGTCCTGGCCTGTAACAGTGAGCAACTATAGAAAATGTACATTTCCACATAATGGCCAGGCATTAATGCCGTATATTTATCTGCCTAAAAATTGCAGCACTAAGTCATCAAAGATACTTATTATCTTAACACAGTGACATCATAAAGTGATTTTAAGAGGGGGAAAAACAACATGTGAATGGATGATTTCAGATATTTACAATTTTTTTCTATGTGTGTAGTCAACACACTGTTCTGCTTCCAAATCTGATTGCCTCTTGGTCATCCAGAGATCTCAGAGGAGTCTGCAGTGAGTTTGAGTAAGAGCCCAGAGACCCCTGGACTGGCAGTGCAGTGACTTTATATTCATGACAAAATATGAAAGTACAAAGTAATAAATAATCTCCTACAAAGTACTAGGCTCACCAAATTCCATTGAATATGAAATATGGCTTCTGGTGATATGTGATGTTATGCATTCAGGAAGATCAGGCTACCTTGTAGAACTCCTTATAAGAGTTTAAATATACAGTGTTCTATAGTCAACCAGCTGTATTGAATTTACAGATGTACTTCACTAAATGCAAAGTGGTAACATTACTAAAAGTCTGTAAGATAGAAGAAAAATGAGAGGACTCAACTAAGATTAGTAATAGGGTAGGATCCTGCTGATGTGAATATTCAGAATTAAAGTTCATGGTTCAGTTACTTCTAGCCTAGTTACTTTTTGCCTTCTCTAAAAGTATCTGGAGAATAGTATCTCATCTCCCCGTTGGACACTGAAATCTGAGGCAGGAAAACAGACTCAGAGCCTCATTAAATTAGGCTTCTACTATAGCACTGGAAGTTGTTGTTCTAAATTGAAACGGTCAGTTTGTCAGTTGCTAGAAGTTGAAATAATCTTACTGTATATCCACTAACTTCCATGCACTAAGGATCTTATCTATGGCTGTTCTTATCCCAAAGGTGTTTTAACTTACTGTGTTTTTTACAAAGAACAAGATTCAAAAACATTTGATTTCTGTTTCTTTTGGCACCTGATGGGATAATCACAGTGGACCACTGAATTTGTTTGTCAAAACATCTGCTACAATATCCAGTCCAAATCTTATTTCTTCCATAGATGACAAAATATGGCAGAGTTGTTCTTCGTAGGAGTCACACTGGCAAAGCTACCTCCAGCTTCTTTGCTTGTTCTAAGATTTGTGAATACCATCTTATAATTTATGAGAATAAAGGTCAAATAGATGAAAGCCCAGCAATGGCACAAGTTTAGGAGTTAACAAACAGCTGAGAGGTCAAAAAATTTGTCAAAGGCTATATGCAGTTGAAAGTGAGCAGGTCACACAGAAACTATGCACTTGTACCAATATGTACACTTCTACACAGGATATCTTGCTTGATTTATGGAAAGGAGATATTTCTTTGGTCTTGAAATGATCTTTCTTAAAGTGAACAATAGTGCCAAGCTTCAGCTACACAATATAGTTAGAATAATATACTGATGTTTTTTCAAGTCAGAGTTAGTTACCTAAAGACTTTTTAAAAAAGCTTACTTATTTTTTATACATGCAGACATTTGTGTCTGTATGCTTTCTATTATATATATACATAAATTCACACAAAAATTATATCAAGAACAAAAGAAACATTATATTTGCACTGTTCCTCTAGCCCAGTATACTATCGCTCAAAGCAGGCCATAGGCATTAGAGAGTATGAGAACAGAGGAAGTTATGTATGACACTTCCCTCCAGCAGTCTTTAGTAAGTGTTGGGGACTTTCTCTGCCAGGAATGATGACCCTGTACTGTGGTGTAACTTTCAAGGGATTTCTTTCATGAACTTATGCAAATTTGCCTTGCAGATGTATAAGCTTTTAACAGTTCTGCAGTAAATTCAGTACTTAAATTTATGTGAAAATTGTGTCATCCATTTATCCATATGGATAAATATCCCTCTTCTCTATTTTGAATCCTTTGCCCACCCCAGTTTAATGTGAGAACCATTGGTCCTTGAAGTTGAAGAGACAGTGAATAGTTGTTTCCAGTTCAGCATCTCTTCCATGCATATTTTCACATACTTCTATCATACTTCCATCACAATTCCTTCAGTCATGTCCTTGTAAATATGGAAAGTTCCTTTCTGTATTTTGGTTTTGGTTTCAGTTTTGAGCAGTCTTTTGAGAGGTGCCTGTACCATCCTCCTCATCCAGAAACTGTTCTCTACTTCCTGTAAGTTTTCCAGTTTCACTACATCTTCCTTTTTCTCACGGTGTTAAAGTTGATGCATCAAGGATTTTACAGAGGCATAACAAAGGTCTTTGTTTTGATTTCCACCTGTTAACCACAGGACATCTCCTATCTGTTATAATTCAGTATCTCATTTCAGCATTGTAACACTTATTGTAACTGCTATCAGGTCATCGTAACAAAGCTACTTGTAATACAAATAAAGTTGGGACTACACTTTTAATATGTTTGTATTTACATTCTACCCCAGGGGGAGAAGTCACCCAGGGTTGCAAGTTGTTTTCTGCAAAACTTGACAGTCCGCTTTCACTTTAGGTGCCCCAAGCATCTGCAAATATTTTCAATTTGCTGTTTTTCCTCCATTTCAAATAATCTATGGTGAACAACACTGGCTTTTTCACAGATCTCTGAAGGATTTCACTGGTTATCTTCTATTATTGGGAAAAGTCACCACTAGTTTTCCAGCTTCTAGCCAGTTCATTACCAATATGAAAACCTTAGTCCTGTCTCACTGACCAGAATTAGGTCTTTAAAATAAGGAAATACTAAATTAGGAAATGCCAGTGTTTGTATTTCCTGTGCAATATCAATATGACACAGTCTTAGATGTAATCACATAGCTAAGTTTTCCAGAGTTGCCCTGTCTTCATCACTAAACTTAGTCAATTTCATTAGAAAATCTGTCAGAGCTCTCTACTGATGCTACATCTCAGATTTGCTTCCCACACGTGTGGAAGATGAGTACTGAATGACAAAGGTTAAGTGTGGGAAAACAAAGTATAGTTGAACTTGATAACCTGTTGTCTGCATTTACCTCAGAGACATCAATGTTAGACTCCTGTTTCAGTGAGATTTGTCTCAGATCTCACTAGCTGTGTGTTCTTTACATTTATTTCTGTGTGTTCATCCCTTATTTTCTGTTATGAAATTTATAGATGTGCTTAGTGTGTTTTAATCAGTGATAGTACTGTATTATGGCATATATTTTTAAAAAACAGCTAATAGACACCTCAAATTAATAGACCCATTTGATTTGCTGTGTGTATTAGCTTCAAGCTTTCTGATCTTTTCCTGTTTCCTTCAACTACCAACCTGACCAAGGATGTTGTGAGAATTAGTAAATAAATGCAGAGGACGTGGATGTCATGGTGAGGAATGCCATGACAAAGCACATAATGAATTTAATATTTTTTTGCAGCTCCTACATTTTGTGCAGCAAACTTAACTTGGGCTACATGGTAAACACTGCACACTGTATATACAACGCTGATTAGCTGCTCAGTAAGTGAGCACTCCCCATTCCCTGCACAAAGAGAGGCATGGAATAAATAACATAAGATTATTTAATTAAAGAATAAATAGCAATGAATGTATATAGGACAACCAGAATAAAATAACATGTGCAATTGCAATTGTGACCTTTCCTAATCCTAGTGATTTACAATATAACTTTTTTTTTTAAGTTCCCTATATTCACTTAACTAATTGACTTGATTGATTATAAATGAACACAAATATTTTTCAGAGAATTGCCTGAAGTCAGCAATTATCAAACAGCCCAAGTTTTCCCAGTGATGGGAAAACTTTCATTTATAGTCCATTCAGTTCATTTATAGTCTATTCAGTTATTCACACTGTTTCTGGCCAGGGATTTTCCACCAAAACAATTTTGACAGAAAATACCAGTTACTTAAATCTGATCCCTCCCAAGAAAACATAATTATGTCAATAATTTTTTGGGGGGGGAAAGTTTTCCTTGCCAAGTCTACCTTGAAAAAGGTAATGTGTGTAAAAACAAATACCAGAGTAAGGTAAGAAAGGAGGAAGTGAAGGAGAGAAAAATTGAGGAGAAGGGATTGCCAATGTTCTATTGGCTAAATGAGTAAAGTCTTACGTGGAAAATTGTCTGGCATATTTCAGACCAAGGACTTGAGTATAATTTGAGACTTTTCTTGGGTGAGTTTACTGTAGTTTATATTGGTGGTGCTGTCCTGTTTTTGTAAATAATTTCATATTTCCAGAGGCGGAGGGAAGGAGGAAGGAAGGGAGGGAGGGACAGAGAAGTAAATATTAACTCTGTGACTATAGATATAGACACATGATAAGGGCATTCATCTAGACCATGGAAAAATAGATTCAGAACTAAATGGGGAATGCAAATTCAAAAATTTGTTTTCACTTCATTGTTCAATGTGGGAATAAAATTTCGTGCTCCCTAATCTATTACCTTTTGGACAGCTTATTTACCTGGTCTACGGGTGCTTCATATTCAAATCTTTTACATATGTCATGCAGAGTGGACATACAGACTTTTGACTTCCAATAACATTCCTAATTACTGTACCTATTCCAGGGTTGAGAACTTACTTTTATTTTGAAAAAGTCTGTAGGTTCATTTGTTAATTATGAAGGATTTTTTTTAATGTAAAATTTTGTACAGAGAAGTTTTCACACTCAGTTCTTGCAGAGTCATACTCTGATATCATATCATTTGACCTAATGTCATGATTTGACAAGTGTTATTTATGAACACTTGAAGAAGAGGAAGGAGACGCATTGGTAAGAGAAGCTACTTGATATGCTTCCTTTGTAACATATGGATAAAACAGAAACTTATTTTACTCTAGTCTTAGTCTACATAACTCTATCCATAGAGGCTATAAAGTAGCTAATTTAGATAGTGGCTGAATTCATATATGAAAGCATAGACTCTAGGGCAGGCATCTTAAACCCACCAGTGATTTTAGACATGATGTAAGGCAACTACCTTGTACTGAAGTTCATATTATCATTGTTTCACTGTTATTATTACCAGCAAAAATAGTTAGGATCTTTCAGCTACAGTAGAGACAATGACCAAAAGAGAAGTTCTGGATTTGTAGAGAAAAGTATGAAAAAAAGAAAAAATAAGGAAAGTCTAAAAATAAACTAACCTGTAAAGAGAGATAGGACTACAAATATGGAAAGGGTGGGTCAAAGAGTAGGAGATGAGATGTAAAGAAGATGTTTGGTAAATTAAGTAGAATTGAAGACAAGAACAATGTGTAATGTAAGTAGAGGAGATCATAAAACACCCTTCTTTTAGGTTAATTCAGATCATAAGGAGACAGGTCAAGACAACCAGTGAAGAGGAGAGGGAAATAGCAGAGACAGAAAATTAGACTCAAAAACCAGATTTTAATAGTAATGGATAAGATATTTCAGACAGGAGTAAGTCTGTCAGAACTCAAGAAGAATGAAGGAGAAAAAAGGTCTGAGTTTGATGCTATGGCTTCATATGTGTCTGTGACAGGAAGAATTGTAATTATTGGAATTAACAAAGAAGAACAAAATGAGAGGTAATACAAAAGGTCTCGTTATTCATAACCACCATTAATCAGAGATCAGCCTGTACTTCACTGAATTTCCATATTACTCCAGTAAATTAAAACTACTTCTATTTTTCTGCCATACAAAAACTGTACAGCACTGAACATTAGCATAACCTGGTTACAGATCCAAAGATAAATTAATATTTAAGGTCAAGTTTCAGGGGAGAATAATTATGTTTGTGCATAGAATCAAAGGCAAATAAAAATGAGAATGCAAAAATGAAAACAACACTTGAGTAGCAACAAAATCTAAAGAGGTAAAATGTTCTCAAACTGGGAAACCAGAATAAACTCAATACAGAATCCTAAAACAACTAGTACATGAAATCATGTATCTAATACCAAGCACTATTAGTAAAAGTCATATCAGAAATTATAATGTCTAATGGGAGTAGTGAAAGAGAAGAAAAGATCAATTTAGATATATTTCTCAGTTGCATGTAGATATTAGAACAAGCTGTGGATGAAGGGGATAATTAAAGACATGAGGCAACAATAAATGAGGTAAACTTCCACATGGGTTTCTCAAAGACAGATCTTTTTAGAGATCACTGAAAAGGTAACTTCATTGATAAGGAAACCCATTTCCAAGCCGAAAGAAATTTTTGCAGCTTTTGTCTCGACTTTGGTAAGGGATTTGATGCAATGGCACAAAGGAAATTGTGAAACTGGAGAAGACAGGGATTAGCAGAGGAACAGAATGTTGAACAAAAGGATGACTCAAGGAATATAGTGATTGAGGAAGATAGTATCTGTCTGGAAGAAGACTTTTAAGGGCATTTCTCAATTTATAGTCTTTAGACAACTCTGATTTAAAGTTCTTATGAGAAACTTCAAACCTGACTAAGAGCACATTAATGTAAACCAGTAGGTACCAAGAATCAACATCATTACAGAGGAAGACTGGAATTGCCATCCAATATCTGAATGACTATGATGACCAAAAAATCACTGTGGACAGATCTCCAAGGAAATTAATTCAAACCAGAGGAGGTACAAAGAATAGCTACTGGGTTATCTGGGAATAAAAGTCATCCGTTGTATAAGGGGAGACTTAAGGAGTTCCTTAACAGGAAAAGAGATTAAAGGAAATAATTTCTACTCATAAATAAATACATAAAAAGAAGAAATTAAGGTAGTAGGAGAGATATTTAAAATAAAGCCCACACTGCCACAAACAAAAAGATTTAATAAGAAAAAATTGCTATAATCACTAAGAGGGCTTTTGATTTTTGTTCAGAGTTGTGTGGTTAGAAGTCTTAGTTTTAACATGGAAGTAGAAAAGCATGGAGAACCAGAGGGGCTGCTGTTTCCTGGCACAGCAGGAGACCAAATTTGACTGGAGGAAGACAAGGCAGTCTTCCAGGTTATATGCTATATTTCTGTCCTGTTTGATGTGTGGTCGCATTTAGTCTTGCAGCTATGTTTCAAAATAATCTGCTACTAAAGTATATTAATAGAGAAAACTCTACTACATTTAGTAGCATTTAAGCAGGTACAGCAGTTACCTCCTTTGTGAGAAACTGCATCATTTTGACTTACAGCAGATCCCTGAATATACTTTACTAGTGCCAGCATAGAATTATTAGGAAGATTATTTTTATTTTGGAATGCCATAATTTGACTGCCACATCAAAGCTGTCTGAGACCTGTTCTGGTCTGACTGAGATCATGGAGCAAACTAAAAGCTTTTATTGGCATACTTTCCCTGTGCCCTAGCCATGGACACAAAAGAACTTTGTTCCAAGCTACCTGAGCTTCTGGCTTGCACTCCCAAAATTTCACTGATGTCATTTATTAAATCAAGAAATTCGCCTTCAGGACATAGAGGCTACAAATGTCTTTTGTAGCTAAGCAAGCCCACAAGTACCACAGAAAAGGAAATATATATCTACCTTAGTTTTTAGCTCCCTTTAAAGAACAAGGTTTTTTTAATTTGATCAATGAGTCATGCAATAATCACACAGTATTTTAGAGATCTAATCTTAAATGCATAAAAATTAATATTATAGTTTTCACTGTCTCATCCTTCTACAAGCTGGTCCTAGTAAGTATGACAGAAGTCAACTCACTTGCAGGCATTAAAACTGCAAAATCTAGATAAAGCCATGATTACAAAATGAGAATCACACACAGCATATTCTGGAATATTTCTGATATGACATGGATATCATTGTTTATTGGAACTTTTCAATCTAATATATACTGCTGCTCTAACTTGTTAAAAATATATACATGGGTTTGAAACACAGTTGTTTCTTTCACTGATCATACTATTTGATAAAACACTTATTTTTCTCCTGTCCTTACAGTAGAGAGTTTTATGTTCTAATGCATGTCAACTCAAGGTGAGTTCACTATATGAATTCCTCAAAGAAATACTGCTCCCATATGGCCTTTTTATTTAATATTGTTACAAAAAATCTGTGTCATTCTGTGACTAATATTTAACTTTTGAAATATACACTTTTGACAGGAGTTGAGTAGTTTGCCAAACCATTCTGTGATATTTTTGGCTATAAAAGACAGTACCCTAGGTATTTGGCTAGATGGATGAATGGAAAAAGGAAATATACTACATCCAAATTTGATGACTTGAATGTAAACAGTGTTCGTTGTTTGTAGCTTATTCTTTGTTGTCTCCAAACCGCAGCTTTCAAGCCATCAAAGAATGGTCACCCATAAAAGTAAAAATCACACCTGGCACCTAATTTCTGAGGTCAGCATAAATTGATGTCAATCATTTCAGGATAGAAGTGTCTGCCATTGAATATGTGTATATTTAAAATTAATTTGTTATTAATATTTTTTTAACTTTCCCAATAACATTTAGAGTATAAAACCCAGAAAATGCACATATATTACTATAACATTTTTCAACAAATTTTGAAAATTATCACTTCCTTTTATAATAAAAAAAGAAGTAAAAACAAAATAATTGCATCTACATTTATTTTGTGTCAATGTACTTATAAAATATAATTTTAACAATATATTGGCATTTAAAGATTCTTAACATTTACTAAGAAGACATCTATACCTGACACAATCTCAGATCGAGAACCAAGATATCTTTGTCTATTCCCACCTTTTCCTCTGACTCACTGTGGTCATCTTCAATATATGTGTTTGCATGGGTCAAACATGGTTACCAACCAAATTCCTGTCTACTTATTGAGACGTCTGTCTTGAAGGACTTCTTGTTTGTGAGGTTGCTTTGAACTTGAGCAGCCTCATCTGGTAGGTAAGATACATGCTGACACCCAGGTACTCAAGCTAGTAGTACAACATGAATTCAGCTACCTTAATTTAATATTAAAATAGAGTTTGTATGTAACCTTTTCCCTGAATGCTATTTTCCTGCTTGTAACTCTCACTGAACTTAATTAAGTAACGAGCAGCATATCCAAGCTGTTTGCTCCCAAGGAACACAAGACCATTATGTGTCAAAGGGATAAATACTTTAGACAATATTTGTGGCTCTGTTTCTAGACTTCTACAAAATACTAAAGTATCTTTCCATTCAGACTTGAGTTCAAAATGTGTTTTGATTCTCACAATAGCCAAACCATTTCTGTGTCTGGCCTTTAATTTATTTTTTTTTCAGACATACTTATTTGTTTTACCCCTTCATTGTTAAAAGAATGAAGAGATGTAAAGATACAGAAAGATCATGAACATAGTTTGAACCAGTCTTTGTAATGATAAAAATCAGCATGAGTTTCTTCATAGTTTTAACCTGACCAAATGTAAAAATAATCATGATCATTATCATGATTTCAAAGAGCTTAAAGATGACATTCCATCTGTAGTGATTAGCATGGGCCTTACAATAATGAGCATTGCATCATTTATCCTTTAAACCAAGAAGGGCTTTTTGTACCTTTCAGTATGGCAATGTGATATATTTCAGTTGTTCTTAATCCTAATGAAGCTGCAACCATAAATAACAGGTAGATGCCAGGATGAGACACTAGATTTAATAATACTAATTAATTTTACAATGTCTACAGAAAGACATTAGTCTTAGAATCAAAGACAATTCAAACTTATTTATAGAGGTCTGTTTTTTCCTCAACCATACCATCAGTAGGTGTTAATATACATGTCAATGTAGAAGTATCTCCTTGCAGTAAAATTTAACTCTTGCAGAAAGAAAGGTATTTTTAGTATGTTTTCTCTCCCACAATTTCAGAATATTTTTGCTAGATTTAATGTTAAAAGGATAAACATGACAAATGTTGCACATAAAATTGTTAATAAAAAATTGTAAAATTGAGTACAAAGCCAGTAATTTAAAAAATGAAGAGTTAATTTGTGATGCATTTGTGATAAAAATACCAGTTAAGTCATTGTATGCATGATACCTAACAAAAACCCCAAACACCTTTGTGTACATCTGGAAAAAAATAAGGAATACAGAAGAAATGCCTTTTTTAATTCACAGCAGTGCCTCTTGTCTTTGGAGTCATAGGTAATTATACAATCTATAGAGTAATAGAGAAAATGGTACTTACTGAAAACGTGTCTAGTAGCATTATGAAGGAGCTCTGTTTTTATTGTTAGTGAAGACTCAATATCTTGCAAATATTCTCCTTTAAACTCATGTTAAGATGATGTATGATGTGTCTAATCTTGCTTCTTTAAAAGACTGAGTAATTCTGAGATTATTGCAGGGACGATATTTAATTTCACTGATTATATTTATTTCACTTTTCAATAAATAATATATTATATTTATATATGTATATTTATATATATATAAATATATATATTTAAACAATTTATTATAGCCCTAGACTTGGCTAAATCTTCCCTTCTACTTGAGTTTACTGTGCCAGATAGATCCTAAATAAGAAAATTTCCTTTGAATTGTCTCCAATTTTTACACAAATCCCAAAGTAAAAATATAAGGAACTAAATTAACACAACTTACATTTACAAAACATATTCAAATTACAGCAGATCTTAGTTTTACCTGACTTTCTAAATAGTTACCTACATCAGTGTTTTGTCAAGTGTAGTAGTTGCTTAATTTAAGGAAAAGATACATTTACTATGGTAACAGAAATATTTTTTTTTAGTTTGAGTCATTGAGGGAAAGACTTTTACTACCATCTGTAAGAATGTTTAATAAATCATAATGTATGGAGTTTTTCCAAATGAAAATATTGAAAAAAGTACTTCTGTACAATTTTAAGATAATGCAAATATTCCCAGTAATACATGCTTTGGAGCTAGTATCCCTCAAGAAGGAATGGATAGGACTGATTCCAGTGAAATTTATGTTCTGATGGGTTGGGAAATGTAAGAAAATTTGACAGTATGAAATTATAGGAGAAAGCAAAGTTTGATCGCCCAAACAAGAGTGCATCTTATAAAATTAAGGTACAAAACCACCAGTGTCAACTGACACGAGCACCATTTCATTTAATTTAAATGGAAAGGAAAAAAAAATCCAAACAGTTTAAAAATGCTTGCATGCCCACATTAAAAATTCTGTATCCAACCCTTTTACTATTTTTTTAATTGAATTTTTATATCTACCCCTCCTTTACACATTTATGAAAATAAAGCCAGTTTATGTCATGCTTTTTCAATTATGAATCACAGCTTACAGAAATAGTCTTATTTCAAGTTACCAACACGAAGCCCTGATTTTGATGGGCAAGCAAAGGATATTCTGCTAGTAGAGCTAAGGTGTAGGATAACATTAATTTATTATTATTTTTTCCTTTCAAGCAAACAGAACTTTGTTCTAACTCTCCAGTTTGGCAGAGAGGCTCTAAAAGATTTTAAAGTTCAGTTATCTGAAGCAACTTTTAAAATATTTACAGGATGATCCTATTATAAGTAGGTTCTACATATGCTATGTATTTCCTCAGATTAAGCAACATTCTCATGAGTCATAAGGAGAATTATCTATATAGTCTCTTTGGAGGCTCTTCTCTCTTCAGGACTTGCTATAAACTACATGACATAATTTCACCTCCCTTTTAGTCTGTGGTTATTATCCACTTCATCTAGATTAGTTTCATGCATAGAAATTAATGAGAAGTGGGTGAATACGGCCAAACCTGTGCATATACTGGTAAATAACTCAGATCAGCTACCCTTCTGTGTACTTTTCTTGAAAAAGAAACACAAAAAATTAGGTTTTAAGCATGTTTCAGAGAGATAGGTTTAACTCAAAAGTGTGTGTTCCTCCTACTTAAAATGTCTGAGGTATCTGTGTCTGAGCTAGTCATCCTGGGCTGCTCACATACAGGAAATACGAACCTCAAAAGGTGAACCAGCTGACCTATAAAGATATTGCTATGATTGAGATTAGTAGCTCTTCAAAAGGCAATATTTTTCTTCATTAACTCAAAAAACCACTACAGGAACCAGCTGAAAAACAGAAGTTGAACATTGAAAGTCTTTATTTAGAGCATACTGTTGATGGTGGTAGGATTGCTGTCTCCTGCAATGGAGCTGAGTCTTCCTTGAGTACAATTCTACCTTGGACATCTTCCTTCCCCTCTTAACAATTCTCTTCATACCAGTAACTCATTTGTACAATTTAAGCAATGAAAAAGAAATGGGAGAGCTCCTGTGCCTCTGAGAGTGTTTTCAGAAGCAAAAGTTGCTCTTCAACAATCAGAAAAGGCAGCAGTGATCCTGTGATTACAGAATAGCACCATACTGAGCAAATAGAAAATTTTCTGCAGGATTGACCTACTGTCACAGGTTTGGCTTTTAGCTTTCAGAAGCCTTAGAGAGCCATTTTCATAGTTAAAAGGTAGTATGTGCATGAGTGTGGACTACTTATACTTCCCTTTCCTGCATAAGTGATGTAGATCTTAAATCCTTAATATACATTAAGTAGATTTTAAGTTGAAGGACAATTGAAAAAGCCAAGACTTTTTCCCTTGATATTTTTGTGCTTTGTTTTTTCAATTATTATTTTTAAAAAAAAAACCAAAACCAACAGATTTCTGCTCAATTTCAAAACTCATTGTTCTGTCTAAATTAAACCCTTTCAGCAAAATGTGGTTATTTCATATGAAAATATAAACCCGGATTTTGTATTTTCTTTCCTTCAATATTAGGGTTGTCATAATAAATTCATCCTTGTGAACCTGCTTTGTTATCAAGAGTTTCAGTGCCAGTCTCAGATGCACTCTTTTCATAACCCACATTAATCTCAGCAGTAGTGCCAAAGTAATGCTTTTATTTGAACATTTTCACTTTCCCACCCTATCCTCACACAGTCTATAATCTCACAGTCTGCATTTGATCTGAATAAATAAAATGGACTGCTGAGTGTTCTTACTGGGATGGGATGTCTCAGATTCATACCACATGGTGTTGTTTGCTTTTTCATTTCTTCTTTCCCCCCCCCGTTTGCTATTGTGAGCCTTTTGAAGTTTACAAACCAAGTTCTTCTCTCTTTATACAAGTGCAATCCCATTGACTCAAACAGCTGTATGGTAGGACAAGACTTGGACCTGTTCCCACCACTTGCTGAAAGTTGTAGTCTCTTTTATAGACAGGTATTTTTGCTGCTGGCTTTATTGTCCTGTTTTTGTTTGGTTTTTTGCCTGTTTGTTTGTTTTTGTTGGTTTTATTTGGTTTTGGGGTTTTTTGGGTTTTTTTTTTGCTTTCAGTTCTAAGAATGTGCAAGGATAGGCATTTATCATAACATGCCATGGATTCTGGAGTTTCTTTAATAAAAATAGCCCAGCATGTGCTTAACACAAATTTCAGGGTCTGCATATAGACTACCCAAAATAAAACACCTCCTCTGAACAATTTGTTTTGAGTAGAGATGAACAAATACAGAATTAAAGACAAGACATAAGGGTTCTACAAGTGCCTGCAAAATTTGAGTAACACACATAAAAGTATTTTTTCTTCTTCATTTTTTTATTTAGGCAATTTTTAATGTTCATCTTGTTCTCGTAGTTCAAGTGTCTGTCAGGAATATGGTTATTTCTACTTAGAAAACTGGTTTAGTGAAAAATCATGAGTATTTCGGCTGGTGAATCTGGAAAGTCACTATATTTATGGTATAGAGAAAAAGCCATCAGTTCAGAAGTCACACAATTCTTCCAGCATTACAGCAGGATTATGAGAGCTGCTGAGTCTATTACAGAGATATATTCACCTCGTTTTGAACTTGTTCCTGGCCAAGAATCTCAATCGTTAGGAAATGTTGATTCAAATAG
The DNA here is from genome assembly GCA_013398125.1 of Aegotheles bennettii. Lineage (NCBI taxonomy): Eukaryota > Metazoa > Chordata > Aves > Caprimulgiformes > Aegothelidae > Aegotheles > Aegotheles bennettii. The sequence goes on along the minus strand of VZRW01010973.1, from coordinate 19,716 downwards.
AACAACTGATAGTTCGGCTCAAAATGTTGTCTGATTTTGACTCAAGCCTGAAGTCTAAGTTAAATGAACAGCTAAAACTATTTTCATATTTGTGATCACCTCTTTGAACTGGCAAAATTCCCACTGATTTTAGAGGGACAGTTGTTCATTTTTGAAGCTCATGGTTTGACCTAATGTACGGATGCAGCCTGCTTTTAATCAGGCCATAGGGTAGTTGAATCAAAGTTATTAGTTTCACCTAAAGGCAAATGTTCTTCATTCAATAATGCTTCTTTTGAAGTACCAGAGTTTGCCTGAGTAAAGTCTAAGTTAAAAATAAAAAGAATGTTCAACTAAACAAGCATCACTCAGGTGATGAATAAACTCTCCAGTCAGAAAAGTTCACAGAAAAGCTAGTACTGCTGGTGCTGTGGCTGCAATGTACAGGGTTTGCGAACATACTCAGTGACTATTTTTCTGAACAGATGCAGCTGGATAGAGGGACATGATATTGTTGAAAAAGTGACAAAGATCTCCTTAACTACTACAACACAGAACTACTACTTCACTTTATCATCTGATCAGAGCTATAAAATTTGTGTTCTGTTAGTAACCTTTTTAACTCTTATGCTAACGCAGGTTGAGACTAAATCGGTTATGCACTCCATATTCTGTATACTTCAAGTTTGACGTTATTGTCAGATCTCCCCTACCTGCCCCCAGCAACTGAGGACCTTGACTCAGTAACAAAATAGCTTTGGTTTTCAGTACAGACATGTCTGAAAAAAACTCATGGAGAACTATGAGTAGACAGACCTTAATAAAATTTAGAGAGTAAATTTGAGCTTTGGGGACTTTCTTTATTCTTTTTTTTTTTTTTTCTTTTTTAAGTATTTGTCAATTGCTTTACCCCTCATGCTCCTTTTTCCAGTAGGGAAAAAAATATTTTCTTTCATTAATTTGGATTCTTCCTTTTCTGAAAATTATCTCTCAAGAAAAAAGAAAAGAGAATAGTTCTGATCTCCACCATTAACACCTTCTGGTTTCCCTAGATTGTATGACGGCTACTGTACTTTGTTCTATAGTTATCTGTCCACGGGCTACCTGTCTGATTAGAGATGTTTGAGTTTGGTAATGTATTTATTTATTAATTAGTGCCAGGATCTTCATGAGATCATATGAGAACTAATGAGTTACTGGAGGAAACACTCCCTCTACTGTCTACGGAGGGTATCAGTAGTGGTAGGTTCATTTCTAGTGTAGCAAACTATCAGGGATAGACTTTATCATGATGTATTAAGTATATTTCTAGCTGTACTGGCTAGGTATGCCATCTGCAAGGGCAAGCTCTCAGATATTACCTTTAGACTGGATGAAACTTAATATCTGAATTTGAGTATTTCCTATGGAGAATTCAATTTTATTAAAAGATATAAAATAAAGTTGGCCTAGTTTTTACACCATAAATTGCACTGTTAATCTATTTCAGATACAGTGTAGGCCATCAGTGCCTGGCTAAAAACCTTCTTAACCAGGACAAGTTGTTCTCTTAACTTTGATGGCTTTACCCTGGACTGTTGTTGGGTAAAGTTTATGTCTCTTTTAATTTCTTGTTTGTTTTCAACAAATATTCCAAGCAAACAAGAGAACATAAGTCCTAAGAATAAGGTGAAATTAAAGATTGTAATAATACCTGCACATATGAAATTGCTTTTGGTGGCAGAAAGTAGGAGAGTTGCCCCTGAACTTAGCAGGTCTAACATATCATTCAGGGAACTCTGCAAGAACAATGATGTTCTGATTGCTGAAGTAATGCGTATCTTTGATTCTGCAGAAGTGAACTTTTGTACCTTGTACTGAAATCCTGTTAGCATTGGCTCTGTACTACAAAAACGTGATCATAAATGTTCATGCACAGGCGCCAAATGTATTTGTTTTGATAATATTCATAAGTTCTTATGTTTAACTTTTGAGAACTGTTGTGGAAGCAAATATTTGTTCACAAGAGTAGTTCTAGAATGTGAAAATGTGGCAAACACTCATGCGAAAGGGTATGTGAATGAATATTTGAACAGCAGGTTTTTTTAAAGTCCTTCTGAGGTTAAAGATCCAAATGAGAGAGAACACAGTACTTTAAATAAAAAAGGCAGTAATAAAAAAACACCCAAAGAAGCCTAAAAACAAGCAAAATTTGGAGATTCCCTGAATCATAATGTATTCTTAAAACCTTTCTATAATGGGCAGAACTCTAATCTCTTTTTTATTCCAATTCCTTCATCAAAAGCCTAAGTGAAGTTATTATGCTAACAGAAAAGGTCTAAAAAAAAAGGTCACCCCTCAGTCTCCTTTTCTCCAAGCTAAAGAGACCCAGCTCCCTCAGCCTTTCCTCATAAGGGAGATGTTCCACTCCCTTAATCATCTTTGTGGCTCTGCGCTGGACTTTTCAAGCAGTTCCCTGTCCTTCTTGAACTGAGGGGCCCAGAACTGGACATGGTACTCCAGATGTGGCCTCACTAAGGCAGAATAGAGGGGGAGGAGAACCTCTCTCGACCTACTAATCACATTCCTTCTAATACACCCCAGAATGCCGTTGGCCTTCTTGGCTACAAGGGCACATTGCTGGCTCATGGCCATTCTTCTGTCCATGAGGACCACCACATCCCTTTCCCCTTCTCTGCTCTACAGCAGGTCAGCCCCCAGCCTGTACTGGTGCATGGTGTTGTTCTTCCCTAGATGCAAAACTCTGCACTTGCCCTTGTTGTATTTCATTGAGTTTCTCCCTGCCCAACTCTCCAGTCCGTCCTGGTCTCACTGAATGGCAGCACAACCCTCTGGTGTGTCAGCCACTCCTAGTTTTGTGTCATCAGCAAACCTGCTGAGGGTGCACTCTGTTCCCTCATCCAGGTTGTTGGTGATGACCTCTTGTACACTTGTACTTACTAGTCTGATGCTTATAACATTTTTCTATGTGAACAAATAAGACTGAAAACTCCACAGGTTTAAGAAAGTCTTGAACTCAGGTCTTTTACTTCTGAGGATGTGTTCTGGCCACAGAAATGCCATGACTGTAAATATGCAGCAAAGCCAATCAGTTATGCTCCTAGTATGCCTAGAAAGGATTCTGTTAGGGATGTGATGGGAGAAAGATCTGTATATGCTTAGCTCATTGAAGACAGATTTAGGTTGGTGAGGAAGAATTTTTTTTTCTCCTGAAATCTAAGGTATTACTTATCAATTAGAGGGTTAGACAAGATTTTCTTAAACCACCTCCTCATACATTAGTGTCTAAATTCACCCAGTTTCAGTGCCTAAATCAATGCTTTCTTAGAACACTGAATACCTCCATTGAAGGCATCATATTACCAGATCCTTCTAAATGTAGACAAAGCCTTATTCATGAAGCAAATTTCCCAGAAAGACATAGCACTGAAATACCTAGTCTGTTTGGCAGATCTACCTGGAAAATGGGGACATTCCTCAGCCAAAATAATCAATCTATCTGCCTTGCAGCCAGGGACCAGGTATTATGAGATCTGTAGCTCCAGAGTTCACTAGAATTTTTGGGATTTGTCCTTGGAACAGAGTGAGCCTCAGTCCAGCTGAGGTTTAGCTCCTGACCCTGCAGATGGAATCCTGTATTACAAAGGACCCACTCCTGGCTGACTTCTTGATGCTTTCAAACTCTAATGAAGCCAGAGTATGTGGTTGTGGGGTTGTCCCCTTGGTGGGGAGCCAGATCTTAAGAGTTTCTCTTGCTGTTTCATGACACTGGTGTTATTGTATTTTCAAGTCTTGCTGAGTTGAATGCCAATTTAACAGGCTAGCTACCCATCTCATTAATTAACTCTTATTTTCATGTGGTTCTCAAACATATCTTGTTCAAATGTCTGGTTCAAAACACATTTTTTAGAAGAGGCTATGTGTCAACTCGCACTTCTAGGCAATATGACAATAATTGGACAGTATATTCAAGTCCTGAATGGAGTGTATTATAGCTGTTTATCACTGATACATTAAAATAGTAAATCAAACTGGAGAGACTTGGATAAGTCAGCACAAGATTTGTGTCTATTAGAGCAGAGCCACAGGCCAGAACCTCAGCAAAAAGGCAGTGAATTAAGTTAGTCAAAGAGTAAGCTGCACTTTTCATGGCTATGTGCAATTACATGCAGATTGGGTTTCTTTGCAAGAATTTGACAGGAGAAAATTTAAACTAAAAGTTTCTGGTAGACCAATAAATCTTGCTTTTCATGACTCATAACTCTGTCTCCTGGCCAAAAAAGAAGCCAGATATTTTATCTGTGTTTGCATATATGGCTAGAATTATGAAGCTTCACTCAAAAAAAAGGGGAAAATAAGAAATTTCATAATATGTTTTAAACATAAATTCTCTGTTAATATTTTATTTCCATGACCTAAGACATTCCGGTCTCATTCACGAGAAAATTCAGACACAAAACAATTACATTGCATGTAGTCCAGCCATGAACTTTTTGGTCTATAAAACCTTTTAACCTTTAACTGCACAAAGGTGTTTTGTTATTTAGGATTTTACTGTAGATTATAAGATCCTGATACTGCAATCAGAGTTTTTGAAAGGGATTCTTTTTATTTGTTTATCTATAGGACTTCTTGAACATTTTGCTGCAAATATAATAAGAAAATTTAAAGAAATGTTATTCTTTATCTCTTTTCAGGTTCCTTCCCGCACCTGAAACTGTCCTACTTTAATTTCTGAAGACCTGGTTCCATAAAAACTATACAAAAACTTCACTTCTTAAAAACCATTCTGTGTATATCCAAAAGAAAGCAAAAACAAAACCTGGAACAAAAGTTGAAACCTGATTTATCAGGTATATTGAACATGAGATAGTCGAATCACACTATTTTGAAAAAAATGAGCCCTTCATGGGCAGACAAAGTGTGGAAGGATTCCTACTTTATAGAGGATTTTGCAAGGCTCTGTAGAAGGTGGCAACTGCATCTCATTTTGATAATTATTAGGCTTCTAATTCAGGTTCTCCAGATTGGCCCATAGAGGTCATTTGTCTCTCTCCACTGATTACTCAGACAGCCTTGGATCTTGACATTGTTATCTTAAACTGTAGATAACTGTAACTGTTAAGATAGTGATGTTTAGTACACAGATAAGTAAAAAAAAACTAATAATAACTTTAATGAAAACTTTAGGGCAATAGGTGTTTAACTATATTTGCTACAGGCAACATTTATCTATTAATTTATTTATTATTTAATCTGTTAAACATACTTCCTGGACATACACCATAGACTTTGACTAATTGAGAAAGCTGACTAAAAATCAAATGAGAAAGTTGAGGAAAAGGTAATGTATTTGTGGCTACATCAAAGTTAGTAAATAATGTGAGACATTCATTATTTGGATGCGGCATGGCTCTTGCCTTACCTTTCAAAAAAGAGACAACTGAGCATAGTATCTGTCCAACACTACCCCCTAAATCACACCCTAACATTGCTTTGGAAGGTAGGCTGGAGACTTGGGTCCTTTCCAACAATTTCTAAGTTTGGAGTATCCCAAGCCAGGCCACTTGCAAATGCCTCAGTCCAGTTTATAAATCCAATATGGTTTTTTCCCCCCAACATTACTTTACCCACCTCCCTGTGAAAGATGACAGGCAAATCAAAAAAACTCACCAGGTCAAAGCACTAAAAAAGTGTGTACTCTATCTGGGTTAGGCAGCTCAGCACTAGTTTCAAGGGTCCAGGGCGCTAAGCTGGAAAACCTCATTTCTACTGAGGGAAACAAGTGCCTAGAAAGGCCTGGAGAGGCTAAAGAAACGTGTGATTGCTACTTACTGAGCCCCAGGAAGCCAACACCTGGATCTGCTCTGTTGGACCCAAATTTGTATGCTATGGATAGGTACAGGTGGAGAGCTTAACTAATCCTTTATGAATAACATATCACCAAACACCTGTACATTTTAAAGCCAGTAAAGCAAGGGTATGAAAGAAAATAAAATGCTGAGTTACAAAGACTGAAAGTGTCCCCCCAGGGCATGCAAGTCCAGCTTCCCCCAAAACCTGAGCTTCCTCAGGTCTCCGCAATTGTATCAGGCTCAGGAACCTCTATTAGTTTTGTCCTGGGAATCATTCATCTGCACGTGCAGAGCTCTCCCATCTGTGCCTCCACAGAGGGCTGTTAGGGGACGTCAATGGGAGCTAGCACACGTGCAACCTGTCAACAGGCCCAGCCCTGAACACAACGTTAACATTCCCTGACAATCTGGCAATTGCACTGCACAGGGGAACACCTCAGGTGTGCTGCCACAACCATGAGCTAATATTTCCAGAAAGATTCAATTTCCTTTTCTTGCTGTTTGCAGAATTGTTTAGTATATATATTCTCACCCGTGTACCTTTGAAGGCAAAGGAGTTTCCCCCAGGCAAAAAGCTTGTGAAACCATTACTAGCTCCTACGTCTGTAGCAGTGGGCACATTACACAAAACAATTTGGCTTTCGAGGTCAGTGTCCAGGATTAGAGAACCACCTGTGTGTGAAGAAAGGGAAGGAGGGTAGCCAGCATCGCTGCCACCAGGAGAGCTCAGCGGTCTTTCGCTTTTCCATGCTACCATATGTTTCTTCAGCTATAAATGAGTAGTTATTAGAGAGGGAGAGAAATTAGCCATTGAAATGTCTTGATGAAAAAAAAAATGGAGTTTAAATAATAATTTTCCATTTAGGTACTTCACAAAAACCTTAGAAAAGGTCCAAATAGGAGTCAGGAATAGCCACTGGCATCAGAAACATAGTACAGCACTTTGTGATGCTGATTAAATTGCAATAATATGACAAATAGTACATGAAGCCCTGCTCTACATTTGTGTTAAACAGAAAAGCTTTTAAACAGAAATAAAGAATATTATAAATAATGTGTTGCCTGAATTTTTGGCATGCATTTCAGTGAAATATCAATTTTTTTCTCTTTCTTTTATTGGAACTTCTCTACAGATATAATAAATTAGTGTAATTTTGCATGAATTTACCACCTTTTTCTTACCAATTAATATAATTTTTCATGTCTTTTAAATGTCAGACTCAGAAATTACAATAGTACATCATCATAAATGGTTTGGTATCTACATATCTTCAAGCTAATATCAAAGACAGATTTCTGTGTCTGTTATAACTGTACTTAAGGAGTGACAGCAGGGCACATCTGTAAGGCTGTTTCTAACACTTGTGCTGAATCTTCTCTAGCTGTTCTTGTATTGTTTAAACTGTTTCTTGCAGGCTTAACTCAGATTTCACTGAAGGTAGAAAAGTTCTTCTGTAAGCTCGGGTGAAGAGCCCTAAAAACCAAGATCAATTGTCTTCCCTTTTGGCAGGGCTAACCATAGGACTGTTCGGAGCCCTGCACCTTTCAGACAGTGCTGTTTAATGATACCTAAAGCTGTGGCGTTGTCTGATGCTTTCTGGCATCTCTCTGTCATTTTATGTGATACCTAGAAAGACCTGTCAGCTTAGGACTTTGCCAATATACGTATTCCGACACATACAAGTCTATGTGGTGAAACGAAAATGAATCTAAGACTATCCTGTGTTCCATAAATGTTTTCCTATGAACTTTTTCAATTTGTTTCTCTTCTTCTGAAATCTGCTTTGATGCCAGACAATAATATCTTCTAACTGAGAGCTAAAGACCAAGCAATACAAGCACACTGTACATGAAAGGTAGTTGTCTTTGCTTCCCAGTGATAAACCATATGAAAGAAATTACAGCTTTTCCTTATTATTGATGGGACTGATCCAAAGACCATTAAAATCAATGGGGAACTTTCATATTAGTAAGTGTTTCAAAACAGGTTTTAGGAGATTTGTGATGTAAGGCCAACATTTTCAAAGGTGTCAGGGAAGAAATTTAGGACATGGGAAGATGATAAAAACCAACTAAATAACTACACAGTTAATAAGTTACCACTCATCAGCAGAACCACAGTAACTGATGAGTGCAGTCTTAATTTATTATTAATTCACAAGAAAATGTTAATTCTTTTTTAACCACTGTGACTCAATGGCTTGTGCAAGGTAGTTTATCCACAACACTTCATCCAGGGATTCAGCTCACTTACTGTAATGTTCTCAAAGATTGAGATTAAAGCTGAATGGTATTCTGTGTTGCCAGGGTAGGTTTTTTTATAGTCACTCCCATTACAGCTGCTCTGTTTTCTTTGAGGTGCTACAACAGTCACTGGGAAGAGAAGCAAAACAGGACTTGTCATGGTAAATTGCCTAAAAGTTTTCTCGAGTCCATTAGACCTGTGGTTATTGTACACAACACAGAACCGACACAACTTCAACAGAAGAGACCGAGAAGTTAAAACACTGAAACAAGTGACTAGCTATATTCTAGATATATTTGAGTAGAAATTTTGGTATCTGGTATATTTTGCTAGCAGAAATCTCTCTGTAGATGACCGACTTTCATATAAATGCTTAGCAGAGTGGCATCATGAGCACTAGTATTACCTAATTAGAGCCCTTCTGAAGTTAACCCAGAATGCTTCAGGTTTAAACCAGTGGGATCTGCAGGAGCCCAGCACATTAATGATCTACCAGCTTTGATTTATGTACTTCAACACAGAATCAAGTTTAAACAAATCACATTCCAAGTGTTGCTCTAAATACTTCTCTTCTAGAACATCAAGTTTCAATGCAACAGCAAAGCAGTGAGTTTGATGGACCCCCTGTTGCTGATAGGATTTGACAACTCAGGAGAGGTGCTCAGCTTGAACTTACAGCACCAAGCCATTCACTTTCCTATTTGTATTAGCCTTATGTATATATGAAAGTGACACAGTACCACAATTATTGGATGTTTCTATTCAGAAAATAGCAGGGACTGGAACAACAGGGGTACTGCTGTTCAGAAATGGAATGCATTGGCCAGACCGAGTGTTTTGAAAATTATGCAGCACTTCATCTTGACAATATGCCTTGTCTTAGCCAGAAGCTACATTTTGTGATTAGTATATTCAGACATTTTCTTTTCTTTATGCTCAGAATCCAACTGTTCTGCAGATCTGAAAAACAGAACAAAAAGAAAAATATACTTTTAATACCAGTCTGACAACTGCAATTAAATCAATCATCCACTCAATTTCAGATATTTGTAACATCAAGGAATTTAACAAACACCTTTCATCCATAACAGCTCAAGGCATATTTGCTTTAAAAGCACTTCAGTAGAAAATTCCAACATTCCTCCTCCACTAAGATCCTTTTATAAATAATGCACTTCTAACTATAGAGACTAAAAAGGGTTGAATATTTACTAGCTTGTAATTTTCAACATGGATCATAATCTTCTGAGGGAACTATGCCTAGTTGAGGGAAAATCTGTTACTTCTTGAGTGAGAATATTTAGGAATGGCAAAGGAATTATTATGGTATGCTAAATTACAAATAAATTTAATGTAAGTACTGACTCCTGTTTCTATTGTGCTCTTGTGTATGCCTATTAGATTGTGAAATAGAAACAGGCATTTAGGTTCCATCCTTGGCAAAGTATCTAACCAGGAAAATTGCTTCAGTATCTCACAGTTTACATCTCTGTTCTTCCATGGAGAAACAGAGCAAACTATTCATGAGATACCACTTGGAAATATTTTAAATTAAATAGAATCGAATTTCCTGGTATGTTCTCCATCTTTATGCCAGGAGAGTATCTACCCCAGGGCATGGTTAAAGATTGCTAGAGTTTTTCCTGACATGGCTTACCATGACTTCATTATCCACAGTCTTTGTACAATTATGATGAATGCATACCAAGTTGAGTAGGCCTAGCAATTTATTTGGTCTTCATTTTCTAAATAATATTCTAGATTTTCTGCCCTATGGAGAACATAATCTAATACACTGCAGTCAAGGGTAGGATTCAAATATTAGGGAAGATTGATAGGCTATATGGTTAATCAACAAATTAAAATAATTGCAGCCTGATGAAACATCTGTTTAAGTCAAAAGCACTGTATTGGCTGCATTCCTGCCAACACTGCGACCTTTGGCAGGCGTTGGTTGGTCTTTGTTGCAGGAGCTGATCTAAGGGCTATGCAAAGGAAGATCATCTGCGTGGAGTATGTGCATTAGATGTGATGCAGGGTTCACTGAATCCATTCTGTTCAAATCTGATGATTCTGGTGGGTTGCACAAACTGACAACACAGTGTAACCTTTTAAAATATCTGGTCAAAATTTTTGTCTAGACACTATGTTAGTATAGGAGTATAAGGGGGAATGAATACATGGCAATGATTTTATGCAGAGGAAATTTACATAGAATAAAAATAAAAGTCTAAGAAAATAAGTTAGAAAATACTGGTGAAGACAAATGGCAAAGTGCTGAGCGATGTGCAAGAGGTCTTACTTGTATATTATTAGTACTATGGCCTCAGCAAAGTGAAAATAGTTATAGAAAGAAAATATTATTCCTTTGGGTTCCTAAGACTATTTAGAGGAATATGAGATGCAGATCAGAACCCAATAATTTTATGAATAAACTGGAATGGTATATTTAAATATTTCTTTTTATTTCCCAAACAAAATCATACACCTAATTGGAAGGTATGTGTGGATCACAGATAGAGCTCTAAAAAAATGTTAATTAGGAAACAATGATTAAATTGGTCAGCATATTATAGGGTGATGTTTAAAATCTTATTTTATTTCTACTTGTCTCTTACCAAATTAAAATTTTATTTTAATAATACATAGTATCAAGGATAACTGGGGTATAGCAGGTAAGAAACAGGTCATATGGTGAACACAATGCACCTTCCCTGAGCTGAGTCTCAGGGCCAATTACCAAAGAATATCCAGACTAATTAATGGTAACAAATGGTACTACGAAGATTTAATTTCAAAAAAAAGATGAAGATGGGGTCTTAGACTACAGTATGACAGAAAACCAGACTACAGATCACTTTGCTTTAATTTCCATCAGAAGTTATGATCAAATATGAGTGCCGACTATGTAAAATTACAGGTCAAAATGCCCAAGTCAAAATTAATTTCTCCCAAAGCCGGGGGGAAAAAAAAGTGAATTCTGAGAGATGCAATTTTTGTTTTCAAATTTTGTTTTTCTGACAAATAAACACATCTGTACTTTTTCCCACATAAAAGATTTTTTAAGTGGCCAGTTATAGCTAAAAAACTGGTTTTTACAATCAATTTCTTACAATCCTTTTGGCCTAAACAGTGGAGAGTTGAAGACATCAGTGAGTGACTGTAATCACAGAATTATTATGGCTAGAAGAGGCCTTAAAGATCATCCAGTCCAACTGTCTACCCAACACCACCATAGCAACCCCTAAAACACTAAACCATATCACTCAGTGACTATCTTGAAGTCTGGAACATTATGGTTATTTTTGAGTCACAGAGTTATTGTCTGTTAAAATTAGCCACTGTCTTTGCAATTTAAATTCACTTATTCCAACAATGTCAGAGTTCAGAAGAGCAGCAATTACTGATATCAGCAAATTCCACCAAGAATCACACTTCTTAAACATCACATAGCTAAGTAAACACAGCAAGTAAGTATAAATGAAATGACTGTATTACAGTCCTTACAATCTTCAAACTTCATACATCCAATGTGTTTTTAAAATTGAAGCTCTTGTAACACATTAGTAGGCAACACAATTTCCCTGAGCTTAATCTGAAGGCCGCTACCAATGAAAATATTTGGTATGTATTGAATGTTGTTCCTTTTCACATCACATAGGTAAAGCTGGAGAGGTGGATCACAACATTAGGGAATTATTTTTTTTTCTAAATTTCTGCAACAGTTAGAATCAAATAAAAGTGATGATATATTGTTTCCTGTCAATGTAAACTGAGCACATGGGAGAGCGGGCTACAGGGGCAAAAAGACACAGATACATGTATCATATCTGACTTCTGGCTGCTGATTAAGTAAGTTCTCAGAATTTTGTATTGCATTAAACATCAAAGTAAAATAAACGTCGACTTTCGTATAATATGACAACTCTCTCTATAAAGTTAAAAAACACTTTAAGAAGATGGATATATATAGAATTCTTAGAAGCAGCTGATTGCTCACTACAAATAGTTTACTAACCTCAGTTAAGCATCCACAGCAGTACTTCAGGCTCCTTAATACATTCTTAATATAATCTTTCTATAAATCAGAAAGATTTATAGGAAAAAAAAAATCATATTTTTTATAACCCTCTTTTGAGGGTAATGAGTGTTAAAAACAAAAAACATAGGTAAATCATGAAAGCATCAAGTTATACTGACCTAAAAACCAGTTCTCTAAAATAAGTGGTATGAAACATGGAAAATGAATCACCCCCAATGGGGCCATCTTTTGCCTTACTGACTCTTCAGGAAACCTAAACAACCGGTTTAGAATTAAAAGCTAAAATTATATAATATTAATCTAATCCCAGATATAAAGCATTCCCTCCACAGCACTAACCTGTACATACTTCCTTTAATTATAGCTTTGAAATATCCATGTCATGGTGTGGCTTAAAAACCATATGCTTTGAGTGAAATTACACAGAGAGAAAGGAATATCTGTGAGAATTGGGAGTCCAGTCAAACTATTATCTCAATATGGAGGAGGAAAATCAATAAGACTCATATAAAGATTTCCCAAAAAAATTTATATTATTTTTTTCTATTATAATTAAGTCATGGCTATAGCAGAAAATTGTGCATTTGCTGCCAATCTTGGTACGGTCAGCTTGAACACTTTGTTGTTTTGAATGTGACTATGAAGCCTCACTGAGATCCAGGCTGCTGGGACAGAGTTGCTGCAATATTTCTTAAGCCCCTGTGTGTTCAGCATTGCCTTCTCAGCCAATTTTGTAGTGGATTAAGGGATAACAGCATAGCAATCAAGGAAGAATAAGAACTGGGCATCCTAAACTTTGTGGGTTTTCTCCATCATCTAATTTGGTTGCTTAACCAATATATAAAAATATTCCTTCTATTCAACTTCTTTTATTCTTCTAAAATAATAGATCCTGTACATTAAACAGATTTAGAAAAATAGCATTGTTTTTCTCTGTTTTCTGGACATCATTGACCTCAGAGGTTTGATTTACACTGCAAAAATTCACTGACAAAGATCAGTAGCATTTCTCGGATCTTCAAGTACCTACTGATAGAATCATTTCAAAAGACAGCTCTAGGATGGCTGATAGTAGCTATAAAATATTCATTGATTTTTGAAACTTTGAGCAAATTTATCCTATCTCTCTGGGAGCACAGACATGATGGTCACTAATCCTTAAGGGGTAGCAGTCAGGATCTGAAAGCTTGTCAGCCTGGTTTGGCAATTAATTTTGTTACTGGAAAAAACATGGGACGGCCAGTTATTGTCTAGCATACAAGACCTTGAAGAGCTTCCAGCTGCACAAGACTTTGATTTAATGCAATATGTAGGAAATAACAGGGGGTTTTGAAGTAGGCTGGTGGAGCAGGAATGGTATTGATATTCTAATTCTGGTTTTAACTATGGTTATCAAGACTGTAAAAACCACTTATTCCAAATTATGGAAGTGCTAGCAGATCGCTAAGCCGATGATGAAAGATGAAGTGCTCAGACTCCTTTACTGAAGCTGTTTATTTTAAAGAGCTCTTTTAATTGAGCCATTCATGTAACATTACATCAAAGACCTGAATCTGAATCTCTTTACCACAAAATTCTACGACTTACTGAGCCATTCACTTCACTTTGGAGGCTGGTAGTTACATAGTCAGAAATGTAAATATTACAAGATACCTCTGATTGCTCCCAAATTATCTTATATACTCTCTAACAGATATAATCAATTTATTAAGAGACAAGTTGTCCACTGTTTAGGGAACTCAACAGAGGTAGGAACCCTGTGTTCATATGCTGTCTTAGTCCAGCTTGAGATACAAGATAAAATTCACATCTTCTGCTTTTAGTTAAGAAGTATTTGAAGAACAAGGGATGAAAGCAGTGTAACTCTGAATCCATTTTAGCTTATATAAAACTGTTTTTTAAGTTGGATATCAACCATCACAGAAAATGAATTGTACCCCCTGGAGGAGGCAGGACATGTGAGCCATTCTTCCCATTCTGTCTCTCAGAGTTGGACAGAGAATACAAGAGTCTAAAGTCAAGAAAACACCTTCTTCACTTTAAAATGGCTAGTAACTGAACAGAACAATTTGTTCTTCAACAAGTTGAAGAAAACATTTATTCAGAAAAAAAAGTGTCTGAAAATGCCACAAAAATCAGTTTCATTTGTCACTTGTATCAGAACCAAAAAACTTAAAGATATTATAAATGCAAGCCTAGTCTTAGGCTTGCCCTAACATGGAACAGAAAGTTTCTAAATGCGTTAACATTTTTTTGGAACAGGAAAGCCACTTCTATCCAGCTAAGGAGGAACCACGAGAACATAGTATAAGTGTTACATGTGACAACATGATTATACAGATTGTCTACAGATGTGAATCAGAAGAGTTCTAATTAATTCAGTAGGGTTCTGCTGATTTACATTAGCTGATGATCTCAATTTGCTGCATTTTGGATGAAAGATAGAAACAATTTGTCCTGATTTTTTTTCCCCCTAGAGATCCTACAATACTTTCTGAAATCTCCAGTCCACATGTTCTGATTAAACTTTGTTTTGGAATGTCAAACTACTTACCCCTGCAGTGCTCTCTAAAATAACTGCAGAGTAGTGTTTAAATAGCAAGAGATCAAGCCATTGATAAAGCAGAAATGTAGGACAACACTAACTTTTTAGGCGATAGCAGTAGAAATACAGGTAAAAATAAGATCTAGGTTGAACCAGATCCAGTCAGCTTCATGTATACAAGTTTTCAAATCATCATAGCTTGTTGTATTCTATCCTTTAGTGATGCATTGATAATGAAACCACTGACATTGCACTTCATCAACAATCACATATTGGTTACATGAAGCCCAGGGATGTTTAAAATACAGCACATTACTGTAGGTTTCTTGTCTTACAAAAACTTGTCAAAAGTGAAGTGATAAAGAAATGGATTTTGGAGTTTGGGATCTGACCTACCTGAGATAGCTTTTACTGTGGAATGATGCTTTTCATTACAAGTCTTTTTAGTGAACAAACGTACTGTGCAATGTCTGAAAAGTTCTGGTTGTGAGGAATCTTAACTTTAGAAAAGTCAGCAAAATATGTTTCAGGTTTTCCATATTTCACCTTGTGTGATACTATGAATTCAACAACAGGACTTCAGCTTTTGTAATTGCCCATTGCTTGATGTAAAGGAATCAAAGTCAATTTAAATATTTCTAAGGTGGGAGGGAATTTGACATCACTCTTTACCCAGAGTAAAAAGAAATAAAGGGAGATGGTAAAACTCCAAGAAGCTGGGCCTTGAAAGTAGTAATAGTTTTACAGAATCTGCTATTCTGATTTCTCTAAACCTTCAATATCCTTTTCAGGAAAGAGAGAAGAGAGAACAGTTGTCCTAGGAGGAAACATTTAACCCACTTTCTTGATTCTTTTATCTTCTCCTTTAAACTGATACTAATGACACTGGTGTAGGTTAGGATTCATGTCTTCATGTTGTCAAGCAGTTTCTAAAGGAGAAGATTCTGAAGGCACCCACTTAGCAGAGACATTTTCAGCCATATGAATATGACAAAAAAAATGTCAGTAAACAATGTATAGATACAAGGACTCTATCCTGATTTTTCTGCCTTTTACATCAATTGAAATGTTCGGATAGTGGAAAGTGAATCTTTTTCTTCACAAGTAGGAAGACCTCAAGGGAATACACCAAAAGAGACACTTCATGCAGTTTCTGTCTTCTCCGTAAGGATTCTATACAAGGATTACTTTGCCTTTGTAACTCTGCCTGTTCTAAATAAGATCAGTCTGTGTTAAGTTCATCAACAAAAATCTGTTATTTGTAAAACCCACATGCTTTATTTTCTGCACTTATGTAGTTTTCTATTTGCTTTTAACTTCTCTTAGGAACAATGAGATCCAAATTCTGTACAGATGAAGTATTAAATCTTTATAGAAGCAAATGTTGCATGTGTGCTGACTGCATGAATTATCAGGTACAAGGCTCTTAAAGAGACTGGCTTGCTTGCCTATGAACAATATGTGCCTTAATAAAATGTCTTTTATATACTATCAGACATGTGTGTAAGTTTTCATTTGGGCTGTGCTCCATTACATCTGAAAGGCCTGAATAAATCAGAGAGCAAACTGGAGTTGGTATTAAATTCTAAGAGCAAGAACATCTACATTAAAGACAATTGAAGTACTAAGAGGGCACAGCACTCTCATGTCAAACAGTATGATTTACTCACTGTGATTTATCAAATTCTGTGCAGGGGTGAATTGATATTACTTACTTCAGAGGAGTTCTGCCTGCTGTTACCATCACACAATGTGTTTCTTAATTAGTAAATACAATACATCATAAAAAAATTTCTCATGCTTTCTATCACAAAGAAGTTTTCCGTTAAACAAATAATGTATGAGGAAAGTGAAGATAATGGAATATGTTCAAATTCTGAGTCCACTCATGCTGGAATTACATCATCATAAGCAAGGACCCTATAGAACACATTTGGAAAACATTCTAGGTTACTGAAGTTTAACTCTTCATACAAGAAAGGAAGAGTGAGACAGCCAGCATCTTCTTACCTTATCTTCTTATCATGCAGAGACTCCTCCACCAAAATCCTCTTGTGTTGAAAGTACCTGATATCTGAAGATTGCATGAAAAGGATTTCTTAACCTGTTTCTGTTTCTGTTTATAAACTGCTTCAGATGTTAATAATTCTTTCATGGTTCTATTGCAGATTTAAAACAGATTTGTTGCTAGCAGTTTCTGGGTGCCTGGCACAAACAGAACAATTCACTTTAGGAAGCAGAGAGCTTATGGAAAATCTATGGACACTTTGAGCAGTGTTTCATCTGGCCAGGACTCAACTTGAGCATCCAGAGGTTAGACATTTCAGTCTGAGCTAGGTATCATATGCATTTTTTATGGTCAATGGAGAGAAAAAAGACAACTTCAAAAAGGGAATTTTTCTAAACTGGCATGTTTGAATTAGACTGTAAGATACCCATTTCCCTTTAAAGACTATAAAAGGAGTCTACTGTAACTTAGACTTCCTGTGTTCAGCTATAGGCATTCACAGTTAGATGAAGTGAGTCCCACTTATCTAGACCAGAAGCTTCACTGGAACTTAAGTGTCACCTTTTTTTGGAACATCTAACTCATGTGAGATGTAGCACTGAAATCCTGCACTTGAGGTGGGATGGGAATACTAATTTATATTTTCCTGCTTCTCGATTAGTAGTGGTTCCTGCACACATTAAACAAACATCTCTGACCTCATTGTTTTTCTTTGATCAGGTGGGAAAATTACAAAACTGCTTTTGAAATTGCTGCGGTTTGTTTGTAGTCACTCTAGAAGACATGTGCATTCACTCCAAAAGTAGCAATATGTCTTGTGCATCCTATGAAAAGCTGAAAGGCAGATACTGGTCTGATATGTTTTGAAGTTTTAGGGAATTCATAACGTTGATGAAATGCAGAATTAGATTCAATGCTTCTAAATACAGCTTTGTCATTGCCCCTTGCTTGGGACTGGATAGGTCTTCTTCATTCTCCCATCACCACAATGGAGAAATGAAAATACTGAATTTTTCTGTTATTAAACTGTTCTGGCAATTTGCTAATTCTTATTATACACTTGAACATTAATTATTACATGAAAGTGTTAAATGACACCTAGATATAAATTCCATTATGGCTCATAATAGCTTAGCTGAGAAAAGGATTTCTTAGTTTTTCTTCTCTATCCAGTTGCTGCAGTTTCTCATTCTTGGAATAAAGGCTTTAAAGTACAAGAGTGACAGGATTTATTAATATGTTTAATGATGGTCACTTGATAGACATGTTTTTTGTTGTTAACAGGCCAGCTAGAGTGTTTAAATTTAGGAATATGCAAAGTCTCTGCCAATGGGAAAAGAATAATTATGTGCAAAGAGGTTTTAGAGAAAAGTTTAGCATGCAAAAAAAATATTTTCATACTACTAAACTTTTTCAAGTAGAGGAGACTGATATTTGTGTTACCTCATTTCAAACGTACTGCAAGTTTTCCTGAGCAGCTTGACACATGCCTAATAATTAATGCAAAACTACAAGGAAATCACTCATTCCAGTTTGCTTAGATAAAGTTTCTTTGAACTGCCTTCCAACACTGGACTCCATTCATAATGCATTTCATTCTAACAGTGTTTCCACTGTCTGCTATAGAGGAGTAGTTTGCGTAAGTTTTTTGAAGCACAACATATGGAATTACGCAAGCTATTCGTAACAATCAGTGCATAAATTACATACACTTTCTCAAAGACCTTTATCCTCAGTCATAAAATGAGATATGTGTTTTCAACAAGATGATATTTTCAACTGGAGTAGTTTCCTCCTGATTTTTTATCTATATCAATGATGTGCTAAAATATTTTTTGTGGCTTCTTGTACAGCTATGCTTTGCAGTCCAACAGTTTATCTGTTCTTGTAATATTCATGATCAAAATTGGAAAAATTAAGCAGCCTTCTACTTAAAATCCCAAGTAGATTACTGCAGGTGTCTATTAGGCACAAAAAAGGAGATGCTTACCACCTTTTTCAATCCTGGAATGTTTCATTTTGAAATTAATGGAAACTAAATGACAAGGTTTAGAATCAGAGCTGGATCAATTACTGGAAAAAGAAAGACTAAAAAGGAAATTGTATTTTTGCAAATTGAGAAATTGGTTTTTTAATCTAAGATACCATTCATAGCTTTTTAATACAAGATAGCAAACTAAACCACACGTACTTTCAGTCAGCTATGAATGGCGTGTTTTTATAGAGAATAATATTGGTTATCTGTTCATGTGCTAGCTCCAAACAATAAAATAACTACCATTTCTGGATTATAGTAAAAAGAAAAAAAAAGGTTATAATCAGTGTAAATAAATATGCTTCTATTCATGTTTCATAGAATGTTTTTTTTTTAAATTCCTAATTTGGAAGAGATAGCAAAATTACAGGGACCAGATTGTGAAATACCTTTTTCCTGATCAGTCTGTTGAAGAAACTCCTTTGATAATAACAAATTGCCCAGATACAAGATGAGCTAAATTAGAAGTCCTTTCCATCAACCTTGTTGAGAAGCAAAGCTACTTCTGTTTTGATGGAGAAATATCAGAATAGTTAGTAAGCAATGAGAGTCCAAAGAAACTGCAAAAACAAGGGGATTATGCAATGGTCCGCATCTTCTTAAGACAATATTTCATTAGTAAATTCTGGAAATGCCATGTAAATTGAATTTAATGAGATAAAAAATATAAGCCATTTTTGTTATACTTTCTTATACCAGCCAGCTTCCAATTCAAATGTGTGGAATCACTTAACATGAAAGAATTGCAATAGGAAGAACTAAACTTCAACCAAACGTTCTCCATTAAATACTGTTTGAACCTACGCTTACTTTTAGTTACTGCTTGAAATATGGAAATCAGACTGAGTCCAGATTTCTTCTCTGCCAAGGCCAACCATTGGGAACTAGCTAAGATGACCCAGTTCCTGAGTAGCTTTGTGCCAGCAGAGGAATTGCTTTTATTTATAAAGCTTTCAGTTTTCCCAATGGGACCTGAGAGAATTTTGAGAGGGATCACAGAATCACAG
>VZRW01010972.1:67061-150959 GCA_013398125.1 Aegotheles bennettii | reverse complement strand
TCTGTGATTCTGTGATAGATATTACACAAATTTAGTAATTCTGTAATTTAGTGTAAAAGACAAACAGCAGGATTAATGTGCATAAACATGGTCATCTGGTGTAATTTTGGGTACAGTGGGACACTCTTATTAGGCTCTTGCTGCTATTTCTGAGCTTCTCACAAGTCCTATCTTAACACCTGCTAGCCCTATACAGTTGTCTGGGACACCTTAGGGCATCTCTAATGGCCTTGGCTCCATTTATACAGCTGCATTGAGCCTTTACTGCTCAGGGAAACTTGAAATGAAATAAGACAGACATTCAATACAAGGTAGGGAATGTAGGGTAGCACAATCCATTCCCTTCAAAACATTCTTTTGCCTTATTGACACCATATGGCCAGCCCATAATTTTTAAACTGAGCAACCTGGTACTCTATAAGAGACATTTTTGAGGATTGATTAGTGTCATTGTGCCTGCCTGTATCTCCAAGATTGTTATGGTGACACAAGGTAAAGTAAGGATGATTTAGAATAGGAGGAGTATAAAACCTTAGTCACAAATCCTGTGAATGTTATTTGGTCCACCTGATGGCCAAGCAAAGGAATCTATGAACATTATTTTTGCAGATATGGAGACTGATGATCTAATAGTTGATTGCAAATCATTCTCTTTTGAAAGCTGTATTCCTTCTAGCTTTAAAAATTGGGACATTAAAAATATTGTTTACACCATATTTTAGAGACAAAATGGAAACCATTTATTTATATGGCAAAAAGGTAGAGGATATTTATGGACTGTTAGTCCTTTAAATATTACACTATGTCACATCTCAGAATTGTTAGACACACCACTGAATCATTTCACACAGTAATACACCAATAAACTTTTTTTTTCCAGAGAAACATTTAGGAGTGGCTAATTGGTTATTCCAGAAACAGGTTTCAGCATATACCTACGTTCGTGTGTTGGTGACAACCATTAATTATACCTGCCCTTTTTACTGGGTCAAAGGTAAGAAAATTAAATCCAAAGGAGACTGAGGACTTTATTCTATGGTCATATATGCCATATAATTGTTTGCAACTGTGCAATGTTAAAGGAACTGCTGGTAGTGTTTTAAATTAGTTTTGCATTCATCTTGTTTTTGTGTGCATGAATACAAAAGGGACTCAGCCCTCAGTATCCTTTCGTTTTTCCTCTCCCTTCTGGTGTTCTAATTTACTTGTGGTTTTTTGGTTTTGGTTTGTTTTTTCTTGGTTATTTGTAGAATTTGAAAGGGGTTTGTGAAAATTTTACTTTCTTCTTATCAGAACGAGTCTGGTGGTAATGAAAACAACCACATATGCAAGCTAATGAAACAATTTGAGCGATAATTTCTTCAGGTGTGGAGTGTCTGAACTCAGAAGCCTGACAGATATCACTGCAACATTATTAGCAGTCACTCAGACCTCCAGGTGGAATTCAAGAGGCAGGAATGGCTGTGCATTTCAGTCTGTGCAGTTAACCTACTTAGATTAGAATCCATTATTTATGGTGATTATCAGCCACTGCAGCTCTTGTAAATGGCAGTAGGTCAGTGCTTTGATAATAATTATGGTATTAATTATATGATAAAAATGGAGGTCAGCTTCGCTTCCCTCTTTGAAAGAGAATTGAACATAAGGAATTGCAAGACTGAAGAAATTATTGCCAGAAAGAAACAACGTAAATTTTTTTTCACTTTATTCTGAAGCTGTGTTTTCACAGCCTTCTATATCCATTGTAGTAATAAAACTAAACAGTCTCTAATGCCTTCTTTTAAGAAGTTTGTTAGAAAACTGTTAGTGAAGTTTTGTGGTTTTTTTATCACTCCTGCACTCCAGAATGAGACACACAATGCCCACAGAGGTCTGAAATATGAGAGAAAAGTCATATATGCAAAGCGTATAAACTTTCTGGAGTTTGCTCTTTTTTTTTTTTTATTGCATTACATGGTAAAGCCCCCTGTTGTTTGAGCATATACACTACTTTATTCTTTAATAATGCAACTTAAATGTCATAGATGTGTTACAAATCTTGTGTTTATAAAATTTATTAAACAGAGATATACTAAATGACTTCTAATGGATTGGTATACTTCTGAACATTGGAAAACCAATGAAACATAGGCAGGACTAGCAGATTTCCTCCTATTTGCTCACTGAACTAAATTAGCCTGAAGATGTACCATATTTAGAGATTAAAGTGAAGAAGGGGAAATGCTTGCTTTTTACTGCATAAAACACCTATTATGAATTAATGTTTTTCTTAAATTATTAGCAACTTGTCAGGTTTAAATAGAATTTATTTTAGCCAATTCTGGTGTCCATCCATCATAATATCTAGCCATCAAAAGATACTCCAGCCTATAAATCAGAAAAGAACCAAATTCTACTAGTACATTAACAGTATCTAACATGAATATACACTAAAGTTATGGAAGGATAAGAAAAATAAGAAAAAGTTGTATCATGTACCTAAATTTCATTGTTTCTTTATTCTCTGATGAAAGAATGATACTGGTTAATGGGAAGTAAGTGTTTTAATGTGGACAAAATCTCTAAGTGTGTGAGAGTCACAGCTCAGTTTATCCCATATGAAAAAAATGACCTAGCTCTTCCTATCTATGCATAACATCTTCTCTAGACTCCTAGTGGTATGGAAGAGTGGAAAATATATGCTAACTAATTGTATTCTCTCACAGGCTTACAGCAATGGTCTGGAGACTGAGTAAGGAAGAATGGGGAATGGATAAAATAGTAATGAACTATCCACAGAACTACATTGCACATACCCCTGGAAAGGTGAAACTGTTATTGGTTAAGGTCCTCTGCCAGAATAGAATTATTCCAATTTTAGAAAACTGTTCTTTTCATGAGATGTAAAATGGTTTCACCCATCTGTGCTGCACATCTATGTCCTCTAAAGACTGGATGTAGGCCTTTGGTTACTATGCAGGTATGAAATATATTCTGTGTAAAGACAAGGACTTTCTGATTGTATAACAGCCTTAAAAAAATAAACCAGAAAATAACTTAGAAATATATAAAAATATATATTATTATTATTATTTGTTTTCTAAGACTTTGAAAATTATTTGGGATAAAATTCCTGTCTTAACCCCTTGCTAAAACTCAGAAAATATGAAAAATCCAACGTATTTTGTAAGCAGATGGCTTTAGCAATGATGCAGAATTTAGGGGTAAAAAGGAAAAAGTGATAAACTGGTAGATGTGGGCAGAACATGTAAAGGAAGGAAGGAAAGAAGGAAGGAAGAAGAGTGTATTTCACCATTACAAACCTTAATAAAATTATGTCCACAGAAATGTTTGAATAATATGAGCAATGAAATATCTTTGCACATGTCAGAATTTCCAACATGTTTGTAATAATTTATCAAGTTGATGTTGTGGTTGTGTTTTCCAGTAATGCCATGTAACTTCTAAATTAATTCTTTATTGATTCTGATTTGCCGTTACCAGAAAATGCTGATTCACTGACAGTGTAGCATCAGACTCTGAGAATAGTTTGGCATGATGAATGAGAAGACAAGTGTTAATGATATCCTCAGCTTTAAATGTAGTTGCCAGGAAACTATGTGTAGTCTGAGATCAGCTTTCATTTTAAAAGGAGTTGCTAGCAATTTTCTTTTCAAAGAAATAGTATTTGAGAAAAGCAAGCTCAAAAAACAACCCATCACAGAAAGTGTACTGTTAATGCCATCATGGGCAGGTTTCCTTATCCCTTGTCTTTTGAAAGTTTAAAAGGATTCTTATTCAAGTTAATATTGAGCCAACATTCAGTTTCAATCTTCCATTTGTTCATAGTTAGATTCAAAAATCGATTATTTGATTCTGAAAACTAATCTATAAAGCCATCAACACTTTATACGTAATAAGCAGAAAGGCTTGTGGCCTGCTGTCTTTCATTCCCAAAACTTTATATCCCATTACATTCTCTTTCCTGATTTCACTTTTAGTGTTTTCAAACTAGGTTAAAGTTTCCTTAAGGAAGAGTCAGAATAGAAGACAAAGCCTACATACTGATTTTGTGTTTATTAGTCTTGCCTGATTTTGGCTAAAATCTCTCTGAATTGTCCAAATTGGCTTCAATTATTCCCAAAATTTTAATGTAGGGAACAAACACTAGGGACTAATTGAAGAGGAAAATAAATTCTAATGGAGAATTTGCCAAGCATCTATTCAAATTCTTTCCTTGTCCTGTATCCTTTCTTCTCCTCCCTGATACTATTTTCCACTGTTAAGAGGAGAAAGTAGAAGGTTTTGTTTCTCTTCAAGGGGCTCCCTGAATACCCGTTCTGCTTGTTCCCCATGTCACAAAATTCAATTACTGTTTTTGTTTGTTTTTTGGGTTTTGTTTGTTTGTTTGTTTAGCAACACAGTTTCCACCTGAAGACTGGGGTACAGGACTAAATGTCCCATTCAGTTTTACCGATATTTAGGGTTCATGCATACGGGAGGCCAGTACTGGACATAGCACACCAGATATATCTCACCAGTGCTGCATCAAGGAGAAAAATCACCTCTCTTGATGTGTTGGCAATGGTTTGTCTAACAGAGCCCAGGAGGCTGACGGCTTACTTTTGTTATTTTATTTGAACTGTTTAATCCCCTTGCCTAAGCTGTCTTCATTGTTTCACCTAGACACCCTCTCATTCTGTTGCTTCACTTCCTGTATCCAACTCTTTCCTCTATTGTCTTTGTGCTGCACCACTGCTCCTGCTTTTTTAATTCTATGAAGTGTAACATGGAACACACAGTGCAGGAGAAATGGACAAAGTATATTTTTCTGTTGTTTCTGGCTCAGTTGATGTATTTAAGAACTACACAGTGTTACTCCATCAGCCTTCTCTTCCCTCTGCTCTTCCTGGGCTAGGACCTGGAAAGAGGCTCACATGGAGCTGTATATGACAACCCAACACAGTGCCTGCAGAAGAATTCTTTGCCAAGCTCAGTCTGCCCCATATCCAAGTGTAAGGATGTGGGTGTCATTACACTTTTACATTTTTGCCAAAATGAATCAGTCAATTAGTCACATTTTATATACAGTGGAATTCAAGTAAATCTTCCCCAAAGTCATCCAAATAGTATTGTGTTGAAACTACCAGTATGTAATGTTCATGAGTCATGTTATAAATGTTATGAAATAAGCTAAAAATGATTAAATTTAAAAAGAGTGCATCTAGAGATTTATTTAGTTTTGTTATTTTTCCCCCTTACTATTCCTAAACCTTCATTTTCATGTTTTTTAAATTTACCTCTGAGGGCTAGAAAAAGGCTATTTTTATTTTGAAATTATAGACTTTGTTATATTCAAGTAACTGCAGTGCCCAGTCTTTTAAAAGTACTGTGAATATCATGAGGTTTGGCAATTTTGCCACAAGACTTCATTCCTTTGGGTACTCTGACAGGCTGAAAGCAAAGTATAAAACCAAAAGCTATTAAATCTCTAGTAGTCCATATTTCTTTTGCTATATTGTTTCCCTACACTACTATTTTGCTGTCCTTAACTTTGACCATGTTACTATAAGAGTAGTATACTGGCATGCATTTTTCTGTCCAACCCAAAGCTGATCCAACATGAATAAAGAGAATTTAAAACACTGTTTTTTGTTAACCAGCCAAGCTAGCAGCAGAGGAAAATTTTAGAATTTTAGAAATGTTCAGAAATGTCAGTTGCTTCATTTGATCCTCGTTCTAATAGGAACTTCATTCAAAGTATGATCCTCTAGTAAAAATGACTGAATTTGTAGAATGAGTGACTTTTTGGTGTCCTGATTAGATCAGTGTTCCACAGTTATTTGCCACCTAATGGTCATCTGCTTTTACCCAAATTTTTTTTTTTTTTTCATCTGGTTCTCCAACTATGTTTGTACCTGCACTGCTGAAGTACAAACTCTCAACTACTTTTACAATTTCTAAGATAGCTCTTACTGAAAATGTCATGGCACTGTCCTAGACTAATAACAATGACATTAATGTTATCAAGGCATTTAACATTGGATGCCTGGAAAAGGTTAAAAAGATTTAACTTTATAAACCCTGGAAAATCATTCTTTTGTATGTTTTCCAACCAATATGGACTCTGATCATGTCATCCTGGTTCCTAGGACTTGTATTGAGCACTGAAGAGGGAAAAAAGGTGAATAAAACAACACTCTTACACAAACAAAATAGAAAGGGAAGGTCCTTCTTGTCATTTGGCAAATTGAAGTGTGGTCACTGGGTCAAAGTCAGCTCTTGAGAAAAATCAATACCATTTACTTCTCAGGGTTTTCTCTTCTTTACTAGGCCTTAGTCTCCAATAGCAGACAAAATCCAAGTCTGTGCTGGCTCTTCAATATGAGGAATACCCAGAAACAAAAGAAAATGTTGACATTTCTTCTGTTTGACCTGACAAATCATCATTCAAACTGTGTAGTTAAACAATGAAAGACAGAGAACGACCAGTGAAAGCTTTAGACAGTGCATGATCTCACCCAAACAATTAAAAGGAAAACCAGTCTCCTGTCTTTTTTTTTTCACTTTAAAGCAAATATCTACAAATTTTCTAAGAAGAAATTAACCTGCAGCTGTTTTATTTAGACTTTGGCTTTTGTAAAGACTTATATTGTCTTTTTATGTCTTGCCAATCGAAAACTGCTGGGAAAATCCTGAAATGGGAAATTCAGGAAAGCATATAAAATCCAAGATACAATAAAAAAGTATGCAATGTCCTGATTTTAAAGTGTTGTGGGGAATTTATATATGCTTCAGTTCTCCTTGTAGTAATTTATATCTAAAACATACTGTTGATCACAAAATTTTGTGATCTTGTGAGAAACATACATGTCCTCTAGGAGAGACATAAAGAAAGCAGTACTTCTTTTGTACAGGAGGATGAAATTTAACAGTGGGAATCACATTAAATTGGTGCAGGTTATCCACATACACAGGCAAGCTACAGGTAGGGAGTTTCTTTGGATTTAAAAACACTCTGCAGATAAAAGAATAAATTATTGGATTTGGAAATTCTTTATTTATATTCTGACAATACCATTATATGTAAATTTTACATAAAAATCAACTACAGCAGCAACTGAAACTGACCTTCACAAAATAGTTTTGTCTGACAGCAAAACCATGAATCAGAAGGTCAAGGATGGGTGTTAAGATATGGTTAGCTAGCATATGAAAGAATGGATTTATCTCTTACTGAGTATCTGTAATTAATTGAAGCTTTATTCAATGGCTGTTTTGACCATACGAGCAGTTCTTGCTCCTAGAGGCTCTGCTGTGAAGATGTTTCTTCAGCTGCTAAGACAGATGTTACTTTCAAATTGCAGCAGATCCTACTTCTATTTGTGCAAAAGCAGTTAAAATTGGATTTTCTTATTAGAAAAAAAAAAGAAGAAATATGTTTGTTAAAATACTTTTTGGGCTTGGTTAAATTTTCCTTTAAGATGTTTATGCCACGTCATCTTAGCTTACATAAGATGCATTTTCTCATCAGTTGCAGTCATTTTGGTAAGAGATTAATTTTATTAACTTTAAGTGTTCTGGTGTAGACATCTGTAGAGAACTATTCACCTTAGTTCTCCTCTATAGTCACAGAAGATTACACAATACAGTCAATAGAGTCTTGGTCACAAGTCTTTTTAATATTAGAATATAAAACTCAAATAAATAAAAACCCTATTTCTTTCCAATCTCTATGAAGAGAGCTGAGAATAGATATCAGAGATGTAGACATCTACCTGTTGCCATCTAGAGTCTGATGAGATGCATACTATATGTTTATTAATAATACTTACAACTATCTGTAAGAATTATAAAAACAATTAAAATAGTAATTTTGACATTCTTTCTCATAATACCTTCTGTTTCCCTAGTCTACTGCTTCTGTGTAATTAATTCAATGTTAACTCTTTTGCTCAAGAAATTTGTTAATATATATATATATAGGTTTCATTCACATCTTCCTATCGTATGTTCTTATATGTCTTTGGAGGTATGAAATGTTTTCTCAGGATAATAGTAAAGGAACAAGGAAGTCATGCTTTGTATTTCTGTTCTACAGGAAGACTGTACAACAACAGATCGGATGTGGTGGGAACTGAGATATCCAATAGAAAAAGGTTTGTGATAGTACATGGGAAGAACTAAGTTGTCCAACAAGGAGAAGCTTGAAAGGAGAAGCTATATGAAGGGAAGTGGAAGAGTAATAATTATAGAAATTGTACTCCAGAAAGCAGAGGACTAAGTGAGAAAAGCAGGTCAAAGCTGGTAGATGGTATTTGTGAAGAGGCTTGGAGACAAACCAGAAGAATTGGAAGTGAATGGCACATGTATGAACAGGCAGAAGTTTATTTGAGTATCATAAGTGATCTATGACAAAAGAATCAATTTACACTCATAAAAGTATGTATCTTAATTCGTATGTAGTTTTAGGTTCCTTTTTTGTGAGGTCACAGAAAGTGTTATTGTCAGACAGATGGTTTCATATTTCCATGAAAGACATTATTTCAAGAGTACTTGGAAGGTACATGTCATTCCTCATTCAAAGAGACATTTAACCATAATGAGAAACATGCTTTTCTTATAAGGTCTCTGTGGGAAATTTTAGCAAGTGTTAGCTAATATTCAATAAAACCAGGGATGGTAAAAGGAAATACATATGACGGATAGGTACCTTGTAGATCAGTAAATATGGAGTTGCCATTGCTTGTAAAAGGTCACAGGCTTTGTGCTAAACTAACAGCACAAGCATCAAGACCTGCCAGGCTTTGTCAGGACTTCTCTTGACCTGTCTGGAAATTTGTTTTAGCTTGTAACAGCAATCATCTAATGACCATATAGACATTACTTATGCTGGTTTAGCTTTTCCTTTCCTACAGTGTTGCAGTGTAACACTTTTTGTTAAATGTATGTATACTTCTAACACATACTAATATCAAGTGGTGTTTCTGTGCAGAATGAACTATCTTTGACCTTAGAACAAAATACAGCTGTGGTGGGTTGAGGGGGAAAGGCATGGGTGGGATGATGTCAGACATTGAAGCACAGGCACAGATCGATACTGGAGGCCCAAAGTATTAAACAATTCACCAGTAGTGATTTACTAGTCATCAAAGTATGAACCCAGGTATAAGTAGCTTTAGAGATAACAAAGAGGACAAATACAAATATACAATACATTTAAAACACATCTGATAAAGTTGGATGTAAAATGAGTTTGCTGACAAATTAGAAAAGAGCAAGGTGTAGAGCAAGTCAGCTGACAGTGATGAAAGTGACTCCAAGTAGATCCTAGAAAGAAGGAAACCACCAAAATCAGCACCAAACTCCTCCAGGTAAACATGTTGAAAACTAAACATATGGCCTCACCCCTGACTGAAGCCATTTGCCTTATAAGAGTGAATGTAACACCAGAGAAATGGGTAGACACTAGAAAGTGTTATACTATGTAAAATTTGAACTATATTAATATCATTGCAGCTGGACTAATAATAATTCTTTAATTAGACTTAATACTTCAATTACACTAACAGTAAATAATTGGCTTTGTATAGATGGTGTGTTTCTATTGTACATAACATTTTGAGTACAACAAACTGACGGGTATAGAGTCAGTATTTTAACTTGGGTGCAACAAATTTATAGCAGATAATCATAATCAGTGTCAGCCGTTCATCTTTACAAAACTGTAAATACCATACAGCTCACAGTGTTATTCATTTGGAAAACAAAAATCTAGTATTTTCTGATTTTCAGTAAATCTCAACTGTTGGTTGATTTAGTAACTGTGAATCATTCACTTAGTCATTATTTTAAAGCACAGGGTCTGGCCAGGAAAACCTAAATGCAAACAGGATTTTTCTATCAGTCTTTAAGAAAATATTGTTTGTAATTTATTTTTACAATTAAAACTTCATAGAACATATCTATTGTAGTTAGAAAACTTATATGCCAATGACACTTAGCAAGGAGAAACTTTTACACTAGGTGGACAAGTCAGTTTAACAGCAAGAGGTGGACAAGTCTTTTTCAGTTTCTGTGCTCTTGTAGTGACAATATCCCTTTGGAAAAGGTGTGTGATGGAGTATGACATAGAGGTTTGTAAACAGATTTCATGTCTCAGTGTGTAAATATATTGTAGTACTCATTTGCACATAACATTGAACTAAAAATATAAAATTTTGCATTAATTCTAAAAGCCATTGGATTAATTATTTGGAAATTATTAGTCAAGGACTCTCAAATTCTAAAATATAATTTCTGACTCATAAAAGTACTTGCAGTATGTATTAACAGCAGAAGCTACTGGAGTATATTTTCAAAACAGAGTGACAAAATCATTGTGTATTTGCTGAGCTCTTGGATTTTGCCCCTGATGTTATCAGATGCAACTACTTTGTTAAATAGCTCTTCCATTTAACTCTCCTTCTGTTATATTGTAAAACAAGGTTTACTTAGAAAACGTCAAGTGTTGTTCTGGCATTCCCCAACACACTGTGTTTTTCACACATAGATTGGAAATAGTTTTGTTATAAATATTTTTGTTATGCCAATTATTGTACATAATTATTAGTAAAATATATTATTGCAGAACACCATGGACCAAATAGTCTCAGAAATTATTTAAATTATTTATTTTTAGTAGCCTGGGGTCTGAGATTTGTATTGTCTTTATCTTAAAGGTTTTTTCATCTGCTTTTGTAAAAAAAAAAAAAAGCTATTAAGCATTAAAGCTGTGTTACTTGTGTATTGTCCAGCTTTTTGAACCTGCTCATTGATAATAATAAAGCTTGACAGATGGATACAGGTCTGAAAAATGTTCTTAGAAATTTGATAAATATAAATAGCTCTGTTAGTATCTCCATTGAAGAAATTGCTCTGTGAACTCACTGTTTATTAGACACTTGAGAATTTATAAGGCATCAAGAGGTATTCAATTTTACAAATGCTGGAAAAGCTTTGATCATAGTTTCTGCTTTATTTACAAGAGAACCTGAACAAGCAGTATGAATTCATAGGAAGTCAGGCTTTATCTATTCTGCTGTTTCCAGAAGGGTTTATTTCTTCAGCTGAGTCACCCAAATTGTGATCCACCTGCATTGTCTCTTTTCTACTAATTCCTGTTCACCAGTATTCCAGGGTACAGATTCAAGTTTTCATGGGTTTTTTTGGGGTGTTTTTTTTTCCCCCCACTTAATAACTTCAACATTGCAAGCCTAGCAAAAACTCCTTTTTCAGTCACTGAAGAAGCGAGCAAAAGAATAATTAAAAAGAAAGGTTTTCTTCTCCCTTTCTGGAAAATAAAGGAAAACATATTGCAGTAGCAAGCTACTGAAGTTTGTTGAGCGGTGTATTGGTTCTCATTACCCCAAATATTTTGTAGTCTCACAGGGGATTTTTAGTCACTTTACAAAGTTATTTTCTTTATTCTGTTTTTAATTAAATGATTTTACCAGTGTAGGGCAAGCAAAACTCATACCAACTTGTATGTCCATGTTCATTCAAGTTGTTCAGATACCTGCTTCTAACACTACTGGATTATTTTCTGAGCAGTATACTAGGTAAAACCTTTTCATATATATATATGCTATATTTATGTTTATTTTTGAAAGAAAATATTTCTCCCCAGGTTAGACCAGTGGAACATCTGATGAGGCCAAATATTTTTGCTTACACCTTCAGCAGCCAGTTCTTTTGAGATGATGGGAAAGTCTAAGAATGAGCCACGTGACTTCCAGGGTTGTGAGTCCCTTGAGTTTAAGCATCTTCTTCGAGCACAGGATGAAAATCTTTCAATTTAATTAGTTATCCTATGGATATTTCTCTATAAACTCTCCTCTGCTAAATCCCTCCTGACATCTACAAACAAAACCTCACTGCCTTGGAATGAACCAAAACTGATTCCCTGTGACTGATCTCACCAATAAGCTTGTTGCTAACAAAGGCTTTTAGATCTGACAGCGGGTCTGTGCCATGGGGCCTGAGGGTAAGTGCAGTTCCCAGGTCAGGGTCCTCTGCAGTGTGCAGATGCTTCAACTAGCACTGTCTGTTTAATTAATTTCAGTCTGCTTCACCTATTTAAGCTTTTCACTTGCCTGCTGTTTTCCCTATCAATAAATATAAGTAACAGAATATAAAAAGAAAAATTATGTATAGAGCAGGATGAATCATTTATGCTAGCATTATTAATCTCTTTCTGTCATTACACTTGAAGGTTTGTATGCAACACATCAAACAAATTATTTGACTACATTATATTCCTCATATAAATGAGGTTTTCCTACATAAACAATACATATTTGTAAATATAAAATATATTACAATATACCCATATATATACACACAGATCTTGTCTCTAGATAGTTATAAATTTTGCTAATTTAATTTAAGCATGTTACAAAATTCAGTTTTATCAGAATTTGTTATTTTTTTTGATTAGAAATATTTCTAGGTTCAGGCGAACTGGGAACTCCCATTTTGTTAAAATGCTACACAAACAAGTAAGTGTATTAAGCTGTATTAGTGGAGCTATCCTGACCTAACCATGCCAACAAAGTATTTGAGCTCAAACCCGGAACTTACACAACCAAAATAGGTTTTTTTAGTACAGTTGAGCTACCTTTTCCAAATCCATATCAGCACTAGGACGTTACCTCTCCAACATATATAGTCCTATCTATATAATAGTCCTATAAGCAAAGATATGGTCAGGGAGAACAAGCATACAGCAACTTGTCACCACTGGAAAACAAGATTTTGATCCCATCTGCTCCCTATCCTTGGGTGAGCTCCCTCATCATCTGAGAAAAGAGTTTGGTCTTGTTGGACCTCTCAAAGAATGGATTTAACTCACTGACTAGAAGAAACTGGTTAGTTTTCTGCCAGTCCCACTCAAGAGTGGGAATTTGTAAGACCACGAGTAGGGGCAGAGGAGGAGAGACTAAGGCAAAGAGAGACAAGAAAGCAAGACTTTCTATTCTCAGTGTAGTAAATAATGAGATGAACACAGCTGTGTGAGAAAGCACAGCTCAGGTATTTTGTATGATCATAACCTAGCGAATGGGTAGAATAAACATGGCAAGGCATTGAAGGGTCACAGTGTCCAGAAGACGTGGTGACAATAATTAAGTGAAGGAATATTGACCAGCTTTGAGTCAGCCATTATTGTTTAAATTTTTGTCTGACTTAAAAAATGCAGACATATTAATAATAGTCACAATAGCACAGTATCTCTTTTTTTTAGAGAATAATGATTCTTCCTTTGTTCTGGAACTTATAACCACTAAATTCTCATCTTCTAAATGTGATGGAATAGTGTAAACAATTGACAACAGGAAAAATCGTTCTGCTACTAAAATATCAAAGCTTAGGAAGTTATAAGAAAGCTACATTACTTCATCACAGTGTTGCAAGATGTGGGAAAGTAATGCAGCTTTCTGTTAATATTTGTGAATATTGGCCCTCTGTGTCAGAAGAATGATGTTCCTCAAGTATGAAGTGGGACACAGCTCTTGAAAAGAACATCCAAGAATAAAGACAGGAAGAAACTGAGTAAATGGACCTGTGACTAAGGTAGTCTGAGAGTTTTTTTCCACTCAAGGCATAAAACTTTCTGGAGAGGAATATTTTTTTAGAGTTAAACAGAATAATACTTTTTTTCTTTGCAAAAGATAGCAAATGAAAGCATTCCTTTAGTAAATGTGATCAATTTTGGTATTCTAAATGGAAGAAAACACATGTAACCAGTTGCATGCCCTTCATCTTTTGTCTCTGAGTATCAGAACATTAATTCCTTTCAGTTTTCATCTGCAATATGGAGAAAATTATTCTTAACCTTGAGGCCCAGAGATAAAAACCCTGTAGTTTCTAAATATTTATAGCATCTTTTAAAAAGAAAAGTCTCCACAATGAAAATGTGACACATTTAGGTATCTCAGTAAACAAAAAAATGTGGTTTAGAAATGAGCACTGACACCTAGCACTAAACCAGCTTTCCTTAAACAATACTCAGTGAAAATTATAAACTTTATTCTTTATTTAATAGTTTTTATTTAATATAATTTTGGCAGTCCAACCATATTTTAATTAACTTTCTTGTTAATATTTACCAACATTATCAGCATACATGTTTCATCCCATTCTCATCATTTTTCACTGTTTGTAAGACCAAAGTAGCTGACCTTGTTCTGCAGAAATAGCTACCCATATCAAGCAAGCTGCTCTCTGGGAGCCTAATACTTTTTCACAGCTGTCAGCTATGTAAGTACTACTTTACTCTAATTTGTCAGAGCAGCAGAAGAATCCCAATTACTCAAGTGATTGAAAGAATATGCAATAAACTACTTTGTTATTTGCACATTCTAAATAAAGCTGCTGTCATATTTCTGTGAAAGGTTCTTTCAAATTAATAAAACATCATAGCATGACAAGTACATTCATCTACAGTTGATGGATAGTGATGAGATGACAAGCAGCAGAGAAATGGTTAAAAATGTTGGTATTAAAATTAATCTTCAAAGTTAACTCCTCTAATTAAGACGAGCGGAGGATGTCTAGAAATATATTAGTGCCATTGTTTCAATCTTTCTATGCCCATAAAGACAAAACCAGATGCATTCACATTGTTAAGGCTATCTTTTCATCCAAATGTAATCACAATGAATAACCAAAGTTTGGATCTTGGAATACTGGATGTGAAAAAGATTAAAACCATTTTTTTCCAGTGGTAGATTTCTGCTGTCCAGTAAAATATTTTGCCATGAAAACTTTCCAGCTCATCACAACTTACATGAGACTCTTAAAAGTCTTATATTTGAATAAATATCCACAGCATTTCAGCTGGAGAAATGTAGGTACCTAGTATGAGAGATAACTAATGTTGCTTCTCTCCCTGTGTATGAGGTTTCTGCAGTGCAGTCTGTATGTGATTCTCCTCTTAGAAATTCATACAGCTGCTGAGGAATTTGGCAGCTTTCTGGGAATGTCTGGCATTTCTCACTGCCTCCCAAATTGATACGAGGTAATGTCCTGACTTTTAAAGGCCTGCAGTTCCCTGGTACTGACAAACCTGAGAGGCTGCTTGTTATCCAAAGAGCCAGGGAGGTTCCTCAGCTGGCATCCAGCTTGCACAAAGGGAGAGTCTGCTTGGGCTCCTTCTAGTCTCAGCCTTCTCCTACAACATACATTAGGAAGCTGGCAGTTTGGTTTTGCTCTGGTTTTATTTTTTTCCGAGGTGAGTCCTAGACTCGCAGGAACCTAAAAGAAAGAAATATGATTAAAATTCTAAATTCTGTATTTATTCATCCTGTGCATTCTAGGGGTGAGTCCTTACTGGATGCAGGGACTGGGACCCAGCATGAACGTCTCTCCATTCCCACCAGAGACAGATTTAACTCCATCTGGAGAGAAAACTAGATCTAAATTAACACATACGCATATTAAACAAGTGTTAATAACAATGTGACAGTATAGACAAACTGCAAGAGCTTTAGTTATCCTGCAGATCCCAGAGATAATAGGGTAATAGAATCATAGAGTCATAGAACAGTTTGGGTTTGAAGGAGCCTTAAAGATTATCTAGTTCCTCATGGGCATTAACACCTCCCACTAGATCAGGTTGCTCAAAGCCCCATCCAATCTGGCCTCAAACACTTCCAGGGAGGGGGCAGCTGCTACCTGTCTGGGCAACCTGTTTCAGTGTCTCATCACCCTCAAAGTAAAGAACCTCACAGTAAAGAGATAGCCACCTCAATCTGGACATGCTCTCTCCTCAGAGGAGATAAACCTCCTCTTGCAGGTATAATACCTTCCTATAGAAGTAATGAAGCCTGAATGGATAGTTTACAGAAGAACTTTAGCAGGTAGATAGCTGGATCTAGCTGAACTGAATTCCACCCTGAACTGTTGTGCAGCGCCTCTCCTTTGGCCCTGCACAGTTCAGGAGAAGCTGCAACTGTGTATTTATTTATTCTTTCTTCAGCGTTGGTGGGATCTTGGCTTCATACAATTTTCCAGCAGGTTTATAGAACACAGATGAGTCAAGGGGAGAAGGCAAGGAGGAGGAGGTGATTGTAATTTCTTCTGGTATTAGACCAAAGTAAATCTGCTATCTTGTCTTTCCACAGCAATGAATTTGAAGGTATGTATCTGCATCACATCACCTTTCTGTATGACTCAGGACTCAGCTTAAAATCACAAGATATTCCTTATGCAGAATCCTTGTCTAAATATAATTTTACACTTTTTTCTTAGTCCTCACTTGTCAGTGGTGAAGGATCTTTTTATCTTAATCCTTCTTTGTCTGCACTTTCTTTAAGAGGTAGTCTGTAAACTTCTCGTGTTTCTTGATGATGCTGAATCTGGAACAAATTTTTCATGTTGGCCGTATTTATTGTTACATTTCTTCTAGTAAGAATAAAATACCTCCTCACAAAAGCAAACTATTGCTTTGTCATCTAACTATGTTTCTTTTATCAAAATAATAATAATCTATTTATATTATATTCATGTTCTCTGTATGACTCTTCACTGTTTCACAAAGCTAAGAGGATTAAAATTTGTATTGCATTTGTGTTTATTTATTTGTCTACATTCCATCTACTACCCCATTTAGTTAGTATCTCCAAATTTAAACAAAGTATTGTATTTATTTCAATTATTATCAGAGAATTTTTGGGTATCATTTTTGAATCTTTATTAGGTCCCAGCAATTACTTAGATATCTTCAGCACAGAAATACTATTTCCTCATCATCATTTCTTCTGTTAGATTTCCTTCCATTGTATTGGGAATTTTTTTCTCTGCCAGCAATTATTAGCTTTAGCAGGAGACTTTGCTCCTTTCTGCAGTTTGACATTGTAACAACTTGTTGCACCACTAACTTACTTTCACCCTTTACTTTTGCTGGTTGGGAGAAAATAAAAGAGTTAATGTTCTATTCTTTCCAAGGTTGCAATGTCAGAGTGCAATGTCATGATTGTGTCATGCCTTCCTTTTTCTCCATTTAAAACTGTTAGAGAAGGAGCTATGTCCAGTGCTTAAGCAGAAGGAATTAAGGGTGAGGCACTGGAAATTCAATGCCTCTCTCTGTCACGGAGTTTCAAAGTAGTCACAAGCAGGCTGCAGCAGCACTTACATGAGTGATGGACTAGTAGAGTTGTGTTTGAAAGGTAGCTATAGAATCCAAAATAGATCAATTTGGTACAAGTAGAGTCACCCATTGTAATTATACCTCCATATAACATCATATAAAGTGTCCATGAGTAAGTAATATAAAATGGCATGGAACTATTTGCAAGAATTTTACTAGCTCTTTCTGTAAAATCTGCAAGTCCTCTAAGCGACTTTTCATTCCAAAGGAATACATGAAATAAAGAGATAGGCATATTTTTGATGGTGATAGCTGCTATGCATAGAAGCAAACTTTTTCACCTTCTTCTCTTAATTCCTGGAGCATAAAAAAAAAAAATTTACTTCTGTTAGCAGTCTGAAGTGGTTGCTGCCAAATAAAGCTAATTTTGTAAGTGCTTCTGTTTCTTCATTTTCTGCTCTCAACTAGAATCAAAACATTTTACTATAAAATTGTTTTATTATATTTTCCTTCTTCTTCTCCTTGTTCTCCTTATAGAGATTAAGAGTATAAGGTCAGCAGGGATCATTAGATCATCTCATCTGACCCCTACATTTACTAGTCAATCCTTGGGTTTCTCCCAGTAGCAGTATTGTCAAAGTACATCTTGACCAATTTAGGCTCATTTACAATAACCTCTTTGTGCCTCATCTTAGCACATATTTCCTGGACAGACAGTTTCTTTATCTCACAAAGTTCTTCTGTAATTCATCCAAGTTTACAACATTCTTTTAAAATGTGGACATTATATCTACTTCTCACAACATATACTTATTACAGGGGCAAAGGAAGCTCTGCAAAAGGATTCATTACACCTAATTTAGATATCCACTCCATAGACATTTATAACTGAGATAGTCAGACTCCCTTTATAGACAACAGAGAGAAACAGGCACTTTCAAGACATGAGTCATTTACTCTATTTTAAATGCTTATGTTAAGACAACATGAATCATATCTCACTAGTGTAAAGAGAGGCTGCAGCACTTTTTCAGAGGTTGGGTGTTTTTTGCTCATTACTGCCCTGTTTATGCATTCCAATTGTATTATTTTTTTTTCTTACTATTAATTATGAGGGCTCTTGTTGAGTTGATTAAAGAATGTGCCCCCCAAATTCTTGAAGAATCACTAATTTCCAAGAAATTAATTCCATTTCTGTAGCTATGGCTATATTCCTTGTAACAAAATGTTTTCAGTGATGATTCGTCTTTGACTGGTATTTGTTTGTACAACAATAGAAGCTGAAAGCTTCTTAAAACCCAGTTTGACTAGATCAAGAGTTATACCTCTGTCCTGACTGGCTAACAACTTAAATATATGTGGAAAGGAGAGCAAAAAAAGAAATTAAGACTGATTTTAGGTGGAAAAAAAGCTACAGAAAAAGTTATATTAATAGGGATCTGTTAGTTTTATCCCATGAAGTACCCAGCAGCTCATAAACAATGTAAGCCATCTTTTTTAGATTTTATTTAATATTTTTTTTTACAAAATAGTAATTTCATAGAACAAGTCAAAGTACATACCAGCTAAATTTTGGAAATTTTAAAATAAGAAATGAAATAAGAAATTATTAAAAATATTTATAATTTCTAGTTTTGCAGTAGAAATATGCCTGCAACATTCTTCTATATCACAAATCTGTTCTATTTTTAAAGGATTTTGACACATACATTCCAGTAAAAGATGGCATCAAAAGTTACATAGTTTGTCCCTTTAACACCATCTGTTCCGCTTCAGTAAAATTATAAAATAGGTTAAAATTATAAAAAGAAAATTAAATAAAATTATATTTCACAAAAGAAATTTTGATTATTCAACAGAGGAATGTTACAAAAATACTCTAATTTATGGGAAGTCATTCAAGATCAAGAAACTAAGTAAACCTTAGAAGATAATGAAGGGTTTTGAATGGACTAAAACACTGCTTAAAGGACAGAAAATGATTGCAAGTTAATAATTTTCCACAATGAAGGAAGGTCACCTCTGAATTGTGTCAGAGATCTGTACTGGGACCAATATTGTTTGACATGTTCATAAATAATACAAAAGAATTAAACTGAAATATTTGTTAATTGTTTTAGTTTATGCAAGCAGTGTAAAGCAGAGGGCTGCCTGTAAGAACTGCAGGCAAATTGGGTATCTGGGCTTGACAAGTTGAAATTCACTGTAACTGACCATAAATGAAACTTAGGAAAAAATGGCCTTAACTTGACCTGGAACAAGGTCTTGAACACTGAGTAAATAATTTTAGGAAAATGTCAGATCAGTCCTATATGAAGACCAATAAAGCAAGCAGTAAGCTACTGAGACAGGGATAAAGAACTAAATAGGAAAGGTCATTATACCTCCATACATCCATAGTGACCCCATTGGAGAACTGACTAAATAAGCAGGGACTCCTGGCTGGAAAGTTGGAGATGTGTCATGTGCCTGAGAAAATGTAGATGACATTGAGATGTTTAGTAAAGTTCAGCTGTTGTCTCTTCCATTAAAGCATCTAGGAGCTGAAGGTCACAATCAGGTTTTTTAAAGCAAAGAGGAAGACAGTTCATCTCAAATTACTTAGTGAAGACGCAAAACTCCCCAATGAAGAAATCTGTGGATGTTAAAAGCTTGTGTATTTTCAGGAGTAGTCTGAACAAGTTCATGCAAGAGAAATACATCAAGGTCTTTACAGTGAAATTATTGAGTGGTCAATCACCAGAAGCAGGGAAAGCAGACAGAAAAATACCACTATATGTTCTGCCTGTTCGTGTATTTTCTCCTAAGCCTCCATGCACAGCAACAACCAGGTGGTGTGTTGAATGGAGCTTTTTCTGACCACTCAACCCACACAAAACTGAGAGCAAACCTCAAAATACTATAAAAATATTATTAAAAACATATGACATTTTATAATATGATTGTATCATTGAATTCTAAAGGGTTATTTTAAGAAATTCTCAAAGAATAGCTAGAAAATAACACAATCATTTTGATAGCAAAAAAGGGAATCTACTTATATTGTGTTTCACTGCACTGAGATGGTTTTTGACATCTTTAGGGTAAATACTGTGTTGTAATCTACAGACTGCAGTTCCATAAAGTAAAAAATATAAATAAATTACAGTAATTCTAAGTGTACAACAGAAATAAAAATAATAGGAAAATCAAACATATAGTAGAAAGCTCTGCAGAAATATTTGATGTAGAATTTAAATGACTGCTGAAGCTCTTAACATTCGAATTGGAAAAACATGCAAAGCCAAAGTCTATATATAAAATGTGAATCAACAATGAACTTTAATTATAATTATATATCATAGAATCATAGAATGGTTTGGGTTGGATCACCTAGTTCTAGCTTTGCACAGGTCCTGGTAGATGACATCAGTTGTTCTTCTCTTATCTACCCAATCTGTAACCCCTTCATAGAAGGCCACCAAATTTGTCAGGTGCGATTTGCCCTTAGTGAAGCTGTGTTGGTTGTCACCAATCACATCTTTATTTTCCATGTACCTTCACATAATTTCCAGGAGGATCTGCTTCATGATCTTGCCAGGCACAGAGGTAAGACTGACTTGTCTGTAGTTCCCTGGGTCTTCTTTTTCTTCTTTTTTAAAAAATGTGTGTTATATTTTCCCTTTTCCAGTCAGCTGGAACTTCACTGGACTGCCAGGACTTCTCAAATATGGTAGATAGTGGCTTAGCAACTTCATCTGCCAGTTCTGGCAGACTCATGGAGTTCAGGACTCATGGATGTATGTCATCGGTTCCTATGGACTAGTGGACTACTAGGTTCCTTAAGTAGTCTCAAAACTGATCTACCCCTTCCATGGGTGGTTCTTCATACTTCTAGTTACTGTATTTACCTCCTGTAACTTGGGCAGTATGGCTTGAGTGCTTGTCACAGAAGACTGAGGCAAAAAAGTCACTGAGTACCTCACCTTTCTCAATATCCTGGGTAACAAAGTCTTCTGTTTCCTTCTGGAGAGGGCCTATGTTTTTCCTAGTCTTCCTTTTATCATTGATATGCTGATAGAAGATCTTGTTGCTCTTGATGTCTCTGACCAGATTTAGTTCTATCAGGGCTTTAGCTTCCCTAACCTGATCTCTGGCTGCTCAGACAATTTCTCTGTATTCCTTTGAGGTTACCTGCCCTTTCTCCCACATTCTGTAGGCTTCCTTTTTGTGTTTGAGTTTGTCCAGGAGGTCCTTGTTCATCCATGCAGGCCTCCTGGCATTTTTGCCTGACCTCCTCTTTGTTGAGATGCATTGTTCCTGAGCTTGGAGGGGGTGATCCTTGAATATTAATCAGCTCTCTTGGGCCCCCTTTCTCTTCAGGGCTATACATGTGTATATATATTGAAATCTCCTGCACTAGATAGACTATTTGAATGGGTTTGTTATAACTTCAAGTAATTTAAATAGTGAAGATAGTGAAGATGACATATAGAAACATAACATGATGCAATGTTTGATGCTGGGATCCTGTCATGCTTTTGAATGCGTAGTATGGTAGTAAAAAGGTCTGTATTAAATGATGAGGGTGGATGGGTCAGCCTGTGGAAATGCAGCAGCACAATGGGACATAAATGTAAATTCAGAACAAAAAGAGTCTGAGGACAAGCACAGCTAATGAAAGTAGCATTCTTCTCCTGCGTGATTCTCTGATATGCGTCATGATTATTTTGTTGAAAGCTTGTAGTCAGGAGACCTCCCACAGCTAATTTGACACTTCTGCATTCTGAGATTGCTATCCAAAGACTGTTTGGCATGTTATGATGATTGTGGGTTTTTTCTGTTCTAAGCATTGTAAAAGGAAACCATTGCCCCATCCTGTCTCTACCGGAAGCTCTTCATGCCTGCTACTTTGGTGTCTAATGGACTTTCAGTTACTTATTTGTGGCAACTCTAAATATTCTATATGTAATTAAACAGTTCAAGAATGCCTCTGTTCAGAAAAAGCCCTATATTTTACAATCCTTATTAAAATAGGCAGAAAAAAAATATCATTCTGATAATAAATATAGAGGTTAAAGGCATACATGATATAGGAAAATTAGATAACCATCTCTCACTAACATCCAGTGAGAACTGGGTGTGTAATTCTGGTTTATGTCACCTCACCAAGCCTGTACTAAGGCTAGTCATGAGGAAAAGCTTTCTAATGCTACAGACACTGAAAAACTGCAAAAGGCTGCAGGACAGCTGAAATAGGCTAATGACCTTTATTACTGGCAATTTCACAAACATCTCCTTTTGTGATCCTGTACTGAGGCAGAAGGATAGATTTAAAGAACTTCTATTGTCTTTTGCAACCCTGAAAGTCTGTAAGGTTATTTGTTGAATTACTTTTGTGTAACTCAAGGTTTTAAATGTTGTGGATTGGGGTAGAAAGTTACAGTGCAGAAAGTAAAGAAAACACATCGCAAAGTTGATAAACAAGAATGACCTTACCACATAAAGTATACAGGAAAATAATGTTGACAGTGGAATTTGTTGAGATAAAGTCAGTTCAGTGTGTTAATTTTTCATCAGTGGGATTATTTTAGATTTTCATAAAATAGGAGAATGCTACCCTAGCCAGCTGATACACCAGCTTGGACCAGCAACAGATATAGGGCGATATTCTGTTCTCTCACATTAATTTATTATAAATAAATAAATAAATCTGAATAAGGCCCCAGAAAGTCTTTTAATTGAAGGTAAAGAGGTCGAGAAATACCCCAAACCCAACTTTACTGTAAAAATAAACACTTGTATATAGTTTTTGTTTTGTCTTTGTTGAAAAACTGGTCTCCAGCATATAAAAATGATGTCATTTTATTGAATTTAATGACATTTTAATTCTAGGTTTTAACCTAGAAAATGTCATCTGATGAATAATTGTTGGTATATATCTTTAGTGAAAGCTGTGAAAATCAGAGACTTTTATCTCACATTTTTATTCACTATGGAAGATGGATGATTACCAAACTATCTTCACAACTATCTTCCATTTCTGAAATAGGCAAGAACAGTCACATATACATGAGTGCTAAATGAATAATGTTTATCTGACATGAACATTTGAATGGATCTGGACAATGAGAGTAGTAACAATACTCAGATGATTCATAGTCAATGTCCTTTTCCCTTTTAAATTTATGGAAAA
This sequence comes from Aegotheles bennettii, assembly GCA_013398125.1. Taxonomy (NCBI): domain Eukaryota; kingdom Metazoa; phylum Chordata; class Aves; order Caprimulgiformes; family Aegothelidae; genus Aegotheles; species Aegotheles bennettii. The sequence goes on along the minus strand of VZRW01010972.1, from coordinate 127,677 downwards.
TGGGTGGAAAACAACATAGAGACATTCAACAAAGCAGGTACGTCAAGAAGACTAAAAAATATAAAAAAACTAAACTATCAATGGAAAAAGTACATCTGTGTGATTCATGGTGCAAAAATCTTAGTATATGAGTTTATGACAGCATTTCATTGGCACTCAATTCAAAAGCATTTCAAGAATGCTGGAGACTATTTACTGATGTTAAAATAACTTTTTTTTTCAGCTCCTTAGATATAGTTATATAGAACGTGAAAATTGATAGACACATATTATGTTTATTTAGGGGTAATAATGGAATCCACTAATAGTGAATTACTGAAAAACATTCTCTAAAAATACAGAAAGCACAGCCATCACAGGCAAGCAAGAAAGAAGAGAGAAGAAAGAAAGGAGAGAGAAAGAGAAAGAAAAAGAGAGAGAAGAGGAAGAGAGAAAGAGAGAGAGAGAGAGAGGGGAAGGAAGGAAGGAAGGAAGGAAGGAAGGAAGGAAGGAAGGAAGGAAGGAATGTAAAGAAAGAGAAAAGAGAAAAGAGAAAAGAGAAAAAAGAGAAAAGAGAAAAGAGAAAAGAGAAAAGAGAAAAGAGAAAAGAGAAAAGAGAAAAGAGAAAAGAGAAAAGAGAAAAGAGAAAAGAGAAAAGAGAAAAGAGAAAGGAGAGGAGAGAAGAGGAGAGAAGAGAAGAGAAGAGAAGAGAAGAGAAGAGAAGAGAAGAGAAGAGAAGAGAAGAGAAGAGAAGAGAAGAGAGATTAAATATGAAAAATAATTTTAAAATACTGAACTAAGGTGAAAAGTATCATTGAGTGACTTAAAAACCTAGTTGATTCATGTAATTTTATTCAAAGTTTGTAAAAATAAAAGCATTTCTCAGATTTACAGGAAAGCATATGAACAAGTGATATTTTAAATAGATATTAATAAGCTGAAAAGAAAATTTGAGACAAACATAGTTTTGAGAATTTGAAATTGTTTGAGAATTGAAATACTGTACAGCATTCAGATACTTTTTTGGAACTTTGTTTTCAATACTTTGAAAAAAAATCCAGCAATAGTAAAGGCTTCTATTGTTTTTATTCCTTTAACATTTTTACTGTATTTAGATTTCATATTAATTTGTATCAACAATATAAAGAAAAAATAATAGATATTGACGCATAGTAATTATAGGAGGTATGAAATTTCTTTGTAGAGTTCCACAGTTTCCACGTTTACTGTTACTTAGAATGAAGCTACATTTGAAATGACAAAATGCTTGTTCTTCTCAGAATTAACTCAGACTTAATTCCATTCCATTTATTCCTAGCAGTCATTAGAGTTAAGAATGTTTTATACTTTTTACTTCCCAGAGCTTCTTGATAGATCGCAGGCTGGAATTTCTTTGTTAGCCATTCACAATTTCCAAAAAACAAACACTTTTGAGAAGTGTTCCTGTTGGTGACTCCTTGCAGTCTTCAGACCTCTGGGATGGAAGTTGTCATGTATGCAAAAATTATATATAATTTTATAAAAAGTGTCTAACCTTTTGACTCCTTGTTGATTGATTTTATGCAATAGAAATAACCTAAGTAAAGCCATGTAAAGCACCTATAAGAACTGGGGAAGAGAGTTTCAGAGATAATGCAAGACTTCTGTAATTAATTGTCTGTAACAGGCCTAATCAGAAGGCTCTGATGGAAAGTACTGTTTCTTCCACTTACTCTGTGTGGGATTATTTAATAGTGTAGTCAAAGCATTCACAAGGAAATACTCCAGGAGTACAAGTCATTCTTTTATTATTATGCTCAACAACAGCAGAATTAGAGTTCTGAACTCTGGAATTCTATCAACCTGCAGTCATCTCCAGAACAGTCAAAACCAGTATAAATCATCCCTGATGCTTTTAAGAAAGCCAAGGACGAGATGCTCTGATGACTCTCTTACTGCTTGGAACTAAGAAATTCTTGGCTCAAAATGCTGACTTTTAGCCAAGGTACTGTACAGTAGGTTTACTTTTTAGCATGTTATTATCACCTCAGAAAAAGTACAAGGTGATCATAGAGTAAAGGTTGAGGTAAAACAAGGGCAGGAGAAAATAAAATGCTATGGTTGAAAAAAAAAAAAACAAAAAACATCTCAAGAGTTCTAGCTGTAGTGAACATTTTATACTTAGATGAGGGATTCTAACAGTATGCCAGAAAAACCTTTCTTCTATCAACATTACAGATTGTACTTTGTGACAGACACCAGTTTTTTGCTTTGCAGTTGTCTGAGCAAATTAAGTATGAATAGACATAGTCCCAGGGATTCGGATTAAACTGATGTTTGTTTTCAGTGTTATACATCTGTAAGTTTTAGTTCTTTGATACCGCAACATTACTGAACAACCAGAAGTGTTAATGTGTTTTGCCTAACAACAGCCACGTAAGAGATACCTGATTCTTGCAAAGGAAGAAGAGCTGAAGCACTGGAGTCTGGACTGGAATCGAGATGAAAAGTTACTGCTTGCTTAAAGTGAGTGGAAATGATCCTATATGCAAGATGAAATGGTGTTATTAGAAAGAATTTGACATTTGATGGAAACTGTATTATTCACAGAACTAAAGAGAAAAATGTGTAAAACTGCAAAATCATGGGCTAAGTGACCTAAATATCTTAAAATACAATCCAAATATCATTTTAATTAACAAAGACTTGACATTACTACAGTAATGGAATTCTAGAAAGTATTATTTGAAGTTCAGATAAAAGAAATAATCTAGGGTTTTTTTCTGTTTTTTTTTGTTTGTTTGTGGGTTTTTTAAAGTAAATCATGATTAGACTGCAAAAAAAAAAAAACCCTGGTATTATTTTATTGCTTTTTAAAAGACATATCTGAGGTATTTTCTATTAAAAATTCACCACAATACAAATATAACTGTCAGTTGTATTGCTCTCATATTTTTATTTTGGAAATACACATAAAGTATGCATGTGCTTCATGAATATTATTTTTGTTTTTATTTTATGTAAATGGGAAATCCATGCTCCATATTCTAGTTACATGGTTTATTTTTTGGACATATTTCAAAGGATTGTTCTGTGAACATGATTTCAGAAATAAGCATGGTCTTATAGCTGTAAGTATTGTCTGTTAAGTCTGAAGTCTTCCATCATATCTTACAAGCAAGAGATGATCTAACCTCTAAAATATAAAAAAGTATGTATGACAAGAGACAAAGATGTGAACTTTATATCATTTTTGTTATTACTCAGTGGGTTCCCATTTGACACTCACAAACGTCAATAAAGTATAACATAGTAATAATGCTGCCAAAGTGACAATATAATCTTATCTAAAACTGTCTTTAATTACAACACTAATTGGTTAAATATCTGCCCTCACTGCACACAGCATGCTTGTTAAAGATGGGCAGGTTATTGGCCTGATTTGTTCAAACTTGCATCTACAGATAACCCCACAGGTGTTCTCTCCTCATCTTTCACAGTGTGCCTGATGTGTACACAAGTGTAGACAGCTGGCTAAAATTTGAGAAGGAGGAGCCTGTCTCTTCTGTTAGCTTGGATGGAGGAAGCCGCATTCCGGTAGATGTTTAAAAGAAACGGCACCAAGTTCTTCATGCATCATCACAGAAGTGTTGTCAAACATAAATAAAAAGACAGAGGCTATGAATTTTGTAGTCAGTGTTGCACCTCCCCAGGCAACAGGAGAACTGTGGGGTAATTGATTTTTGAGAGGTAGTTACCACACTTTGATATATCAAAGGCAATGCATCTTACCTCCTTTGTTTGACCCATCACAGAAGACTTGAGTTGCTCACTGGTTTCCATAACATAGTTGAGTGAATTGTTTTCTCTACCATCTGCCTAAGGTTAGTGTGTAACTTCAATGGAATGACTCATGGGAACAGAGGCAATGCCATTGTGTCTCAAAGACCGGAGGAAAAGAATAAAATTAAGATCTGTTTCCAAGTCTTCTCTGTGGATGTTGAAATGAGCTAAAGCTCCACAAGGAAAGAAGAAATAACACTCTTAAGAATACTTTAAGTATAAAGAATGAAGAATCATGAACAAATAAACAAATTCAACATTGGATGACTGTGTTGTATTTGTATCTGCCAGATTTTTTGGTCCCTGTGACATGTTAGGAAGATACACGTAAGAAATATGGATCATATCAGCAGACAAACTATTAATGGCCTAGGATTAAATTATTACTTATGTACTAATCTATTTCTTCTCCAATTTAATGAGCATTTGTTCAGGATGCTGACATTAAATAGAATTATGTGAAGAGATTTATGCCTTTTGTCTGAAATATCTAAACCGGTGTAGTAAACATCTAGACTCAAGCCTTTTTTTCAGTAGGCACTGAAAAGATTTTCATTGTTATTTATTTCTTCCATTAAGCACAAATTTCTTACTGAAATCAAAGCAAAGACTTAAAAACCTACTATGTAATCAGAGGGAGTAACAGAATTTAGTCCCACATTTGTAAATATGTGTCACTTTTTATAGGCAGAAGTTAAAGGCAACAAAATTTACTGTTTTAATCAGTCATTTGACATCACAGGGCTCAGTAAAGCAATTAACAACATATGAAGCATAGAAAAAGCACACACAATTAGGAAGACAAACAATAGAACAAAGATAATCTCCTCGGGAGAAAAGTAAGCTGTAATTTCCCTGCCACCTGAATTTTGCTCATTACTGAAGAGAGTGCTAAAGATCTCCCTAATGACAGAAAACCATCAGACCATAAGGAAAATACATAATACTACATCTGCTCCATTAAGAATGGCAGCCATAATTCTTTTAAACATAAAGCTTTAGCTTGAATCTAATAATTTACTTTCAGTCCATCTAGACATAATAATCCTACCACTTCTTAAGTGTCCATGTGAACTTTAGCAGCCTAAACCCACTTCAGTTCAGCAATGTTTTAGAAAGACCAAACCCAAGTTAAGAGGGAACTCAAAATCATCAGTTGAAAGTAATTTCTTAAGCTATGTTTGCTACAATTTATTTCATGATGAACTGGGATCTAATCCAAATTTTTTTTCAGAGAGTTCCTACTCAGTTCGGTAAAATTTGGATCCAACCCTTCTGACATAGTACTGTTGCAGTACCAATATATTTAAGCGTGCACTTCTACATACCATTTCCTCTTATTATACCAATTCTGCATATTCTACTTGAACAAAATATTTTTTACAGTAGTCTGAATTTCAGATCTGTGCCTGTAAGACTGGTAGATTCTGTGACAGATTCTGCAAATGTTCTTTGTTTTTAAGCATTACCAGTGAGAAGTAATACCTCTGATTGTTCCTACAGGTCTCCTAATAGACCACCAAGTATTGATTGAGTTCATATTCCTGACCAAAAAATTTAGATCCAAAGTATTACTTTCCTTCTCACTTCTTCTGTTGCTTTGCACCATGAACATTGAAGTCAGCAAGGTTGCACATACAATAAAGAAAACAATACAATCTTTGGTAGTAATGAGCTGATCCTACAACTGTTTTCATATAAGGAAATTCCACTTGAATTAGGAATGAATACATCCTTCTGTTAAGTTTCAGTACAGGTCAAACTCATATCATCACTAGAAAAGTCTCTTATAAAAATGGAATTTTAAATCAAGTTTTTATACTATGAATATGTTGTAACAGTGACATGACCTATGCTTTTTATCATCTATAAAATAGTCTTCAATACTCAGCTGCTTAAAGACTTTTTTCAAAAAATATTTAAAGAAAAGAGCTGTTTTATTTTGTTGTTTTTAATTTTTTAATTTTTTCCTAAAGAATAGATCCATCTTGAAAGTTTATCTCAAATGTTGAATTTTATCCTTTTTATTTAGAGGACATAAAAAATTGCCTTTGTAGTCTAATAGCTCTTTGAACTGCCTCTGAATCAAGATCAGAGACTAGAATAAGAGAACTTCCTACTGTACATTTTTATGCCATTTTATGTGAGATGCTTAACATGTTGAAAAACTTAATATTATTCAATGTTTGCAGCACTAAAAAGAGACAAATATGGGGTTTTGGCTGTCATTTCTCCTCATGTACTTTGCTGGAGGAAAAATGTATTTTCATCAGCAAACTTAATTTACTAAAAATAATGTCTTGCAGAAGGGAAATTATATTTAAGTTTTCTTGCCATTTTTAAAAAGTAATAATATATGTATATTAAAGTAAATCTACAACAGAAAATGTGTATCTGAAACACACCCCTGTCCCAAAATAATCAGAAAAATACTAAAAGGAAAGACAAACATAATTATTTACTACCAGTCCACGTTTAGGACCCCTTTCCTTTGGCAGATGTTCATTTTCCTTCTCAGCAGCTGAAGTATTTTGAGCTTTCAAGACTGTTCATGCCTTGCATATTTTTTCCGTGTGGTTTTAATTTTCAGGGAGCTGGGCTGTTAATGCAATTGCAAGTGAGCACAGGCCGGCACAGGCAGGAGATGAAAGGCATGGCCGTGCCTCCCGTGGGGCACTTGCCGTGACCCACTTCCAGGGCAGCCAGACATAACACAGAAACCACGTGCTCCTACCCTGCCGTCAAAACAAACCATTAAAAACAGAAGCTGAAGTCTGATATAGGACCCTCTGGTCTTTAAGTGGTGTCTGACTTTTTTGATCTGCTAACTGATCACAGGTGGATGAAAGGGGATCTCTGAGACAATTAACTGTGAATTCGACAGGTTCACTGTTACAGAGGAGGACAGCTAGAGTTTCTCTTAGGAGAGCATTTAAAAAGCAGTATTTGATGAAAGCAAGGGATGAAAACACTCTCTGCTTAATATCCATGCAAAAATTCTTCCCTAAGTGTGACTTACTCCTGGTGAAATTCTAGGTTCTACCCTCAGTAATGTTGCATTTCAGTAGCATCAAATATCCTATGATAAACATGGCTGGGAAAAACATCGTGTGTAAAAAAACCCTTAGCAATGGCTGGGAAAGTCATAATTTTCTGTAAATAAACTAGCTATATCTTGCTCATTAAACCTAGCATTTTTAGAAAAATTATTCCAAAGTGACTAGGTTAATATTTAAGGTTATTTATTCTTTCATGCCCTCCATCTGATCTTAGGATTATACTTAGCAAAGGCTGAACAGAGACACTGAGGCAGGGTATGGGTTGCAACATTTTCGGAGGTAGTTAGCTGAAGTTTCTTGCAATAGAATTACAAAATAACTATCATTTATTAACCTATTATTATTATTATTATTGTTACTGTTAATTTTGAATATCATCAGAGTACATATTTTCAGCCTGTTATGGTTTGAGGGGACACAGGTAGATTTCATGGTATTGCTGCAAGGACCCAGAGAGGGGGATGGAGTTTAGGACCCTTTGTGAAAAGGGGTCTGGGGTGGAGAAAGTTGAGGAATCGGTATTCCTGCCAGACTCTATAAAACCAGGAAAAGGGGAAGTTCCTCCACTCCTTCCTGGTCTCTTTGTCGCCACTTGGAGATGTCCTGGAGAAAGAAAGGACCCGGCCTTTGTCACCAGCTCACCACGTGCTCTGCAGAATCCGAATCCATCAGGTGCTGGGAAGAGCTTTGGACCCTTTTCCCTGCTTCAGCTTTGCTGGGAGGGACTTTCGGGAGCTTATATCGGCAATCATTGGAATTGGGTTTTATTTATTTATATATATATATATAGTATATTTTGTTCTTTTCCCACCTTTACTCCCCCTTCCCCACTTCATTAAATCTGTTACAGTTTTAACTTCCAACCTTTAAACCTCTATTCCTTATTCCCCTTCTATCTTCCCCCGAGGGGGTAGAGGGGAGTAACAAAAAGCAAATTCTGTTCTCTGGGTTGTGGCTCACCCTGGCCACTTAAACTGAGACACAGGCCAACAGCCACTGAGATGCACAAATTCCTTATTCCACATGAAAAAAAGGGGTGAGAATTGCACTTTTCTTTTTTTCATTGACTATGGATTTTTTCTTTTTTGAAATTGGAAAGTTGGTACCTGAAGTCACCAGATAATAAAAATCTATCCCTATAGTATGTTTAACCACTGAACCAATATGTCTTTTTAGAACTCCTTTGTATGAGAGCTGATAGGTTTGGGTGAATAGATGACTGCTGCTACCTGTGGTGGGCAGAGATTTATTGGCAATTTGTAAGAAAAGGAAAATTATAATACATTTAATTTCATGTATTTTTTTATTTATAGCTAAAGTAACTAGAAAAAACGCTATTCTCTCGTTTTAAGAAATAAGAATACATAACACTAAACTAAAAATAATAAGGGAAAGGTACATCAGATACCACAAACAACCATCTTTTCAATAGAAAAAAGAAAATCCTTTGCTCTACTCCATCTTAAAGTCCAGTCCTTAGAGTTGTAATTAAGTGTGGTATTAGAGTGGCCACATGTCAGCTGATGTTCTACAATTGCCAACATATTTGCACCACTTCCCTGACACACATAAGTATATGTTATTTTGGCTCATTGTAGGAGGAGTGATTCTCACAAACAAGGTAAAGAGAGATGGATAAACCAGCAATTGAACCTGACCACAGACACAGTCAGTTCAACTAGGGACCACCTGGCTTGGCAATATTGCAACTCAGTGGCAAAAGGAGCCCATCACCAGTGCAGTTAGACCTACAGTGTCTAGTCCCATTCACTGCTGTTTCTTAGTGTAGGTCTGCTTTTTTTAGTGTCTCCAACACGCCATGGGCTCTAGATCTCCCATGATTCAGTATCATGTCTTTGGGCATAGTAAGCTCTCAGAACAAAGACACAGTAGAGCTGGTAAGATGCCTTTTATTTTATAAATATCTGTATTTACACTACTTGTGCTTCTTAGGACACTCCATAGACATAGCCTGAGCACATCTATGACCTCCCGCTCCCATGTTAATTGCAGCAGGGAACTGCCTAACAACTGATCCAGAATCTTTCACTTTAGGCAGGAATAATATTTTTCATATTAAAACCCTAGAAATTAAGCTTTTAGTCTAACTCTTGTTACTGTCAACAGAAAGTGACTTTCAAAAAGCAGATATACATGTCTAAGGGATGCTTAGAAAGTGGAAGACCTTCTACAAACATGCATCACTCTCTGCAAAGGACATCACTTACTTTCAAATTTCCCTGCACTGTCAATAGGAAAAAAACAAAAGAAGAAATCACTACCAACCAATCCTACAAGAAAAAGAATTAATTTCTTGCTTCTTCTCAGTCTTTTAGCCAAGGACCACAACACAATTTTAAGAGTATAAGTGACTCTATGATCAGTTCAGGCTTTGCTATTTCATCTGAAACATTCTCTATGTCACCTTTTTTAGAAGCTGTCCCCTTAAAACTTAAAAATCCTGATATAGCTTACATGTTTTATAAGGACATTTCAAAACCAAAACTCCATTATTTTGTGTTGTGATAACTTTTTTTTTAAGTGTCCCTCAATTTCTCTTGAAGGAGAAAAACAAACCTTGACTTCTTGGGATTTGATTTATTTTGTTTTCTGACTTCTATTTTCTTTAAGTTGAATTAATAACCTTAAATATTTCTTAATTTTTCAAAGTTCTAATTAACAGATCTATTTCTTTAAACATCTGCATTTATATGGTTACATACATATGTTATATATAAAAATCTGAGGCTAACTGGAGCCATAGGATTTGCCAAACAAATTTGCATTTTGAGAAGATTCTAAACTGTAAAATAATTGGGGGCAGGAGGGAAATGTTAATAGGTTCCTCCACTGTAAAGCTGAGATATTTCCCTGGTCGGTGCATATCTTATTTGGGTTTGGGTTTTTTTTTTTTAATACTGTCATCACTTTGAAGTCTTATATCCAATACAGTCTTAGAGAAAAGTAATATAGAAGCGTAATTATAACATACATATTTTTTAAGAAGGCCCAAATCATTTTTAAAAGATAAATGATACACAAATAATACAAATCTCTCCCATCAGCAGATTTGAGTGCACCTTCCTCATAGAATAAGGGAGAACAGAGGATTTTCTGTACTGTTGGAGGTGATCATTGCTGATAAAACACTCTTTCAGCCTTCTTGCTGTGTTCCAGTTCTTCATATTTAAATGCTAAGCTGCTGTCATAGGACCTCTCCCTTTCTTCATCCTTGTCCATGTATTTTGCCAAACCCTCACAAACCCTCTCAAACCCTTCTCTGCATTTAGATTTCCTTCAGGAGAAGACCAGGCATGCAGCAGTGGAGCCCTGGTGCTATCTGACAGCCACTCCAATCTGGATTGACCTGCCTCTACCTTCAAGAAAAGCATTATCAAAAAATCAGAGAAGACACTGATTCCCTTTCTTGGTATTGACATCACTTTTAACTGTCAATTGCACTTTTCTTCCTGAAAATTCTGTTTATAAAATGTTGACCCTATAATGGCCCCTAAGCCATTACCCTTTCCTCATTTCAATGTCTTCTCAAGAGCTACTTCCACACAATGCATTCAAGAGAATGGTAATATTTAATGGCTAGAAGTAGAAAACAGAGGAAATGCCATGCTTCTTTAATTTATGGAATGTAAATATCAGACAAAATTATAAATATGATTTATATTTACCAGTATGAGAAGTATAATTGTTATTTTAACAGATACTTTTTCACAGTATGCAGCTTATGCCTGAACAACCAGTTTATAAAACAACTTCTTCTATTTGAGGTACAGTGATCCCTAAAACTGTTTCCTCATGTGAAATGGTTCCCAGATGAGATTATTCTGCTTGTGCTTTGCTGAAACATACATATTACCATAAGAATAAAAAATATTATTTTATTCACTGCTATTATCATACACTATGACATCATTGTTCTAAAATCTGTATTCTCTTAGCATTTCAAGTTGATCGCTTGCACTTTCAACTTGTCTTTTAAAAATACATGTTGGCATTAAATAAAAGCATATACTGCATTTGTCCTTCTAAATTCTTTTTTCTAAGATGGTTGTACCAGATAGAAGACTTTGAAGTGTTGTCAATTTTCTCAGGGTGAAAAAAAAACAGGCTTGCAGCTTGTCATTTTAATTTCTTAGCAGTCTTTTTTTATTTAACAAAAAGTGGATTTATTTCAGCTTTTAATTTGATTTGCTGTTTTTTTTTTCATTTAATATTGCATAATTATTTTTTCTTTCATTTGTTCATAAAATGTGATAGATGTGATAAAAACCAATTCAATAACATTCATTACAGAACAAGACTTGGATGGTTTCTCATTCCATGATTATTTTGGGAAATGTATACTATTTATTAGAGTTATTTATCCAGCTGGTCTGCTAACATGTACATTTTCTACCAGAACACCCTCTTGGTGTTGCATGCATAATAACAGAAAGAAAAAAATCCTAATAAAATAAGATTAAATAAAAGTAATGAAAATTGCACCATTGTTCTTTCACACTGATCTCTGTAAGTGTTTCATTTCTTATAAACATGTCTTGGACTACTCTTTCTTTTTACTTCTGGTACTCTTTTCAAGTCCAAGTGTAGTTCCAAGGAAAATAACTAAAGGAGTGAGTTTAGTTCCCAACATACTTGGCCTGGAGAACTGGAGGTCTGAACCAGAACAATCAGCTGACTCATTCTGTTTTCACTGTTCCTTAGAATACCACTTACATTTCAAGGACATAAACAAAAATCTCAAGAAATTAAGTGCAGTAGCTGTTGGTTTTGTTTCTTTTGTTTATATTTTTAAGAAACAGATTCAAGATGAGATATTAATCAATGTTTCCACAAGATTTCACTATGCCTCAAAGAAAATAATACATTAAGATCACGGACCTGTAAAACTATCATGATAGATAAAATCTCTTAAAGACTTTAAACAAGTGTCAGCCCTACACAACCTGCAGTACCTCACAGGACTGCTGAGGAATAATCGTGTTGTTTTCTCTTTTTTCACCCCATGCACTTTTCTTTAATAAGAAATATTAACCATCATAAGAAGATTTCTAAATGAGATATACAGATTGATTTTGCTATGCTGGTCACTGTTAAGATTTATTTTCAAAACAATTATCTTTCTTGCATTTTGACTAACCAGACATAATTTCTGGATAAGTTGAGGGAAACTGTGATTTGACAATCTAAATATATTTTGAATTAACTCAATAATTGTATTGTAATTGCTGTTAAATGTGTGTTAATAAATTGTTTAGACTGTATCTCATTTTGTGCAAAGCTGTATTCCAGCACTGTGAATACATAAAAAACCCTCAAAAGCCTGTAAGTATATATATGGCATGTGCAAGTCCTTAGAGATGTGAGCTTATATTTTTTATTGTCATATTTCATAGTAGAGTCTTAGACTGCCTTATGTCTTAGCTATGCCAACCACCCTGCCCCTCATCCGATTTTCCTCATGTTATTATGATGGAATGTCAACCCAGACTTCCTTGTTTTACTGCTTTTAAGTACCAGTCTCAAACACTAATATCTGCCTCTGTTGTTCTAGCCTTTAATTTAGTGTACTGTCCAGGAAGTGGCCTGTTTAATGCCCTCTCTCTCTTTTAGTTAGCTAAACCTAACTTGAAATTTCTAAAAGGAAACATCTGCACTTTGATAAAACAGTAAAATCACTGGATACACTTCCCTTTCCTTCCTGGAACTGAGGGGGAGGTTGGATTGCTAAAACAGAAACAGACATTTTGTGTGCTAGCAGGTGGCTATGAATCCTTTTTTCCACACAAGATCCAGATTTCACCTTTGCCTATAATTTGGTCTTATTTATGAAAGAGAAAATCCTGGCACAACAGACCCCACATGTTGAAGTCCTTTATGTTTCTAAAAAAAGAGGAGAGTTTAAAGTTGAACTGAAAGGCCATAAAATGTAGTCCAGATTTCGATTTTCCAGTATTCTTCTCCCTGACTTGCCCAGACCACACACTGTATTTTCCAGAAAAATCTGTTCTCATCTTCCTTGAGCCAAGTTGAGTAACAGAAAAACTGTGGTAGTGTAAAAGCAAGCTAACAGACCCAGTATCTCTATCAATTATTGACAGAGAAGACCATCTGGCAGCAACTACCAACCTCTCATATTATTTCTTAACTTTGTTATTGGGAATGCTCGCAGCAGTCAGGTCAGGTATCCTCAGACATTTTGTTGCTGGTTTTGCTCAGTATCATCACAGTCCTCCAGTGTAATTATCAGAATAATGAGCAGTTCTTGCCAGTGGGGATTCAGGGGAGAGTGAAAAGCTCCCTTTTGGCTTCAGTAACACAACCCAATGCATAAAGTGCTTTTGAGAGAGCATGTGATGGGGAGGAAAAGCCTTCCTGTGCTGTCCTCTCATCTCTGGTTTGCAATTGTGTTGGGTGGTACTTACATCTGAGATGGTCTTTCTTTGCATTGAGCCGTGCATTCATTATGATTTATTTTAAAGACTGGACTCATATTACACCAGTGTTTATAACTCTGGTTTGTTAAAATAGTTCTAGTTCTGCTATATCCAGAATATCCTGGTATATTCTTCTGAGACTTTTACAAAACATGGCTGCATTTCTGGATATAGCAAGATAATCTAAAAAAATAGGTATCAGTTTTCTAGGAAGTATGTTGGCCTCTTGCCTACTCATTCTCATCAACAAAGCATGCCACAGTTTGTGTCTTGGCTATCCCAGACCTTCTCTCTCGCAGCAAGTGTTGCTGAGGCAGCTAAAATGAGTCAGTGTTTCAGTGTCTAGATGCAATATCTGAGACTGGTAGCAAAGTGTTTCTTATTAACAAAATTGTGTATCTAGTGTATTTTCAATTTTGACTGGATTTTGACAAATGATAATTCCTACACAGGATGATCTTTTTCATTTCAAACCTAACATCAAAGTCAAATTTCATACAAGGCAGAATCCAGGGAAACAAATTCTCTCTATCTATCATGGTAAGTCTCAGAGTCCTCTGCTGAAAATTCAGTGAGAAGGATAATAAGAAAAGTTTAACAGTGCAAATTCAGAGATATGCATTGGATGATCATACCTGATTGTACTGTACTATTGGATTGTATATTAAGACCTGCTTCCTTGCTTGGCATGTTGATATTGTGAGTGTGCAGGGAGGAGACCATATCGTGTATCACTTCACAGTTTTCTCTAGCACTTCTGCCCCTAGCCTGCAGAGGTGAACAGGTGCTGTGTTGCAATGGAAAAGCAGGAATTCCATACACTCCTTCAAGCATGTGGAAAATGGGATATCGGTGAGATAAGTCGCTCTGGATCCTGCCTTAAATTCCAGGCTTTAGATGAATAAATATCAGCTTTTTTTCTATCACTGTTAGGGAACAGGCTGGCACAATTCACGAAAAGACCTTTGGTTTTGCCTTCTAGTCTCTTACTAAAGAAATGGAAACTCACCTTCTCAGCAGTGGTTGCTGAAAATGTATGACTATTTTTTTCATCCTGGAACAGGTTTAGGTTTGTGTCTTTGTTTTGTTTTGTTTTGTTTTTTTCATTATTGTGGAAATTAGATCATCAGTGAGACTGCAATAGGTAAGTATTTAGACAAACAGCTGGAATAAATACATTTCAGGGAACAGAAATGATAAAGAGCAAACGTAGCAGGCGAAAGAAATTTTACAAAGAATGTCACCAGGTACCTCATAACTGCTCAGCTGCTAAGGTTTTGCTTGTGCCTTTCAGTACAGAATAACTTTTCCCAAAGTAGGTTTACCTTGGTATAGGTCCTTGTGCACAACCTTGTGCATTGAAAACCATTGAAATTTTGTGCTGTATTGTTGCTAACCATAATTTTCCAAGGGTGACATTTTTGCTACTGGATTTTTGGACCTTTCTATGATGAATTATTGATACAGATGAAATATCTATCCACTATACATAGCACATCTATCTTATTTGGATGTTTTGGACAGTTTAGAAATGTTGATAACTGGTAGCAATTTCTCACCAAAGGCAAAACAGAGTATTTAATCACTAAATATTAAAAAAAAAAAGAATAACAGAAATTTACAGGGAGCATTCATATTGTTCAACTTCAGATACCTTAGTCAGACAGAAGAACTAGCCAGATGGCTGCATCTGCAGTTAGGAAACAGAATAGGGAGAAAGCAAAGGCTCAAGTCAAAGACCCACAATTGTCCCCACTGCTTAATTCTTAGTTCACACCTGGCATGGTTTAGAATCACTATCCCATGTGACAGAATAAAAAATGTTCCTGTAGGAGTTCCCATTATAGCTTCAGGCTGCAATGTCCCACTCTAATAGGCTTCAGCATAGTTTTCTTCATACTGTGGGCTTACTAAAGTGAGAAAAATACAAAACAATTATTGTACAGTTATAACTGTTGTAGTTATAACTATCACTGATGGTAATAACTGGCCTCCAAGGGAGCATTTGTTGCCCTGCCAAAGCATAGGGCAAAGCGTTATTTAGTGTGGACATAAGCAGCCCTGACAGCTTAGACTCTGAACCAGCTATCAGTTCATGGCCTTGTTTCATTTAACTCTTTAGATGTGTACATAGTCACCCTTTATTACTTTTAATGTCTGTGTAGACACATAGACACTCCAGAGAGTGACTCAGGTGACTCATTCTCAACTATCCAATTGAAAAGTCTTGTTTCTGTTGACTGAGAAAACTAACAAAAGAAGATTTTGCAGTAAATAAGCAGCTTTAGGCTGGGAGATCTCACTGCTCATCGTGGGTGCAGAATCTTGTCTGCAAGGCTAGCCCTTTTTGACAAGTATAAAGGCAGGATGTTTTAAACTTGATCTTTGGTCCAATTTATTTTTCTGCTTGCTTTAAAAGACTTGAAGTGAAATTGGAGGAACTCACAATTTTTACCCTTCTCTCTGAGATACACATTTTTTTGCTCAAATTAATTTGTCATTTATGGTTTCATTGTAACTGTGGACTGGAAATGTGGAATGGAACGTCAAAAAACTGAAAACTAAATTTGTATAGTTTCTTTTCCTTCTTACTTGGGAAAGTTCAATAGACAAATTTTGTGCTGTGCAAAGCATCTTATAACAGTTAATTACAAGGACTTTAGGGACAACTATATACTTTTGTATGTTTGTGTAAAAAAAAAAAGTGCTGCCTGACCTCAAGTCAATAGCCAAAGCTTAAAAGTGAAATTATGAATAACAATCACTATAAAACAATTAAAAAAAGGGGTAACTGATAATTTCTTGGAAGGACACAGGAAGGACACAGGAAGGATGCCTTACATGGCTGAAAGAAAAGTGTGTAAATCTTGTGCCATAATCTTACTGCAGAGATGGAAGAAAGTCACACTCTGAAGTCTTAATTAATTGATTGATAGAAAAACTTATTCACAGCTTTTCAAAAACATTGTTTCCAGCAGTTTTAGATCAGGCCTGCACTGGTTTTAATACAGGAATTTTATCCCTTGTTTTGGTTTCTGTATACAATTATAGAATCATAAAACAATTTGGCTTGGAAAGGACTTTTAAAGGTCATGTAGTCCAATCCCCAATATTGACCTAATATTCTGAATCCATTTGATGCAAAACAATTTAATAATAGAACTATTTCTAGATGCTTTCACAAGTAATGCAAGTGTTAGAACTTTTTCTTGCTATTAACAATTGACTCCTAGTAGTATTTCAGCAAGAACTAACTACTTACATGTCAAATGCAGCTAAAGAGTATATTTGGGCAGTTACACAATATGAAAAAATGACACACCAACTGGTAATTACTTCTGATAGTTCTGTGTTTCAAATATATCTTTCTACTCAAATTGTGGGAATAAAATATTTACATACATATTTTTTAATTTCAATATGAAGTTTTCAGAGATTCCTCTCTCCTTCTTTATCTCACCTCTAAGACATAGTATATCTGACCTTAAAAGACTACAAAATTATATTGTATACTCATTAAAAATCATATGGCATTCCTTGCTGTAGTTGGCATTACATGCTTTGGAAGTCTTAAATGTCATGTTGTCTAGAACTCAAATAATTTAAAACTACTTACGTGATGAACACAAAATATGTTACCAGAAGCAACCTGTGAGAGTGAAACATGTACAGCACAGCACCTATTAGTTTTTTCTTTTGTTGTTTTGAGGTTCATTTCTCAACAAATTTTACACCTAGCCTCCAAATCAGAGCTTGTGTGTTTTCTGAACAGTTCATGAATATGCTGTCAAAATGTAATGCTGACATCAGATCTCAAATGAAAAATTACTGAGTGGTATTTGCACACAGCAGTTTTGAGCCATTGAAAAGACTAACAAGATATCCATCAGTTCAGTTGGGTGGATATTTCAGCATGATACTCTATAAGGTAGTCTTCAAAAGAATCAAAGTTCACAATGAAGTAAACTTTTTATGTCATTACTTAAAGCTATTAGGAAAATATTCTTTTCCCACATGTAAATAACTAACATTGTATCCAGTGGTTCTCAAGGCTGGGCAAGGAATACATCACTGCTAGCACAATAGCCAAAACACAATTGTCTGTCTTCAGGGTGGGCAGAAAGTTGTGCGCAGCAGCTGGAGTTTTAGAGAAACTGACAAGTTACGTTTTTATGACCTGCTTGAAAAAATCTGTTTCGACATTTCAGAAATTACCACAGCTTCTGGGAAAAGCCAAACATGCAGTCTGAGCCCAACAAGGCAGTACTATGCGTTGAAGTTTAATTAAGCCACCTACTGAGAAAACTACCATAGGGGAAGCTCTTCTCCGAGCATAGGATTTTCAAACCAGTGGAGAGCATCCAGGGAAGACAGCAGTTTCAACACCCAATATATTTGCCCTAGTTCCTATGAATTACATGCCCTACTTCTTATGAATTATGCATATTGAAAGCTTAGTTAGGAAAAATGTTCACAAATTTGTTGGTTACAATGCTGAAGTAGTCAGTGTATCAATCCATAAATAAAGTATGTGTTCTATCCACCCTACTATTTCAGTTTTGCAATTGAGTGGTATAGTTAGACTTTAATTAGTTTGCAGATTGTCATTACCTCAATCTATTTACTTTTTCAGCTTCTTCTGCTTTAGTTTTAATATATCAATATCAGTGAATTTTCAGAAAGCTTGGTGACATGCTGCAGTATGTCATTTGTGTCCTTAGATAGCATGGTAGCGGAATGAAAAGAAACACCACGTCAGAGAACAAAGACCATTAGATGGGATTAAAGAGTTTGTATATAATAGGTGTCAGTTTATGTTAATTAAAAAAATGGGCTACTCTTGACCAGAATTTATTTTCAAACATTTCAGTTATATTTTCAAATAATTGTTCTTTAAATTTTTTGGATAGAATACATAATGAAGAAATTACCAATGATTTTCAAATAGACATTGCATTGATGTCAGTGGGACAGTTTCTGTTAGATAAAATTCCCAAGGCTGGGGTCAAATGTGAAAAGTTTATGTGAGGATTTTTAAGTGTAAGTACAGCTTGATACTCATTGGAATTTGCTAAGATTAGTTTTTAGATCATGCAAGGAAGTGAAACAGGACTACACTTTTCTCTTTTTGCCTCTTTGTCTCTCTTGTCACTTACTGATGTCTTCAGAATTGGTCCCATGTTCTACCTGGCCCAGGGAATCTGTTTTTCTTTTAATTTTAAATGTCAATCCAGTAATACTAGTATTTTACACCTCTTTAAAAATGTCTTCCCCAACATATTTCTGTTCTATTGTTTCATCTACTTTGTTTTATGCAGCACTTTATAAGGTACATTGGGTACCTATTTGTTACAGACTGTCTTCTTTTATATGAAAAGGAAATAAGTTTTTTATTTGGGAAAGCCTGATAAGTTGCAGATATTTGGATTAGTGACAAACCGCAGCATTTTAGTTTTGCTTTTAGTAATTGGTCATTTTCTAAAAGGGAGGAAAACATGGGATATCTATATTGATCTAAGGTTTAATCTTATCCTAACAAACATCACAGAGATGTTAGAGAACCATATTTTCACATGCAGGCTAAATAACTACTCAGAGGCCATCTTTCACTAACATATGTAGTTCAGCATTATTATCTGTCTACTGGGGAAGCTGGAATTTTTAAAAACTGAGATGTCATAATGGAAGGTATAAAACAGATATGCTTTCCATAGACGAGTTCTGCTACTTGCTACTCAAAGTAGTGATACTTTCAGCTTTGAAAATTTAGTAATTTGTGCAGAATACATGAAGAGGGATTGTAGCATTGTTCAGTTTACTGGAAATACATTGGTAGGATTTTGTAAGTATGAAGAAATTCAATGGCCTTGGAGCTGTTTTTTGTGACAGCTTCACTCCTTTGAAGATTATAATGATTCTTTATTTTTCACTTTAAAAACTAGATCCAATCTCTACTAAAATCACAAGGAAAAAAATTTACTGGCTTCTTTTCAATCTGGAATGACTTGTTTGTCTGCTACTGAAATGTTCCAGTATTCTCTAACTCTTCTAAACCATAACTTCAAAGAATCTTTATTTAAGTAATTGAGTAATTTCCAAAACTGTCTCCATTAAAAAAAAATAAAAGAGAGGGGAAAAAAATTAAAAAGAAGCAGAAGAATTAAAAACCTTGAAAATTACTTTAGATTTATAAATATGATATGGAAAATACTTGTTCTTCAAATTTTAAAAACATTTACTAAAGAAAAGGCATGAAATAAATGCACAAATTATATATACATTATATGCAAATGGTAGATTTTAAAATAATATTATCATTCACTTGCTGCAATTTGGAGATGTTAGCAGAGTATTAGAATGATATATCAACTTTATAAATGTAAATAACAAACACTTTAATCATTAAAGGTCTTTCTGAATTAAAAATGTTGTGGCTTAATAAATAATATTTTATATATGAATGCAAAATATTTGCACTATACACATATGTATATATGTTAAAATAGTCAATAAATAAAAGTAATAAGATTAAGAGCCTGAAAATGGAGTATGTGGCAAAAGGTTTCCAGATTAGTTTGGTCAGACATATAGATGTTCTTAAAAGAAGCTGCTTATATACTTAGAATCCTGAGCATCTGACAGGCAGAACAGGAAAAACAACATAAGACATGAGATTGCTTGGCTCTAAGTCACATTTAAATGGATCTTTGCAAAGCTGAACATTTAGTATCTGGAGGTTTTATCAGCTATGCCAGATGAAGCAGACCGCAGGGATTAGAGCAGGGCAAAGGGAGCAGCTATGGCACAACCGACATTCAGAGGGCCATATGTTCTTTCTGGTTGCTCAATGTGTTGTAGCTTGTAGCCACAAAAAATGAAACCAATAGACAAGGTGAGGAATGACAATGGGAGCTCCACCACAGAGCGTAAAGTCTGGGATGGAAACACCACATTGTCCCTGGAGGAACAGTTCAAGGAACAGTAAGGGAATGGGCTCGACCAAAGAGGAAACCTATTGAGTCAGTAACTGTGTCTGACCAATACTGTTTCTCCTGCTTTGACCTGAGCAGAAACAGTGAATGATGGTATCCATATACAAATAACAGGAAGTGAATCAGTGATCCAATTTTAACAGTTGTTTTGATTTAGTGTATGGATGCTTCTTTACAGGGCTGCTAGAACAAAATGAATTTCTATCACCTGACTACAAGCATCTGTATGAGGGCTTTGAATGGATTAATTACTTCAAGGATTCTTACACATGAACCTGGTACACTTCAACAAATGCTTTTTATCCAGTTATAGATTTTGTTACCAACAATACTAACAACTAGGAATATTCCCTTAAAAATTTACAAATCTATGCTGAAGGTGCTATAAATCTAATTTGAGATTATGTTAACAATTAAAATCATAATAATTATTTATTTGCATTTCAGTTTAATTAGAGGAGAAAGCATGCTTAGGTGTTTTGGTTTTGTTTTGTCATGTGCAAGATTAGGGCAGACTCATAGGTAGCTTGGATTAGTGTCCTTGTGTCTGCAAATAGGATATATATAAATAATCTAAGAACAAGAACAGGACCAGAGTGAGCATGAGGTAAACTTGTATATGAGGCAGGAAAAATCACCTGTGGCTGTTACTCATATAGCTGACTTCAGTTCAAGGCTACCTTCTATTCCATAGTTTTTCTCAGGTATAGGAACATAGTTTATTGTCTTTTTTATTCCAGTTGACCGGTAGCTTATTCCTGAAGCACTCTCTGTCTGAATTTATAGAGTGTAAATACAGATAAGTTCACATACTAAAGAAGAGAAAGTGTAAAGACAACTGACAGGTATATCAGATTATTCATTTGTATTAACATCAAAAAAGCTTCAGCTAAAAGTACAGAAGAGAGAGGAGGTTAAGGAGTGTGCACTGTTGTATAAATGCATGACTGTTTCAATATTTTGTGTGTTAGCTTTGTGGGAATACCCCCTTGCACCCCTTTCTGCACAGAACTGGTAATAAATTGCTAATACCTCAACTCATTGGCTTGCACACTGGCTAGATGAACCCTGTTTTAGGACAAGTGACAGTGTTTCAGGGTGAACATGCCAATTCATTTCTCCATAGTAAACTCAGTAAAACTGCAGTCTTCTATATGTTGTATTTCTCTAACAGTCTATAGGACTCTTAACAAAAATAGGCCTGAAAATGACAATTCAAGGCCTTATCTCCTGGTGAATTATCCCAGGCACTATTTCCTACAAATTTGTCTCTTCAATGGAAATTTTTAGGGGAATTTAACAACATCAGAAGAAATACTCTACTTGAAGGTACAGGGATAAAAATACAGACTTGATGGCAGTGCTTGTTAAATGGAAAATATGGAGGGGAAAACTAACCACAGTTAAATCAGGCAAGGATTGATTTAGCCAAAAAAACACTTTTACTGTGTGATAAAATGTCGGTTTTTTATTCCACTGTCCTTTAATTTTAAAAAATACAATTGATACAGACAATTTGATTTTCAAATTATAGTGTATGATTCCAACAACTGGCCATAGCTTTGTTCATTTGTGGTATTTAGAGATGACAAGAAGATAATAAATAGGCTTTAGTGAAGTATGCTAGGCTTTTATGTATACTCTCTTCCTGGTCTGCTGGAAAGCTTTGCTTCTCACCCTGCTATGGTTGCTTAAGTTTGGTGACAGTGGAATGTTGTTGTTTGAGTTACTCATTTCAAGTTTCATGTTGCAAGCAGTTTCATAAAGTCTGAATAAATAGGTCAGTTAAATTCGGGGTCAGTGTATATTCATTTGTACATTCATGAATTCAGCTGTCACTAAATTATGAGCTCATAGTCCAAATTATATAAAGGAAAAAAATAATTTTTGTTAACTGTCTGTGGCTTAGTGAGTTAGCAAACAGGATTGAGTAAAAATAGGACAGTTAATCACCTCCAGTACAGAGAGCAAAGCTGTTTGCGGCTGGGACCAGGTCACTTGGTGCTCTATCGTTTCTCAGTTAGTTTGTTTTGTCCATGTTAGAGAAGAAATGAAGCTATCACACCATTGGTGAAGTCAGTCAAGTATTCCTCTTCTGCGTGCCAAACCCTCCAGACTGTCCCATCCCTGCCAGATCAAGAGCTGCTTGATCCTTTCTCCTCATAGTAGTGTACACAAATGCAGAACTAATGTGTGTATACTCAAAACCAAAGAGTGTGGAGAATCAGAAGTGCAAATTAGATGAAATACCTGTAAAGACACAAAAAGACTTTTATAGACTTAACCATTCTTTTGGTCACCTCCCTCTCTGCCCACAAGAAAGGTGCAGAGAGAGAAAGAAACAACTACAAAGTTTGTGGATCCCTTACATTTACTTTTTTTTTTAAAAAAATGAGCAGAATCATAAGTTTCTGTAGAGAAGATGCCCAGCATTTTAGACTCTCTGGGCTCTTATTGAACTTATTTGTTTTATTGAACTAGTTTATAGGGCCTGATTCTGCCTCACTTGCCTTACACTGAGTAGGATTTTAGGGAAAATGCAGTGTGCAAGATGAGACACAAGAAATTTATTTTGAAAAGAACATGGTACTGTGGACACAGCCCTGTGTTAAAGGCTCAGTGCAATTAATGAGTCAGGGACACGAGGTATTGTTTTCTTTCCAGAAAGTGGGGCATTATTTGCCTTTCAACCATGCAACAGCTAGTTTCACAAATTTTTGTATATATATAGGTAAAGGCAGGCAAGAGTTAGCAGTTTTTCCCTTGGGGTACAGGAAGTCCATCTTACCAGAGTGATGGAAAGACTGTAAGCTTGAACTCTTACTCCTCTTTTTTTGTGTCAGAGGCCTTTGAATCGAGGATCATTCTCGTGCATCATGTCTGTCCATTTAATTCTCCCCCACCAGTCTTGCATGGAGTATGCTCTATTTTCTTCCTTTCCCCATATTAGTGATCGTATGGATCACACTACAAATTCCATTTCACTGTTGCTTGCAAGTCAGTGGTGTCATTGTTTGTTTTCAAGAGGTTCAGACTGCTAAAGCTTAGTTCACTTTACCAATCAAACACAAGTCACTCTTGAAAATGAAATCAAGACATTGCTTAAATCCTACTGTAAATGTTAAATATTAAAAATCATTTTTTAAAAATATATCCTAATTTCAAAACATCACCTCTGACTTCTGATGACATTCAGCAGGATAAGGTTTTTTAAAATTTTTGTAAGCAAGTGCAGTCTTTATAACTTCGTAGGGTTATAACCAGTATGGTACGTAATGCTGACTGCAAATGATGCAATTTCACTGTTTGTTCTCCAGAGCTTATGCTTCGGTCATTTAGAATCCCAGAACAATAACCTTGACTCCCTAAAAGCAACATTAAATAGAGCAGTAAGCTGTACTACAACAAATATTAAAGATGTTTCTATTCCCACTGACTGTGAGACCTCACTTGTTTGCTATGGTCACTGATACGTTCCTTCCTTCCAGTGAGATAATCCATCTGATGTTTTAAAGCAGAGGAGAAAGGGACCTGGGGGTCCTGGTGGACAGGAGGATGACCATGAGCCAGCAATGTGCCCTTGTGGCCAAGAAGGCCAATGGCATCCTGGGGTGCATTAGAAGGGGGGTGGTTAGTAGGTCGAGAGAGGTTCTCCTCCCCCTCTATTCTGCCTTGGTGAGGCCACATCTGGAGTATTGTGTCCAGTTCTGGGCCCCACAGTTCAAGAAGGACATGGAACTGCTTGAGAGAGTCCAGCGCAGAGCCACTAAGATGATTAAGGGAGTGGAACATCTCCCTTATGAGGAAAGGCTGAGGAAGCTGGGTCTCTTTAGCTTGGAGAAAAGGAGACTGAGGGGTGACCTCATCCATGTTTACAAATATGTAAAGGGTGAGTGTCAGGACGATGGAGCCAAGCTTTTTACAGTGACGACCAATGATAGGACAAGGGGCAATGGATGCAAACTGGAGCATAGGAGGTTCCATGTGAATATCAGGAAAAACTTTTTCACTGTGCGAGTGACGGAGCACTGGAACAGGCTGCCCAGAGAGGTTGTGGAGTCTCCTTCACTGGAGACATTCAAAACCCGCCTGGATGCGTTCCTGTGTGATGTACTCTAGGTGACCCTGCTCTGGCAGGGGGGTTGGACTAGATGATCTTTCGAGGTCCCTTCCAACCCTAGAATTCTGTGATTCTGTGATTCTGTGATTTATTATATCACTTCCATGTATAGGATCCTTTCTGACACAATAAAAAATTCTGTGAAAAATGCAGAGGTACCTAATTGTATCTATGGTGTGACTTTAGCAATTTTCTTGATTGTCACATGGTCTATTCTGTAATATAACATGTTTTATCTTCCAGTAAATTTTCAAATAAGTATTTTGGATACTAAATAAAGAATTAAAAAATATTATGATGATTTTTTTTTGACAAAATGAAGAACAGTCCTGGAAACTCATGGTCAAATCCATGTATACAAATCCTAGCCAATATTTATATGCCAAGGAGGATTTGCAGGCCCATTTTTGGAAAAGGTTCAAAAACTTTCTTAATAGACCCACAACTTTAAGTATATAACTGACAGAAATAAAGCTTTGCAATGTCCGCAGTATATTTATGACAATATGTTAGTTATTGAACAGATTGTTCTAATAGACATTTTCTTTGTGATAGTCCCACTATGATGTTAGGCTTACTACAAATAATAAATATATTAGAATCTCAGTTTATAATGGTTCCGCACCTTTTACAATCTACTGTCTTCATTTGGGTCTTTACGTTGCAGTTTTGGGATAGGACCACATGTGCAGTTCAGATCTTCACAAAACACAAAATCTCAGCTATATTTTTTTTTAAAAAGACAGATTTGTCACAGTCTTTTGGTATGATTGCTAGTCGGGACTTCAAGAAGCCCATAAACCGAAGCTGAATGGATAGCTTGTCGTTGTAGAAGTAATCTATCTGTATTGAGAAAATGTAATAGAACAATGGTCTAAAAAATACCAGTTTTAATTCATTCATGAAAGTGACCTTATGGCTCATAAAACATGAGCTATGATTTGGCTAATTTTCTTTCAAGTAGAAAGAATTATAAATGAAACCTTACAAATTTCTAGTTAATAAATCCTGGTTAAAATTATTAACCTGATTAATTTCTCAAGTGGGGTAGATAATTCCAATTATGAATCTGCAAATATGTTACACAAAAAAATTGTACTATGACACATAAAAACAGCATTAATTTACAGACAGTTATTTCTTAACATTCCGGAGATCATAAAGGAGTAGTAATTATATTTTTTGTATTTAAATTATGTGTTTACACAGATTTGTGAGATATTAATCCAGCAGATTAAAGAGTCCACCCTGTTATATTTATATGATCAAGGGAAAAGCTAACAGTGAGATTGTGGACCTTTCTTAACAAGATGTGGGACTGATGCTTCTTGCCGTTAAAGGAAAATTACATATTTTCATATTTTCCACTTTTTTTATAATTTAAGTTCAACTCTTCAAGGAATTTCTTGTTTTGAAACTTCAAAGAGGTTTTGTTCTTCTCCAAGGAAAGGATAGCTTTATGCTTTTGGCTATTAGTGGTCCCACTTGCCCAGCCTAGCAAGACCAAAAGAGCTTTAATTAGCTATGGTGTGATAGGTGCTCAGTCCCTGATTCTGGCTCACTATAGGGTCAGCATTGATGGATGTATTTTCTTTATGTTATTAATTACATTACTGGGAACCTTATAAACATAAACTGGACTGTATTCACAATACCATGTGAGAAAATATTATCATCACAGTTGTTATAGTTTGAAAGGGGCAGACAAAATCTTATTGGCTTTTGTTGCCAATACCCAGTGAACAAGGGGTGGAGTTTAGTCCCCTGTTGTGAAAAGGGGTCTAGGTATCAGGTATCAAGTATCAGGTTCCAGTATTCCACACCCATTTTCCTGCCAGACTCTATAAAAGCGAGGNCGGCCTTCAGTCTCCTCCTGCCTCGCTCCTGCACTTTCCCTGCGTGCAGCTCGCCATGTGGAGACCAGAGAAGAGGCCCAGCTTTGACTACCAGCTTCGCCACGTGGTCTGCAGCATTCCAGCATTTCCAACTGCACCGAGTGCTGGAGTTTTGGACTCTTTTTCATCCCATCGGCTTTGCAGTAAAGGACCTTCTCAGCAGCCTGTAACGCCGGTCATCTGAGCTCGGGTTGTATATTTTGTATATATTTTCTTTTTCCCCACCGGTTAACTCTTTCTCCCTGTGCCATTTAAACTTGTTAAAGTTTTGAATTTCCAACTGCTCAGCCCGTTTTTTTTCTTTCTTACTTCCCTTCCAATTTTCGGGGGGAGTGATAGAAACAAATTCTGTCTGGTTTGTGGCTTGCCCTGGCCGTTTGCTAAACCAGCACAACAGTATTGGTAGAGAAGGTTGGGGTAGATTGATTAAATTAATACAGAAAATATCCTGGAAAATAATTTAGGAAACTCATGCTATTTCAGAGGCTATCAGTTGCCTAAATGCCTGACTATCCTACCTCTCTATAATTTACAGAGTCTTTCCACTAACATCGCTGAAATTAGATGCTGAAAAGTCAGTGAGGAAAAAATCAGATTTGTAGACTGTACTTGCATTTCGAATACTGAGATCCCAGGGCCTTTTGGCCATTTTACCATCTTGCTACCTAGTTTACCTGCAAATTGGTCATACTAATAATTTCCTTGCCCTTGCAGATTATATGCTTGAATTTTTTATTTTTTTTTTCTTGATTGAATGAAATGTGGTATTCCCATATATTACAAAAGAAGTCTGCATATCAGAGAAGTAGGGGTTTTTTGTTCTCTGACACAGCTCCTTAGTAAAGAGTCCCATTGCAGTTCTCTTATTCAGACTAACTAATGCTTTTTTATTCAGGCAGGGTAATGTTTTCATTATGATTTTTTTACATACAAGGCACTGTTCAACATAATAATATCACTATCTAGCTTATGTATGCTGTTCATTCGCAATTCTTAAACAGTATAGAAAATCTGTATTAATGTGTTGTAAGCATAACTTAAGAGACTTAGAAATCCTGTAAAATCAAGGGTGAAAGGATAATATTTTATAGCTCCTATTCCTCTGTTAATAACTTTACACTAATAAATGAAGTAAATTCTTACATACATGGGTCTAGTCTGAATATAAACGAGTTGTTCTCAATGTTGGAAAAAGTCACCACTCTTCTGGTCCCATTTTCCTCTCAATGTCTTTATTCAGATGAATTGTGATGAGTTTAATTCCAGAATGGTATGAGAAACAAACAGAATATCAGCCACGCAGCTATCTAGAACATCATGGTAGTCATTTGTGTGAATTATTCAAGCCACTGATGGTGTGCCACAGTGCTTGTTGTTACTGAAGTGGAAACAAAATCAATTGTGTACAATATGTACAGTAATATGTACAGTGTGAAGGGAAAACAGATGGCAGGGATGCATAAAACTTTAATGTCCTCCAATCTGTTTACTTATTTTAATCAGCTATCACAATCATCACCCACTGTGTGCTTTGTTTACATGGGGAAATGCTGGTGTGATCAGGCAGAAGAAAATCCCAAGAAATGTGCCAGTTCCAAAGCCTGGTAATTAGAATTAGAAAGTTGCTGTATGCTACAAAGGATTAGGTCAGAATAGAAGATACCATGAAGAGTTGCCTTTCACTTAAGACTGCATTCACTCACAACAGCACTGTGATGAAATCTATGTCAGCATAGATTTAGCAGGTGACATGTATGGCGGAATGTTGTATTAACACTGGCTTGAATGGGTCATATTTCCACATCCCTTGAGCTGGTAATACTGGCCTCCTTCCTAGATGAAGCACGTGTTTTCCTCAGTCCTTATCTCCTTTATAAAGTACACAGAGATTTCTAGCTGAAAAACACAAGATGTAGTCCTCAATATTATTTCTACTAAGAAAATGTGACTTGGAAGGAGAATGTGGGGGGTTTTCCAGTTTTTTTTACATATACAGAATTGAATGATCAACTCATATTTCAGATGAAAGCTTCTGTCTTCCAATGCTGGAGGATCATCCTAAATATTAATCCCTTCTGAGATTTAAAATGTTCATTCCTGCACAAACCACTAAAGCTCCAGTATGGACTTCAGGTGCATGTTTGAAAAATGTCTTACCCTGGAGGTACTCTCATGATGACTAGAGTGGAGGAAGCCTGCAAATAGATTATAGCACATAACAAATGTGTATGAATTTGTGAGTGGCACATTCATTTGAGGTTTACATGCTTCGGTCTGATTCTCAAGTGTTATGATGCTGTAAGCATTTCTTGTATCTGTAGAAGACTTTGTCCAAACAAACAAAATGTACTGGAAGTGTGAAAGAGAATTACTGCTCACTAAATAATGTTTTCATGAAAGATGTCATTTTTTATCCAGTTTCAAAAAAAAGGAAGTGAGGATGGCAGAGAATAGTTGTTCATATTTTAAAATGCAACACAGAAATTGTTTTCTTATACTAAATATATGTTACAAACCACTGAACCCATGACACTTAATAATAGAAACATAGTAAAAATTCTCTGTGAGAGGGAGGAAGGAAGTGCTGTAAAGGAAAAAATTCGTGTTGATCAAGTTGACCAGGGCCCCACAAATTCAGTTTCTTGTCCAAAGTCAATGGAAGCTCCTTGTTCCTCTTCAGTAAGGAAGGAAATGTATCTGCTAGGTACTTTGACTCAGATTTTGTTATTCTTGAGATAGGGAGATCCTAGTCTATAATTAAAAGTGAAACATCTAATAAGCTACAAAGGAAATAATCTCACTACAGGAAGGATCACCTGTGGAGACATGACTGCTGATTTGCAATCCACTTGTTCTATGGGCTGCAAAAATACCTCATGGGAATGAGGATATGCATCCGGGGAAGAACCCAATGACAAAACCAATCTTTGAAAGCCATTCTGGGAGGGATGTTCCAATTTTGCTCCTACACAGATTCTTTTAGAAACCTTGTCTGTGTCATTATTTCCTCCTCTGTAAAGTGGGCAAAATAATAATTACCTTTGAGCACTAATTCCTGTTAGTAATAATTTTGACAATACCTGCAAAGTGCCTGCCTAATAAAGATATTTATTCAAGAAATTAATATTAATGTTTTGAACTTATTTTAACATAGGACTAAAAGTCTGTGGAGTAACAAAACAAGTCAGTGACTCTGGCTGGATCCCTGCTCTTGTTGTGGAGTAGTGATTTGAGTTGGAGTACAGTTCTCCCAAGCACAAACTCCTAGCAGCAAAAGAGCAATGAATAGGAGATCTTGAATTCATTTCCTCTGTCATCCGATGTCCATTGGATAGACTGGGTGCCTTCACCTAAAATGCATCAAATTGTTCCTCTTCCCTAAAACTGTAGAGTGGAGAAAGAGAATTATGACAGTGGCTTACTAGGTTGTTTGGTTGGGTTTTTTTGTTTGTTTGTTTGTTTTCTGGGGTTTTTTTTGTTGTTGTTGTTTGTTTGGGTTTTGGTTTTTAATTAGATAAAGGATAGTATTATCATTTGGTATAATCTTTATAGGGGATTCCATGGAAGGAAGACATTAGTGCCTCCAGCATGTGAAGGTATCTTGTCATCCTCAAATGACTAATGTTGAAGAGCCAGGTAGAAAATGTCAGTTTGAAAGCCAAAAAGTCTCTCAAACATCAATACATTACAACAAATGGAGTTATACTACCATTCAGATAAAACTCCTATAAATAAGGTATTTCACTTTCTTGTAATTGTCAGGTATCTACATGTTCCTGTATGTTTCAGTTATTGCTCTCTGCATTGATACTTATACTTACAGCAAATTATATTTTAAACGCTTCTTGTTTATCATTATACTTAGAAGCTCATTCTGGATCTAAAAGAGTGTACCTAAGTTGCAGATTCATTGAGGTAACTGTGATGGCTCCTATATTAGCAAGCATAGTTGAAGAATGAACCAGAGAAATTGGAAATCATACACAGCCCCTTAGGACCTGAGCATTTAGTTCTGCTCATATGTGTTATGAGATGCTCTCAGGCAGATGGGCAGAACCTTCTCAGATGAACTTCAGCAAATATGATAGAGTAGGAGAAATACAAAGCCTGACCTGCCTAGTCTCAGCTGAATAATGGCTTACAAAGTGTGATACAGTCCTCTATAAAGTATGGGTAAGGCTTACAAATTCCTTGTTCAAACTGAAAGAAAAAAATCTTAATGCTTGGGCTACATCAGTTGGCATGTCCTGACTCTCAACAAACCAAGCAAGCCTTAGGAAGTGACTGAAGAACATCAGTTTCTTTAAATGAGGATTTCTTGATTATCAGAATTTTATTCTGTCCTTGCTTGACTTCTTACATGAGTATCAGGCTGCATCTCTTCACTTCTGTCAAGTTTATACGTTTAGGAATTTTTGAAAGGTTGAATCACAAAGCATTTTAATCACATACACTCAAATAAAAAACTAATACTGACCTGCCATGACATTCAAACACAGTTTAAATCAACTCACAGGAAGACAGGGTTATGTTTAGTTTGGAGACTTTTTACATCTACTTTGTATAAACTAACAAAGCTGTTAGAAACGAATGGAAATAACATGAGAGCAAATTAAGAGGTCATGTCAGGCAAAGTTGATATTTTTTTTTCTTTTTTTTTTTTTAATTAAAAATATGCATTTAACCATTTAAATACAAGTCTGTTGACATATATGTAATTATATCAATCTCAGTTGATCAATCTCTGGGTTTAACTTAAGACAAAAAAAATCTTTTATTTTCTTTGATTTTTCTTCCTTAAATTTGACCTGGACCTCCACCTGATGCCTTGGTACTACTAACCACATGACCAAAAGTAAGATATTTAAAATCTTATACTATTATACCTTGACAAAACAAGATACAAAATAAATTCAGAAATACCTGTGTTAGAGCGATGAGTTGATATAGGTTGCACATACAGTATAATACTTCTATATTCAGAAGAGGCAAAATACAAGATGTAAAACAATGACATGAAAAGGCTTATAATGTATTCAAGAGCTTGTTTTATAACGATAATGAATGCCATGTGTCATAGTCTGTTTTGAAAAAAAAGCATCTGTTGAAACTGAAGTAAGTAGGTTAATACACAGGCATTTTATAAGAACTCTGATCTGCACTGCTACACACAATTGAAATACATAATGCAAAATTTAATGTGGGAAAAAATGTTCATAAAGAAATATGCTTTTGCTGTGTTCAGCAGGAATATGATGAATTTATGTGAAGCTGCAGCAGAAACTCTTTGCTTCGTTCCTCCCTGTGACGTCAAGTTTATGGTGCAGATGGAAGAGAGATCACAAATACATTTATTCGCAAACCTCAGCCTTGCCTTTCTATTTTCCACTGAAGTGGAGTTCAATTGTTAAAATATACAGAACAAGAAGGAGAAGTGAGCTCTGCTTTTGTAGAAAATTAGACTGACTGAAAAAACAGGGCTGAAACCTCATCAGATGAGTATTTCTCTGTATTTATAAACCTATTCACCTATTAACTATTGTTTACATATAATACACAAATACACAGGAACTCATGAGCTACACACAAAAAAGCCCAATGTTACATTACATTATTAAAGCAACAAAAATCATGGATCTAAAAACTAGGAAATGCTGGAAGAGAGTTACCTGCGTACTATCAATTCTGCAGTCTTTTGTGAAAGCTTCTGGTTTGTATGAATTGCAATGTAATTTTAATTAAATATTTTTTTTTCCAGGGGACCTCTGTTTCATTCACAATACAGAGTGGATGATGCTTACTTAATGAGCAGCTGCTCAATACTTTGGTTTTGTTTCATTGTTCAGCATGTGTGGTCCCATTTGTTATTTACTAGACACTAACAAACCAGATTCCTATTGAGAACTATTCATTTCCTCACAGAATTTTTTCTGGTTTCACTATCATGTAGGAATACATCACAGAAGTCTTCTCAGCACCCTGTGATACCAGAGATAATGTCATTCCTATCAGAGATAGAGATTTGACATGTGAAAGGATTCAAGTTCAATATTTTGATTGTGTGGCCAGCTTCAGAAAACTGGGAATTCTCTATTTATGGATTAAATTTATCTTTGTATGCTAACTCTATCTATTCAAATACATCTCCCATTAACTTCTACTATAACTGAAGTAGTTAGCAGAGTAGACTTCAGGAAATCTGGTTAGGAAATGAGAAAATTAAGGACACAAAAATAGTGACTTAAGTTTGGTTTAAGTGACTTTAAAAACACCACTCAGCAACTTCTTGACTGTGATAGAATATGTATTTCTCTGGGGCAACCTTCAGCTCCCATAAATAGAAGACACCTTTTCTTGCCTAACAATCCATTACTATATTACCCGCTGTCTAACTGCTGGAGAATTGTCATGGTGAACAGTTTCCACTGCCTCTGTGGTATACAGTGATTCAAACACCTGTGCTGTGTGAAAAAACTACTGAGCAGTGTCTTTGACTGTTAACATAATGTATACTCACAATGGGGAGGGTAAATTCAGATCACACCAACAATCTTAATACTGATGTGTTGACATCTACCTCCTCAATTTTTTAACTCTCATGTTCCTTTGCCATACCTTTCCTACATGACTAAAAACGAAGAAATCTCAAAGCAGAATCTTCCTGACTCCTTGTCACATTTGCACCTGTGCATTGCAATAATTCTTTGTCACTTTAGGATTAACAGGTAACAAAAGCTCTTATCCTTTTTGTGGTCTCTCTTTTAGTTCCCAGTTCAAACCTCCTTGCCCAGTTGTCAAGGCTGAGACAGAGTAAATGACAACCCATAGTGGAGCTGGGTGCAGGTATTTATTTAAGAACCATCAAGATTTGCACTTTTACCCTGTTTGATTACCTCATTTACTTGCTCCCCCTCAGTGCTATGCTTACTAGGTCTCCAATTCTTTTCTGGGACACCCCTGCTGGCCCTGGAAGCTTGGGCAGAAAGCTGCACCAATTCATGCTGTGCAGCTTCTTGCAGCTACATGTTTCACTGCTTGCCAGGATCACAGCATCTCCCAGCATTGTCTCAGCTCTCAGATTTTCAGAGTCCTCCCTTACTTGCAGGATGTTTCCTCCAGTCAGAATCATAACCTTTTCCTTTCCAGACCCCCTTTTTCCTTCTGAGACCACTTCTCAGGAACCCTCATTTTTGGCATCAGCTCTTCTTTCAGGAACTCAGGTTTTCCCACTTAAATAATGTACGCACAGAAGCACAACATGTGATTCGCTTCCTAATTGGTGGATCTGCCTCATGTGTTCTTATTAACTGGAGGATTCAGAATGTCCCACTTTTGTTTAGTCCAGGTGTTACCAAAATTTATAACCAGCTGGTACTGGTTGCACCCAGCTGGTAGCAGATTTCTACTTTAGAGTTCAGAAGCTCAGTTTCAGGTATTCACTCACCCACACACACTTTCTCAATTGTGTGCCACCTCTTAGCATTCACAATTTAAGCTATTTTTGCCTGTAATACTAGCCTGTACTGGTTTTGTTCATTTTTCCATTTTCTGGTACCAACAAGCTCCCTGTTTCAATCTATCTTTTGTTTTGTTTCAGGCCTTTTGCTCAAATAAGATTACTTTCTGTTTCTTGTTCTCCAAAGCCAGAAAGAGACTACTGGAGAAAAGGAGAACCTGATCTGAAAAATCTGGAGTCAACCGCTATGGAGAAGTTCTGTCCTAAAATGAATTATTCTGAATATTTGGCATATTTGAAAGTAGTTCATCCTGGAAACCGTGAGAAACTTGTCCATCCAGATCCAGTGATGATGAGTTCAGAGACATGATTTTCTGAATACCTAAAAGTTTCTGCCTTTTGTTTACAGAACACAGTTTTCCACATTATTTTAATTTGAATTTATAGGGATTAATTTCTGGAAGTGATGTGAAGTCACATTCCCAAAATAAAAGACATTCCTTTCCTTTACTGGGGCCCTTATTCTACCTTTTTACAGAAAAGGCTATTAATCAGTTTGGGGTTTGTTAGGTCTATTTTTTTTCCCTGCTGGCCAAACTAAATGTTTTCTTTCAGCTTCATTTCCTTAAACATTTGAATTAAATTGTCTCATAATGATAATGGTAATTGACATTCTCATTAGGATACGTCTTCAACTCCAATTTAAATTTCAAGATGTCAGGCACAAGTTTTCATGCTGAAAACATACAAATTATTGTCCATGCAGCAGGCTAGCAGATGTTCCCATTATTATTATTTTAAAGCATAGGATATAGACTGAACGTGCTGTGTTAGGATTTGAACATTTTGCCTAAAGAAGCTGAACTCAGTCAGAGATTTTTAGTTGTTTTCTAGGGGAAGAAAGACTTAGCCAGGTCACTGACTCAGTTCAGTTTTGCCATTCAACCATAGTGTTAGATATTTGTATTTTCTTTCTAAATCATACCATGGCACCATTTTTTGAATGAGAGCAGCTCAATGTGCATGCTATTGAGCCTGTATATAATTATCAGAACACATCATGTATTGCATTCTCCAGTTATTCTAAAAAAGTGTATTTGAATGTCCCGCCATTAACTAGTTCCTAAATACCATAATTCAAGTAAAAGAAATTATGCATTTTATGGAGCTGGTAGGGAAGTTTGTACCACAGTCCCTGATATATGCCTGTTCAATTGCACATTCAATTTTTATAGGGATGATCAAGGACTTGGTTTCATGAAGCTTACGTAACACATTAAACATGCAAATTTATGTGTCATTGACATCAGTTATGTGTCATTGACATCACTGACACCATTGTCATTGACACTCTATATGTGCAACAGTATAAAAATACAAATATATATCCGATTACAAGGAAGTGAACTATCACTAGCATGGCAATATTGAATTCTTATACATGCTAACATGTTCTCATCAAGAACTCAAAAAAAGTACTTAGCTTAAATGGCCAAAACAAATATAAGACATAATCTCTACAAGCAAGAGATGAATTGTTGAGGTTCCACTTTGTAACAGAGGGCTATGGGCAGATGCTCATTTGTTGTTCACTGGCAGCATAAGCTAGAGGTTATCCCATTCATAACTGCAATGTCTCCAGCAAACGAAAAGATGAAGGGACTGCAATACGGAAATGCACCATAAAAATGTTACAGACATTCCAATGTTAATAAACAACTGCTCACTAGAAAAAAAAATAAATAAACAAGCTCTCTAGATAAGACTATTGACTATTCTAGCACTATTTTTTAACTGCTTAGAGGATCACATAGGTGAAAGTGAAACCATTCCTAAGGCAGGCTCAATTAACTTTCTTTTCAAGGGTAATACATTCCTTGTGTTCTGTCCTGTCATGCTGAGACATGCAAGGGGAACAAAGAGAGTGTCTTATTCCCTCTTTCATGCTATATGTTGACCTGGGCAAAGTATTAGAAAGAGAGAAATCTGTCTATCAGGGAGAGAGAAAGAAAAAATTCTGTTTCCTAGTGACAATATAGGCAAAATGGCAGCTCAGATTCCTTCAGGATCTCAAATTTGAACATCCAGTCACCTGATTTTACTCTCTCCCTATTGATAACTCAAGAGAAACAGGGTTCGAACAGGATATCATTCAGCTCTGCCAGTACTCTGATGTGCTTTTGTCCTGCCCTTTCCTAAATGGACATACACGGGCTCTGGTTGGACTACTGGGATTAAGAAATGTAAAGAAAGGACATCTGGTTGCTTTGTGTATGAACCAACATATTTTAACATTGAATTACCTGTGATCTGGCTTAGTAGTAGACTGCAGACTTCAGAATAAATTAAATTAACTTGAGTAGGGTAGTTCTGTGAGGACTTCAGGAAGTAAATAGCTATACAATCCTGGAAAACTTATCATTATTTTTAGCGGATTAACTACAGTGCTAAATAAGGGTCGCACAGGAGGAGTACCAGTGAAATCTAAATCTATGTTTATATTGATTACTGAGATATAACTGAAGTAGTTCAGCTGAGGTAAGAGGCAGGAGTACTGATCTAGAGAATCTCTTAAATATTTCAACACATACATAAAATGGAAAGAAAAGAGAAAACCTAGCATTGTTAAAGATTTTATTGAGGCAAAAGATTGTGAGATTGCATTTAAAACGTATTGTGTCTTTATAGATGCAATAAATGTTTTATTTTCAAATATTTTTAAAACACAAACTCTAGCTGCTGTTAAAATTAAGTATGCCAACCACAAGCATGCAGCCAACATATGTACTTTTATATCAATTATATTTGTTATAATACTGCGTATCACAGTTTATTAAAGAATCAAATATTGGTTATCAGTTCTTCTTAATGGTTATCAGTTAAAAATATTTAAAACATGAAAAATGGGCCTTTGTCATCTTCACTTTTTGCACTTTATACTTCCCACTTTTTAAAAATAACAGAAGATAAAAACTGTAAAAAATCTTTAAACACAAAGAGAGAACCATTTTACTTTTCACCTATGAAACAGATAAACAGAAACACACACACATATATAAAAACATGGTTACACCATAGTCTTAGATCTCTGTGAACTGAAATAAGATCAAGCAACCTCCATAAATTTTACTACAAATTCTTTTTCTTATCCTATTTCCCAGGTCAAGAACAGGGCAGTTTCTCACTTTTTTATAGTATGGCTCAGTTTTGTAGCCAGTCGTTTCACAGTATACAAGTTAGATCTGAACTGACTTTTCTGGCAGTTGTCAAAGTTAGAAACAAAGAAAGAGCCAATAGCAACAAACTGAGTGATTTCAGCTATTTCTTTTGCGTATTTGTAGCACATTATGAGAGTGGAGTGGAGAGCATTCAGTTCATGCAAAATAAATACAGTATTGTTAATGCTTTAAATTCAGTATTGCCGATATTCTAATACACTGTTGTCATTTTCTACCATGCATTGAAATGAAGTGTGTTTGAAATGATGGTGTAATTCTCTCACTTATGGAAAAAAAGAGTGTATCCATTCTGATATACTGTAGGTGTTGTCACAAACCCTTCAGCCTTTCATTGTCTTCAAACCCAGTTACAAAGAAAATAAACTTTCTAGGAAATGGAAGCATTGGTAAATTGTTAATCTATTTTAAGCCCCAGGCTATTTGAAAAATCACAGATTTGCCATGTGCCTACAGAACTAAGAATGAAACTAGAACAGTTCTGAAAATCCCTTTTTGTGTTCTGCTGGCAAAAAAAGCAGAAAACACAACTGTGCAGATTTGCTACAAAGCAAATCAGTGTGCTGTTTTCTTACCTTCAGCCCAATATTTTCATAAATGAAACATACTTATTTTATCAGCAGGAAATTTTTCATCTTTCTATAAGTAAAATTTATAGGACAAAACATTACAGTTCATAAATACAAATTCAACAGATACATACATCTAGAAACATGTGCGTGCCAAGAAGTGTTCAGGTCACATATTACTGTAAGAGCTATTGCAACATTAAAAATTCCACTTAATGTCACTGTGATGGTGATCAAACATAGGAACATCTCGTCCAGGGAGGTTATGAAGTCTCCATCTTTGAAGGTATTCAGGTCTTGTCTGGACAAGATCATGAACAAACCGATCTAGCTGATTTTGAGTGGGGAGTAGTGGTAGATTATCTGTAGGGGTAAATTACAGTCTAAATATTCTATGATTCCACTGTTTATTAAAATTAGCACTGAAATGAGTAGCTGCTAATATCCTCCAAGATAAATTAGAAAATATATTTTACAGAAACTTACTTTACAGAAATGATAGAAACCTCTCCCTAGAAGGTTGTTTCATGTTTTCAGTCAAATGTTAAACCATAACACTGTTGAATGAAAGTGTAAATTAAATCCCTTATTATTCACATGTTCTATTTTCTTTACTGCATGATAATTTTCCTTTCTTGAGAGGTAGCTACAGCACATGGCTACACTGCCTTTTCAGAAATGAACCTCTTTTGTTAAGACTGTCTGAGAGGAAAGACAAAATGAGAAGACATTCCCAACGAGGTACCAGTAACTGATAATGCAGAAATAAAGTACTACTTTTTTATCCTCTGAAAACAAACTTTTTTTAAAAAATTAATACAAAATTCAACTTCTCAGTGTGTTGTTTTGACTGGGACAGAGTTAATTTTCTTGACAGTAGCTAATATAGAGCTATATTTTGAATTTGTGATGAAAACAGTGTTGATAATGGAGGGATGTTTTCATTACTGCTGAGCAGTGATTACTCACACTCAAGAACTTTTCTGCTTCTCACACCACTCCACCAGTGAGTAGGCTGGTGGAGCACAAAAAGTTTGGAGGGGACACAGTTGGGACAGCTGACCCAAACTGACCAAAGGGTCATACCATATGGCGTCATGCTCAGCAACATAAAGCTGGGGGAAGAAGGAGGAAGAGGGGAAGGTTTAGAGTGATGGCATCTGTCTTGCCAAGTAGCCATTAGATGTGATAGAGCCCTGCTTTCCTCGAGATGGTTGAACATCTGCCTGCCTCTGTGAAGTAGTCAATGAATTCCTTGTTTTCTTTGTTTGCAATGGCTTTTGCTTTAACTATTAAACTGCCTTTATCTCAACCCTTGAGTTTTCTCACTTTCGCTCTTTTAATTTTCTCCCCCATTCCACAGAGGGGTAGTGAGCAAGCAGCTGTGTGGGGCCTAGTTGACAGCTCAGGTTAAACTACAACACAGGTAATGAAAACCACTGTTTAAAACCCTTGAAGAGTTAAAACTCTTTTTCTCTCTTATGAGAATTTTTGGTCAGTCTTATGCTAATGTCATTGAGTGTTCTTTAAAACATTCACTTATAGTACATCAAAAGGGAGAATCTACTGAAGCATACATTTTTTCGTAAAATTATAATCTATTGCCCCATAGCTCTATAAATATCCTTTCCTCCTTTCTTTTCCAGATCTCTTTCTGTTAAGGGAGTATTTTTCCTTTGCTGATAATTAACAGTAAAATCTTTCATGTCTTTCTTATGGCTTTGTCTTGGTTACAAGGACCATCTTCCAAGAACAAACTAGCTAGCCTGTCATTTAATACATTTTTTCCCAAATTGAGACACTTTCACAATGATTTTAAGACATTTCTGATACGGATCTTAAAGATTACTTGTTGCCTTGATGGCTCATCTCTTGGGGCAGTATTAACTGAAGTTTCTCATTTTGGAGGTAGATTGAATGAGGATGTAGTAACTCAGCAAAAAAGAGTAATTTTGTAGCAGCCTTAACATACAACTTCAGTCCATTTGGTCACTGTGAATATTTTTTCCTATGTTCATGGCATAGTCAGTTAATACAATTTTTACTCTGCTGGTTCTATACAAGGTAGTACGTAGTGACATCCAAGTCCAATAAGTTTTTAAACATTCAAAATCAAATCAACATGTTGTGTGGCAGTAAACATAGAAATTAGATTAAAAATAAATCTTCCAAAAGCAATGACTTGGGGAACACAAATATTTTAAAATTATGTCAGTAGGTTTTTTGGCTATAAATAGCCCAAATTCTGAAAAGCAAAATAGTTTATCTTGAAAGAAAAACAATGTTTGTTTGTTTTTTTAAATAATTTTTATTCTAACTGAAAGCCATAGTGTCAGATTATTTTCTTGATGAGATAGTACTACTTAGGAAAGAAATGTGTAATTGAAAAAAGGAATAACTTATGTATGAAGCATTAAATATAGAGCTAACCAAAGCTGTAAGTCTTCCTATTTTTTACTGTGTCTTAAACATGATTACTATTTTTTGACAAATCTTGAATGTGGTAAACTGGAAATTGACAAATTCAGAATAACTCTGCATTAAAACTTGTCAAATTATATACTGTGTCTTATCATGACAGAAGAAGGGCAGTGAGTGCAAAAGCATGCAAAAATAGAAGCTTTGTTGTAGGGGTAAGTCAATGGCATATAATGAACCAGCTACTCGATAACTTTAGGATTTACCATGCAGCCATATGTATTGGGAGTCATCTAGAGGGATAGGAACAAGGGAACAGCATCTCCTGCTTCCAGCCGGACACTGGAAGTGATATGGAGCAATACCGGAGGTCACCTGGGTATGCTTCCGGTCACAGGACTGGCACACTACCGGAAGAGGCATAGGCCAATGAGGAGTGATGGGACATGGACCAATAACAATGCATATAACACTGTACTACCCTCACGTATGGGGGAGGCGATCCAATCATTGTGTAAGTTTTCAGTGCCCAGTACGAATGTATAAATTGTCATGAAAAGTAAATAAAGTGGTTCTTTTACTGGCTTCCATACTGGAGTAGTGAAGTTCCCTACACCCCCGCAGCTCTTTGTGGCTTCTTTTTCCTTTTGAGCTATTTGAGCACTAAGCCCTGTTGCCATCAGAAGATGTTTCTGTATACTCAAAGGTAAAGTTGATTTGACACATAAACAGACTTCACCTCACTCTTAGACAATTGTCCAGGCTCAATTGTGCTGCGACAGCAGCAAATCTGCCTTTGATAAAAAACACTTGGAAACATTCATATTGATTGCAATGATTTTAGGATGATATATTTAAATAAGCAGATACAAATACTAATAAAAATCAGCAATACAAGAAATGAGTGCTCCATTGAACATGGACTCAGACAAAACATTTCAGCCTTCACACTGCAGACCCTTGTAGGAGAGATCATCTCATTTGCCTTAAATTGTTAATTCAATGGTATAAGAGATATCAAAAATGGGCCACACCAAACAATCCCAGGGATTAAAAATTCCCCAAACTTCTCTAAATATATATTGCTAAATCTGTCCTCAAACTGCTCTTAA
Organism: Aegotheles bennettii; assembly: GCA_013398125.1. Classification (NCBI taxonomy): domain Eukaryota; kingdom Metazoa; phylum Chordata; class Aves; order Caprimulgiformes; family Aegothelidae; genus Aegotheles; species Aegotheles bennettii. The sequence continues at coordinate 86,564 of VZRW01010972.1, read as the reverse complement.
TCAAAGCTAAGGAAAGTCCCATTTGTAAGAGAGTTACTGTGTTTCTATCACCAAAATGCTAATTTATACCATGATTTTTCCACAAGGAACAAGTACATGAACCAAAAATATTTAATTTCTATAAAATTTCTGTTAAGGAAGTATAAAACCCTACAAATCAATGTCTCATTTGTCTTATTTTCAGCTTCTGAAAAGATCTTTGTTAATGCCTGGAAAGCAATTACATCTGAAATACAATGGACATCTTTGGATTCTGTTGTTGTATTCTAAACAATCATTGTGTTTTTTGTAAGCTGGAAGAACTTCAAAAGTTTGGGAGATTTAGATCAGTTGAATACTTAAATAAGAATGTTTTTCCCTGATCTTGATAAAAATGTTTTGATCAGTAAAACTGAGTTGAACCATCACAAGAACTGCTTATGGGGGGATTTGTGATGCCCCAATTTCTGCTTAGCTGGAAAAATTACAACAGGCTACAGAGATCAAGTACAGCAGTTCTAGCCTGATGGAAGAGAGGAGATAGAGAACTATCATGCCCTAAACTACTGTTTAATTTCTTACTCTGTGTGTTTTTCCCATTAAATTACTTTCCTTGATATTCCTGTCATTAAGACTTCAACGAAACCCAGACATTTTGAAGGATAATACAGTTACCTTGTTATAGAAATCTTTGTTGATCCTGGGCAGTTCTGGATAAGGCCAAGACATAGGGTATACCATATTAATGGACCACGTCCAGGAAATAATGATGCTAATTTTCATGACAGATACCATACTAAAATACTTAGTTTTATCACAATTCTGGAAGATAATCTCCTGCAGGAAAAGTAGAGCTAGAAAGACCCTTAATTGGCTTTAGTATAGAATTCATCTCTTTTCTTGTTTCTTGTGAACAAATCTAGATATCCAGAAGATAATAAGATTCCCAATGCAATGAATCATTTTCTCTGCTCTTTTGGGGTACAAAAATTTTAATTTTAGAAATTAATTTAAATTAGATTATTTAGCACAGAGGCCTCTGATTATTGTGGAAAAATAGAGCAGCTGTCAGTTATGGAAAAACTTTACTATTTTTGCCAAGTACAAGGTCGCTGATCTGGCTGAAAGGCTTTAAGTGAGGATTGCAGGGATTTTCCAGAAATAATGATAATTGTATTATCTCTATTATACAGCACAATTCACTACAATCGCTTCCAGACAGTTTTACAGATAAATGTACACAGCACTACTGAAATACAATTACCAATGAAGTGGAAAGCTCAGCCATCCAATATATAACACAACAGTGAGAAGTAAGAATGTTTCAACCAAAAGAATTTACTGAATTCTGGGAAAATTCTAAGCAAAAGTCACAGTGTCAAAACAGAGCAAACCAGACCGTGTTTTTAGAAACTGTTCTGGAAGATCTGCTTATAAGAAGTGCGGTGTCTTCAGGTTATCCATTTAAAAAATATCTGTCCTGAGTCATGTGCTTAACTCTTGTTATCTGGGACTCCAGTATTTTGAATACTAATGAGAAATGCCATGAGAAATTACTAAGTGTTTGACAGAACAGAGTATTATATGCAGTGTTCAGCCAGTGAGACAGCTCTTTATATTTATTGTACAAACTGATGCACTTCTGAAGGTAATAGCTGCAATGATCTGCAATTATCTTGCAGTATCCAACTCCTGGCTACTTTTCTGCTATCACACAGGAACATTTTTTCTGTGAACAAAATTAAAGCAAAAGTTACATAAAATTGAAGGTTTTTTGTGGGGCAACTAAGGAAAACATGCAACAGAACACACAACACACTCTTGAACAGCCAAGATTTTTATCAATAAGTGTGTTATCCCATTGATAGATAGACATTTCTATTAATACAATGAGACAGTGTAGTTTGTCCTGTGAAGGCCAGCTTAGGTTTGGTATAGTTGTTAACATATTATTACACAACTTCAGTCAAATAAAGTTAATTTGACTACTTGATGTAGTTGTAATTGGATCCGACTCAGTATAGTTTGATAACCTGTGTTCACTAGGAGCTGATTCCACATGCAAAGGATGATTCTTCATGTTTCCAGAAATGTTAGAGATCAAACCTAGATGCTTGAGGAATGAAGACAGAGTTTAAAAAAGTTTTTGTCCTTGAAATGGATTTATCAGAAATCTTCTGAATGGCCAAGCCACCCCGCAGAAAAACCAACACAGTGCTGCAGAAAGGGCTGGTATCTTCCTTGGAGCCTGGTAGGACTGCATTGTAACAATATTTGTGTAAATTGCAGAAATTGTGCTCTATTTCCCCAGATAACAGAGAGCTGATTGTAATCTACTAAACACAATTTATAATATTTCTATCTCAAATCTTTAAGGCTCTTATGCTTTCAGAAAACTAGAAAGTGCATCTTAGAGCATTATTCACCACCTCCTCCTCCAAGTTCAGTTGTTCTGTGTTGAAAACAATCACTTGTTTCAGAAACAAACTACACAATTAAAAATGAATAAGCATTTCAGTATTGCAGCAGCTCATGTTCTGTTATCCTAAATTAGCACTTTAAAATGCTTCATTTTACCCTACTGACATTAATTAAGCTCACCATGTGCTCATATATGACAAATTAAGGGAATTATTTTTTTTAAAAGAGCTCATCTAGCTTTAATTACAACATACTGTACATTACACAGAAAATACTGTTCCAAACTACTGCTTTCAATTCACATCTGATATATTCAAATTAATTAATGACTATAATTTAAAATTATTAACAAAGAAACAAAGATATTTAAATTGGATAGTTTAAATTACTGTATGTCCAACTACTTGAGAATGAGATAATTATTGTCTCACAACACTCATGGGAGACAGAAAAAAATCATTGACTAAATTAATGTGGCATACGCTAATATTATATTTTCACACTGTCTGAATAATTCTTTTTTAAATTTGGCAAAATCTTGTGTGGCATATCTGGTCCTAATTTAGTAAATTGTCTTAATTCATATAGAGTATGTAATTGTTTGCTTGGTAGAATGAGAAATTAGATTTCTTTTTTCCTTTTCATTTGTATACCTTGTTATTTTTAAGTTCATTTCTTCCAAGAAAGAATTTAAACAGAAACTTTAATCCCATTTACTTCAGAGCTTTAATTTTGAAAGATCACTAAGTAAAACTACTTTCCTGAATCAGGGTGCATTTCATTCTAATCTTTCACTGAGTCAGGACTTCATTTCTTCTATGGATGGTGTTTGACAAAAGCCAATGCAAAAACTAGATGCAAAGCCAATGCAAAAACTCAGAGACCGAGTACCTAATAACTAGGTTTTGGGGAACTAACTTTAATATGTCAAGCAAGCATTCTGGATCTTGCTCAAAGTCAATATACAGAGAAATCACTATATGAAGTCAATAAACACATTCTACTATTTGATAATAAAGAACAGAGAAGAACCCAGATAAATATCAAACCAGAAGAGGACATAAAAATGTAAAGGGAGATACATAAAAATGTGAACAAAAAAAATTTATCAAAGAATGTCTTATGAATTAGGTACATTAGGGAGAGACTGAACATGCTGATGAGAGTTGAAACCTCATAATGTAGCACGTATGCAAGACAGATATTTCATTAAAAAGATAACAGTAATAAAAGAGTGACTTTTAAGCCAGGGAAAGTCAAATAGGCCATATTATCCCACCAATTATGCACAATAAATTTGACATGCATATAAGAAGCCTTACTTTTTTTACTTACCTCAAAACACTTCAGTACTTCAGTTATTTAATGCTCTGAAGTTATTTAAAAAAGATGTCTACATATGACAGGCTGCTCCCAGGCTTTTTTAGATAAAGAAATAATAACAGATAAAGAAATCTAAGCACCAAAAACAAGTCTGAAACAAAGGTAAAACTCCAGGACCTGTGGATGTGTCCTGTGAATTTTATTGGATGTTTAAGGAGGTCTCCTGAGGGGACCTTTAATTCTGTTATGCTCTCCTTTTCTGTAAAGGACTGGTCTTATGATAATTTTACAAGCCAAATCACCTGAGAATCTTTATAAAAAAATTAAAAAGACACACAGAGCCCAATTAAATTCCACATTCTCCTTTCACTTAAACACAGTTCAAAGAAGATTTGTAAAGGACAAAACACTTCATAAGTAATGCTCACAAGAATTATTCATGGTGCCAGATGCAAAATAAATCAATTTCTACTGCTGTTGCTGAATTTAAACACACCTGTAATAGAATAAGACAGAACTTCCTATTTAAAGTCCTATCCTATACAAACACTTCCTTTCCTGCTCTCCTCTAGCTACTTGAATGCATTGTTTGACTCTATTTAAGGCTAAAAACAGCTGCTTAAAACAATGTGGTTAAATCACCCTAGTTTGAATTGCAGAGAGGAACAAGGCACTCTGAGGAGCATTGGAGGAATTTTGTCTCTTTTGCCATTAGCACCAACCACAGAACATTTTGCAAAGAGGGTAGGACCCAATGAATCCATCACAGGGATCCAACTTTGAAGAACATGGCAGAAAATAACTGTATATAGTGATGATGCCATGTTATTTTTATCTAACCTGAACAGTTGCTTAAAATAAATATGTATAGCAATCTGTGATTTCAGGAAAATGTCTGGCTATAAAATAAATAATGCCTAACATAAAGTGCCAGCTAAATCTGCCTGACTCAAAAAAGTAATTTCATTAGAAAACACTTGGATTCCATAACTTATTCAGGATTTAAAATTTCATGAAATGAAGATTTCAGTAAAGATTAAACACCAAAACTCTGATCTATAAAAACAAACAAACAACATCTGAAGTGCTGAGGAGAAACATTATTCCTTAGCATGTGTTTTTGAGGGAACCAATCATAGTTAATCATAGAATCATAAAATGATTGGGTTGGAATTAAGTAAAGTTGTGATCAAATTATCCTTCTTATTTCAATTTTATGTAATATTCCACTCAGATAAAGCTTTAGTAGGTCCAGAGAAATTTATGAGATCAGGAAGAGCAAAGTTTATATAAGACAGAAAGCAATTATTTTTCCTAAGTGTTACACACCACTATCAAGGGAGAAAGTTCAATGTGTAAGAGGAATCTACATTTGAGGAAGAAAAACCTACATTTTAAAAAAGAGTATCATCTAAGCTTTTTTAGCAAGAAATGGTGTAACAGACAGAAATTACCTCAGAGATTTTATTTTCAGCTTTAAATTTGTCCCACTTTCAGGAAAAAAACAAGTTCATGAATGGTTAGACATCATTGCAATCTTTATTTCACTCCCTTCTTTAGCACAGGCTAACACAGAGCTTACTGAACAAATTTTAATTTGAACTAGATTGTATATTGAACAAGAAAACCACATGGACCTTAAAACCATCCATTAATCCATTCGAAGTCTGGATAAGTTATTCACATGGTTAATTGTGTTGTTAAATATCTGCACTTCACTCTTACCCTAAACTTATCTATCCTCCTCCGACCACCGGACATAAAACTTCAGAAGCATCCCACACTAGACAAATGGAAAGAGCTTCACCTGAGATTTTTCATCTTATTTATCCAAAGATCACATCTGACATCTTAATGTTTGCTACTTTACTCCTTATGCTAGCCATTCTCAAGTTTTTAGTACATTTATAGATTTTCTCCTCATATAGAAACCTTTTAAATAAATGGTGGTTCAGTGGTTTCTGTGTCTCTGTCATCTTCCACTGCACTGAGGAAGAAGTGTGCTCTGGGTAACATCACACTTTGTTTAACCTGGATGAGTCCCTAAATGTATTTTTTCCACTTTCTGTGGCAGTGAACAATGTCGGAAGGTCAAACATTTTGCCATGAACAGCAGGCCCTTGTTCTAATGCTTATATGCCCACTCTAATTTGCAGAATCCAAACACCGTTTTTGAGAATTAGTGTGTCTGGAGATATGTATAGGGCTGTAGTAGTACCTCAACATGTTCAACATAAGAATCTATTTTCTTTCTGCATAGACCTTTACTTCACAGTTTGTTTTTCAGAAATAAATCTATTTTAGAATACTGTGTGACTCATAACATTAGGAAATTGAAGAATTCTTTCAGAGACCTCCTCATTTTTCAGATAAAGAAATACCATTTTTTGATTTCATGTTACTCTTTTCTTTAAAGTGAGAGTCACGCCATACAAAGCTGAAATTCCATTTCAAAACTATTTAATGAAATATTCCAATATAGACAATGATACTTATAATAGAGAAATCAGAGATCATATTTTTTCCTGAAAACAGAGGTAAGTTTAAAAAAAAGTTCTGCCAGTAATTTAATAGACTGTGATGTTTCCCCACTCAAGAGGTTCCTTTCCTGAAGAACAAGGTTTATGCTTCTAGTAAACATTTATTAGACGTCCTCTCTTCTAATCTTCTATCATAGCCTCATAACCTCATCTTTGTTCTTTTTTTTAATGAAGATTTTAATGAATGTTTAGCTGCAATATTTTTATTCCACTGTAAATAATGAAAATTGTTATGATTGAGACTGCATCTGACTTTGAAGACTTTAAAATGCATGTACTCTGGCTGTTCTCTTTTGCCTTGTTTAAATAGACAATAGTCTTTGACACTTTCTGCAACTTGGTTGCTATCCAGAATGATCTGTCACTGCTGAGATTACCAAAGATATTCTACAATACAACCTCAGCATTTCTTCATAAATTCCAAAAATTTCTGGTCAGCACAATTAAATATTATCCAGCACATATAAATTTTTAGTAGCTTGTACGATTTATGATGTGTGAATATGTCTCTTGCTATTTCCTTGAACATTATATTCTACTGTTATCCTGGTTTTCTATTCCTTTGATAATTAGATATTAATACATTAATTCAAACATGAAGGTATTTCTTATTCTCTACACACACTACGCTTCTTATATGGTGTCATTATTTTTTCTCCTTTATAAAGGATCATGTGTTACATATCTATTCCAATGATGTTTTTTCTAGGATTTTCCTCTAGTTTGTTTTTGCTGTTCTTTGATATGTCTATATTGTCCATTCCTTCACTGCACCATAGAATATACGTAGTCATTTATCACTTTCTTTTTTATGGACATGTTTTAGATATACTAAAGATCATAAACTTTAAAGTGTTAAAATACAATTTGATTATAATATCAGGCTTTTTTGCCTTCTCTAATTTCTGGGCTACAGTTATATAAAACTAAATTGGGTAGTTGCTTTTTGTACAAAAAGTTTCTGTAGGATCCATCATCTGCCTAGACTCTTAATATCAATTATATCAGAAAGATCCTTCAAGACAGTTCAACTTTTTCAAAAGAATGGTTTAGTTTCAAAAGCTTTAGGCAGCCTTACAACCAAAGAAATGTTTACATTTTCAAAATCAGATGTTACAGACCATTAGTTCGTGATGTGAATTCTTGCCTTTTGGGTATTTTGAGAAAATCTGTTATTTCATTGAAGTTATGAAAATGTTCTACTGTTCATGCTCTATAGCCTTCTATCATCAAAAAGTCATAAGGAATTTCAATGCAAGAGTTAATGTGTGTGTATAACTGATCTTTGAGGTTAAAAGGCATAATGGGCTCAATAGACATTGTACTATAGACTAAAAAAATCTCGCAGCTGATACTGACATAGTGGACCTTAATGGCTTTCATTGACTCAGCTATCTACATGAACAAGCAAGGAATGTCCATGTAGATTTTTGTGCGGAGACATTCATTAAGAGATTATCATTATTATCCAGGCCAGCAATTCAATCTTGCTGTGTGTCTAGGTAGAGTGGATGCTCTGAACAGCAAAAGAATCACTTTGGTCCAGTCAGTAAATTTTCATGCAATTCTTTGAGGATTTAGGTAGAATACATTTATTCTATATCTGCCTACACAACTCACAAAAAACAAAGATAAAAATGGAGCTGGCCTTCCAGATTACTTTTGCATCTGGGCAAAATAAATTGAAAAAAAATAGAAAATACTTGTGAAGTTTACTGAAGATGTTTTGGAAGCAAGGATAGAATATGCTAGGACAATACAGGAGGAAGGACTAACAAGAAAAAAAAAAACCCAAAGGTGATATGAGCTTCTCAGTATAATATTGCTTGTATTTTTTTCTCAGCTGACATCTGTCTATTACAGTTACAGTGATTTTATTTTTTAGCATCTCTGTTCTCAAGCATCTCTAAAATAAATCTGCTAAGGAATCACAAAAGATGAACCCAATCTAGGTTATCTGATCAATAGCATTTTGTTCCATTTGAAATGTAACCCATACTTAACCTCGATCTCCTCATTTGTGGTGTGATGCAACTTTGTATAGTGAATTAAGCAAAATAAAAAAACTGACAAAATCTTGAATCTACAAAATCTTCTAGGAACAAATAAATGTAAATATCTAATAAATAGCCCACAAAAAATTGTAAAATAAATAATTTACAGAAGGGAGAAGAAATCCAGAAATGTCACAGAAGTTTCTGCAAATTAAATGTTTTTCTCATACTTTAGTCCATAGATCTCTTTTTAAAGTGATTTTTTATATATAATTTGGAATATTAAGAGTTACCTATATTTTCCTTTTATCTTCAGATTAGATAGTACACATAGAATCACAGAATCATAAAATGGTTTCAGTTGGAAGGGACCTTAAAGATCGTCTAATTTCAACCCCCTTGCCACAACCAGGGACATTTTATTCAACTATGTCTGTAATACTTCTGGAAGACCTGAGAAATAAAAACACAAATGGGAAAACACATTAGAACATAAGCATTTGCCGAAAATGTCATGTGCTTACCACAGCTATTTGTATTCTAAGAAACAAAAAATTATTGTACCCTAAAAGTTCTCGATTACCCCCTTTTAATCATTGATTTTATAGGTTTTAGGATTAGACTGTTAAATTTTGTTGTATGAAAAGTGTATCAAATTCTATCTTTTAAGTTGTTAATTAAATAAATACAGTTAAGAATGACTTCCAGGTGGTGGAGGAAATCTGATATACCTAACACCATTCATGGATATATCTTGCTTTTGGCCAATTCTTCCTAAACTCTACTCGATATCATGGAGTGCTAGATGTTGGTAGTGTATGTATGGTACATTTTCAAAGGTTTTTCAATATTTAGTTTCCATTTTATTGGAAATTCAAACATTTAAAAATGCATTAGTTTTAAGACATTTCATACTTTGGAAAACATAAATGTTAAGAAATAGGTATCAAGGTATGGTTTGTAGGGCTGTCAAGCTCCTAGATGTGCACAGGGGAATTAGGGGACCGAGGATTGGTAACTTTTATGATTTATAAGTTCTGTGCCCGTAACAAGTTGCCTAATCTTTCAAATATTCTGATGTGGAGTCCCTGGGGCATGCAGCAGAATGGGACTAGTCTTGGACACTCCAGGTCCTCAGCAGCTGCTCAGACAAAAAGAGGGAACTGGGCAATATTCTGATAGAAACAGATCTGCTCTTTGGCACAAGTTAGATAAAAAAGTAATTCCTGAAATATCTGGGTTTGACAACACGGGTATTTTGCTTCTTCTACCCCTTACAAGATGGAAAATTTCTCATCAGTGCATTTCTAATTAGAAATCTCTCCTCAGAACAACAGCATGCTTTAGTCCCAAATCTTTTGGATTGGCTCAAATAAGCACATGATTTGCAATTTACTACTAAATTGGTTTCTACTAGGAATCTAATTTCAGGTAAAAGTAAATCTGCCCTCACCCCACAAAAAAACAAAAAAACAAACAAGCAAAAAAACAAAAACAAACAAACCATTGATGAGCTTTATTTCTCTTTCCTTTAAAACTCCACAGTATCTTCTGAAAAAACTTTAAACTGTCTATGATATTTCTTCACTGAAACATTAATTCACAGTTGAAATTGATATTATATTTTATTAAGAAAAAATGCATAGTTATAAAAAGTTGACATATACGACTGATTCTGTAGCAAATATTCTGGAAGTCACACTAAATATTTCAAGTGTCTGTATGAAATGAAAATATACATAAAAATTTGATAAATATTTATGAAATTAAAAAAAGAAGATAGGGTCAACAATAAAGACACTGATGAGAAACTCCTTGAAAACTGAGAATTTTAAACTGACTTCATATTTTTTCTTCAAATGTAAATACTTACTGTGAGACTAGAGGAAGAAATGTGCATACGGTTGCAATTTTAAATGTTGTTTTTATCCACACTTCTGTCTCTACAACTTGTTTTATATTATCAAAATCCTAATAAAATGCTGTCTCTGAATTTTCACTAGCAAAAATTGTGATAAATGTGCTTTTTCAGATTTTTTTCAGATGAACAATTACTGCTTGGCTGATTTTTCTGTTTCTTCAAATATACCAGAAGAAATTATTCCAATTTTAAAAGCTGTAATGTTATGTTGGCATCTATATCATATTGCCACTATTGTTCATTTGTCGGGTTAGGAGGTAATTTTGCATACTTGCTTCTATCTTCCTTTGGATCAACAAAATATTAATTTTATCATCTTACTACCAGATCTTCAACCATTTGAACTTGTTTACTTTTAGTAAATTCTAGAATAACAAAACATGTAAGCAGAATGTGAAATCAGAAAAGAGAAAATAAATTTAACACTTAAAACTATACTTTCTAAGTTTCTTATCTCTGAAATCTGGAGAATATATACACAGAGGAAAACAGCAATTATCAGGCTTAGGTTTTTAGCTGAATCAGAGTTCATGTTAATTTTTACTTATTTAGAACAGCTACATGGATTAACAAGATCCTAAATCAATTTTTGTAATCCTTTGTTGGTTCTTCTAATAGAAGCCAGCATGGACTATTTTCAAGAGATGCTCATTACACACACTTTTTCCAGGATTTTAAGTGTGTCAGAATTGCTAATTATTGCTGAATTTTAGAGTACTTCCATGTAAAAGATTATGAACCATATCCCAAACAACTTAAAGGCTGAAAATTGAAAGGGTTTAAGTTCACAGCTGTGTTTTAATAGCCTATGGGAGGATGGTGTAAAGTGAGGAAGTGTGAGTTTGGTTAGATCACACTTCTCCTATTATTCTTCTTAAGCTTCAATGGTTAACAACTGAATAGGAGCTTTGATGTATGTGTTAGACCTTGCCTTTCACACTGTGCCCTGACACCATGATCCAGGACACAAGTCTGAGACATTTCCCAGTTGAATGGCCGTCATGAAAAAGAGCTGATAAAGCAAAACATTATACCATAGAGTCCAACTGATTTAGAGTTTTATGAGTAAAATGAATACTTATGCAAAACCTACATCTACTTTTAGGTGTCATTAATTATCTGGTATTAGTTTAAACCAAAACAGAAACCAGCAGACATTATTAGCTGAAATTGTACTCTGAAGTGTATATAGACAAATGATGACAATAAAAATACCCTCAACTAAAAAACTATTACTGCTCAGATTTAAGAAATACTAAAAATCAAGAAAATAACAAAAGTGAAGAGCTGAAGCTATCAGTACAATTCAAGCAATATCGTCACAACATTACAATCCTGGTTTATTTTTCTGGAGGATACAAACTCAAAAAGATACATTTTATGATTTTATAATAAAGAGTTTTGACATTTAATTTAACATTGATTTCTTAATTTTCTAGCAGTAAACAAAATTGGTTTCAGAAGTTCATGCAAAGAATGAATTAATTTGTCTACCATTAGTTCTTAAAAGCAACATTCATTATGCAGAACTAGAAAAGAGCCATTATGAATTAGCTGTCATTTTTGTATGATATAGAAATTTCTGAAAAAGACAAACCTTGAAAAGTAGAATCATAGAATGGTTTGGGTTGGAAGGGACCACAAAGATCATCTAGTCTCAACACCCCTGCCATGGGCAGGGACACCTCCCACTAGACCAGGTTGCTCAAAGCCCCATCCAGCCTAACCTTGAACGCTTCCAGACTGGGGACAGCCACAGCTTCTCTGGACAACCTGTTCCAGTGTCTCATCACCCTCACAGGAAAGAATTTCTTCCTAATATCCAATCTAAATCTACCCTCTTTCAGTTTGAAATTTTTCCCCTTCATCCTATCACTCCATGTCCATGTAAAAAGTCCATCTCCAGCTTTCCTGTAGGCCCCTTTCAGGTACTGAAAGGCTGCTCCAAGGTCTCCCCGGAGCCTTCTTTTCTCCAGGCTGAATAACTCCAACTCTCTCAGCCTGTCTTCATAGGAGAGGTGCTCCAGATCTCTGATCATCCTCATGGCCCTCCTCTGGACTCACTCCAACATCTCTATGTCCTTTTTATGTTGGGGACTTCAGAACTGGACACAGTACTCCAGGTGGGGTCTCACGAGAGTGGACTAGAGGGGGAAAATCCTCTCCCTTGACCTGCTGGTCATGATTCTTTTGATGCAGCCCAGGATACTGTTGGTTTCTGGGCTACAAGCACACATTGCATATTGATTTTATCATCAACCAACACTTCTAAGTCCTTTTCCTGGGGCTATTCTCCATCCATTCTCTGCCCATCTTGTATTTGTCCTTGGGACTGAGACCTTGCACTTGGCCTTGTTGAACTTCATGTGGTTTGCATGGGCCCACCTCTCAAGCCTGTCAAGGTCTCTCTGGATGATATCCCTTTCCTCCTGTTTGTTGGCCACAGAATGCAGCTTGGTGTTGTCATCAGACTTGCTGAGGGTGCAAGTATAGCATCACAAAATCAGGAAAACCAAAGCCCTATCCACTTAATATAAGATTTCACTGGGTAGAATACCTACACTCCGTTCTCTATACAAATCAACATTTAGACTTTTTGTGGGCCTCACCATACTGCAAAGAAATACTTCAGCTTAATTTTATGTACCTACCATGACTAAACAAGACAGCTTTTAAAACAAGCAATTACCATGTTAGTTCACTGAAACCTGTTTCCCTAAAGCCAAAGAAAAATACTTCAAGTGATTTTTTGTGATGTATTTCAAGCACATTGTGCAGCTCTCTCAGCCCAGGAGGGGAAGCTCCGAAAGGCTGTCTGTGGTCTCCTAGACTCTTTGGGCTGGTTAGTGCCCCAGAATATCCCTGGCTGAAAAATCAATTGATTAATTCATGTCTCAATCCAATCTTCTCAGTTGAAAACCAGAAGCCTGAGCTCCATATTCAGATTTTAAGACACTGACATCCCCTGATTTTTGACTTTACAAGTTGCCCTCTTGCAAAACCTGAGGCTTTTAGATGATTTTATGGCATTCAAATCTTTTTTACTAAGAGTTACAAGGACTGCAGAAAGCATGTGAACCTCATCTCCTCATTGTAAACCAAATGATATTAGGACATACCAGACATTGCCAAATGTCAAGTGAATGTGAGTCAGGGAAAACAATAAAGCAGCATTGCTTAAGGTGTTGCCCTGTCATGTTAGCATGACAAACCAGTTGCAGCATCTTTCTGCTTGAACTATACGAGGGTATGTTATTACATTTTTCACAGAACAGTCAGTAAATAGTAATACATGGCCATCACATTGTGCCCACACACTTGACTAAATCTTAATCTTTCACATCCTTTTACTGTAAGTAATCTTGTTTTGATAGTTCACATGGAGATACTGGGAGTGGAAAATACCTTTCCGAATACTACACATGACAGCATTTTGTATTGCTAAATTTCACAGTGTTTAGAATCAACATTCAGTTGATTATATTCTGACAAATGTACCAATTAATTAATCATTCACTGATCTCCTCATAAAAGATATATGATATAGCAGATTTCTTTTAAAAATCTTATAAGCAAGATGTTAGACTTCAAACAGTTAACATTGAAATACCTATTTCAGGGTCAACTCTGCAATCTTATCACAAAGAAAAACCCACTGTTTTCACCAGGAAGTGAAATAACAGATTACATTTTCTGTGTGTAATTTTCAGTCTTTTAATTAGTGAGTACATGATATCTGTCTTGTTATTTTAATATTAAAAATTTATAAATATATTTGTAACTTTGAAGAGTATTATGAACTGATACCATGACAACAGCTCCTAGAAACGGAAAACATTTTGGGTAAGTGAAACCCATTTAGAATTAAATGCAGTCAGTAGACTATTGAACCAAGAAGTATGGTTGTAGCTTCTATCAGGATAAGTGTCTCCATATCTGAACTTAGTCCAGCAGCTTGATAGACTTTGAGTTGTAGTTACTGCATAATGAAGGTACGATTCTATAATACCTACATAAAATTAACTTAAGTAATTAGCTGAAACCTAACTGGATCCTTGGCAAGTGACAGTAAACAAGAGTGATCTTGTTAAATGAGTCATTTCCGGTAGGAGTAGACAGCATGTCTGTACTTAGCAAAAATGAGGCAGGAAAGGAAGACACATCAACCAATATGCAGGTTGTCTCTTAATAACAGTTAAAGAGTAGCAAGGATTTTGTATCAAGTGTATTGTTGTACTTATGTGTCTAATATCAAGTCAAAGTGCAAATTCTCACTGCTTGCTGGAATATTTTTTTTCTATTTTTTTCAGCATTTGGAGAGCAATACTAAGAGAATCTAACTCTGTTATGCTGATGCAACAGACTTTGAACTGTCATTCCCTAGAAAGCTATTGCCAAGACAATGCTACTTTAAGCTTTAGTAACAGCCATTCTCATGAGTTCTCTAGTCCTCTACAGAGGATTACTATGTATTCAAGGAAAACTTACATAAATTAAAACTTTACATTATGTTGAGAGGTATGGCCTATAAATTAAAAACAAATGAGAGATATGATTTTCAGAAGAGGCAACCTTTTTCAAATTCCTATGAACTGCTGTAGTAGCTGACCGAAGCTTCTTGGACTGTTTTGCTGAAATAGTGGTATGATTTAATTAGAGTCAGAGAAAAACTGCATTAATACACAGCTTCAATGGTCTTGTCGTCCTGAGTGATATTTATTTCTATAAAAATGAATGCAATGTTGTTAAAAAACCAAGGCATTCAACCAGAATTGGATATGTGGAAGATAAATTATTGATAACTACTATTTTTCACTGTTTTTATGGTAAAATACTCCCAGCTGTACCAAGAACAGGAAAACAAAAGTTTTGGTACAAGCACTGTTACTAAGCAGACACCAGCACTGGTGATTTCTTTGGAAAAACCCAGTGTCAGAAATTACAGAAAGGTTATTCTTGTTTGTAGTGATCTTTGGTATGCAGTTCTTTTGGTCTGGTACTAATTACATTGGTACACTAAAGCTAGTGCTCTGAAGATAACACACAAAGTACAATCAAAATGGCAGATGAATAAGTTCATTTCTGTGCAATGGAAGAGTCAGTTTTGAGCTGATTACAAGAGAATCAAAATATCCCCAGAGAAAGGTTTTCATTTCCAGGAACAAAAATCCCAAATCTTCATCAGGAAACAATAGTTTGTTATCCTTGAAATAAAAGTATTCATTGTTATTTATCAACTGATGAGAAGGAAAAGGAGATTTTCTTTTGTCTTCCACTTCTTGCTACACTATGAGAAAACAAGTCTAAGGCATCTGTAACCCATCACAGTCTCAAATAAACAATAAATAAATAAATAAATAATCTGTGACATACACTTAAAAAGTGAAGGAAAGTCCTTGAGGTAGGTGGTCTGAAGGTTCTCACATCACATCTTCTATTAAGAAATTAGCATGGCCTATAAAGCAGAATGTGGTAGAGAGAACCAAAAGATATGTTTTGATTACATTTTACTACCGGCAGTGCAATTTTACCTTCCATTTGCCGTATTTCACCTGGGAATTTTATAGGTGTTCATTATATGACTCTGAGATTTTAGCATGAACACAGATGTATTAAATCTAGGAATTACTACTTCCCTGTTTTAAAGACACTTCACTTGTAATTTGTTTTCCTGACATTTCTAACTATTTCAGATAGTTAAAAATGTACCTGATTTAATTTCCAGCTTACATACCACAATATTTCACTTCATGCTTGTTATATGTTCAAACTTTCAGTCTGTAATTTCCTGGTATCTTTCGTATTCATGGTTTCACGTATGAAGAAACTGAATTTAGTCCATATGGGATTTTTCATTGGTTTATAATTTTTACAGATGGTGTTAACTGGTACTATGTGCAATAATGGCCTTGAGAGGTGCATGTAGCCGAGCCGATGCCCTAAGAAGTTGATAAATAGGGATAGTGCAGAAGATGGGAGAAAGGTAAGCAGAAATTTCTCCTTTTCTGTTCCTATCACAAGGGTGATGAAACAATGGGTGTAGTGATAACATGCTAATGTCTATTTTTGGAATTATCCACATTTCTGATGCAATTTAAAAACAAGAAAACTAGCTTGAATGTTATTTTTCTCAATTGTTACTATTAAAGTCATATTCTTCATGGAAATTGTTCATAATAACTTTTAAAATTTGAGGCAATAGTTGAAATAAATTATCTAGGTCAAATCACAGTCAATACAGTTTGCAGTCTTAGAAATAGGTCTAACAGTTTGTTATTTAAAAATTTTCTTCTACACAGAATCACAGCTATTGCATCAGCAGATTAAAAGACTGATACACTTTAAGAAAGAAAATTTTAGCCTGAAGGAAAACAAATATAAATATTATGAAAAAAGGCAATCTTAAAGCTACTGGTTTTATTGCCTCCAAAAGTGAACAAAAATCTCTTTATGTTCTGGGCATAGAAGAAATCAAATGAATGAGTTACTGAATCACAATGGTTTGAGACACAGTCTACTGTGGAAAACTGGGCAGACTCAGTTCCTGTGTAGAATGAATTAAACAATGAAGAAAATAATAGGAATATTCTTAGACTTAAAGAATAAAAGAAAAACATTGAATAAACTACATAGATTGAGAAGTGTCCCAACCACTTTACAGACTTTGGAAGAGATGCAGTCAGTGTGGAATTCCTACTAATATATCAAAGAAAGCTCTCAGATTGGCAATAGCAACAGGAATAATTCTGACACAGGTTTTTTACTGAGAAGTAAAGAACAATATCTGTATTTGTGTCATACCATTTTTTTACTCTGGCTTGATCTGATCAACAACTCAAGGAATAAAAGCAGTGAAGATTTGGGGGTGGAGGGCAGCGGGGGGAGGTATCTAAGCCCCTTCAGGATTCCTGGAACAACTGCAATCAGACCCATTCACAGCTGTTTGACTTCCCATCAGAAGCTCCTGACTTTACTACAGAGACTAATGAAAGGTTATGAGCTGAACTTGGTATTTTGAAGCCTGGTATATAACCTGAACTGGCATTTGTTTTCATTTTCCTTATAACACTGGGTTAAACAGCTGTTACCTGAGAAGCAAGACTTTCCCCCGCAAGAGAGGCAGAACTGGCACTAGGTGGCAGGAACTTCTACGGCTCTGCCCAGGGTGTCTCCATTACTCAAAAGCCAACGGGATTGGCTCTATATCTTGGTGATGCAGAGTGATGGACAATAGTGATGATGGTTCTCCAACACTGGTCCTCTGATTTAAAAGCAGATGAGTTTCACTTGCTAATAAATTCATAAAAGCTGATGATCCCACTCTGTATATCAGAATGCAAATATTCAGACATAAAAAATGTCCAAGACTTTTTTGTGTTAGAGGAGAAATTATCCACTGAAGTTTTTGACAAAGTTTTGCTGCTTAACCAAACTTTTCTTCCCTTGGATATTAAACAAGCTCTTCTTAGATCTTTATGGCGTTCACCAATCACATATTAATTTTTCCCTTAATAAGATCTAGAAAATTATTCCTAATCACTATTTGACAAACAAAGTACAACCCAGAAGAGAGAAAGCTCATTGACTGCTTCTTCAATGCTAAAAAAATGTTATACTTGAATTTTAAGATTAGACACTGAACTACTTTGTAACAGGACTTTTCCATCCTTCTATCTACTGATTTATAGATTTAGTGATCTATTGATCAATTGATTGATCAATCTATCTTTCAGACATAGTAAATAATATATTTTCTGTGCATAACTCTATAAACATGTTCCTGTCTTGTCCTGATACAAAATGAAGTAATTTGTTCCCAAATGTGTTTCACATTAACAGTGCTCTTTTCTTGACTTTATTGAAAGTAGTTCTGTGCCTTTTCATCAGTAATGGGGTAATTCATTATATAAATTGTTAAAATACAGTCATAAGGGGAAAAAATAAAAAATACATAAAAAATGTGGTACAACGGCATCATAAATTGAAAAGACATTCCTCTTCTGTAACATGTTTCCAAGCTGGCATTTTATCAGAAACTCTCTCTCTAAAAAAAGAACCTCTCAGTTAGCAAGCCTGGAATAAACTCTTACTGAAACCCAAAAGGTCTGACCCAGCTGTTGGCATTATTCATATGAAATATTTCACCGGCATAATCAAAAAAGACTTTAACGTCTTGTTTCAAGTATTGTTGAATGGAAATACTTCAGGCCAAGTGCTTTCTTTCAAAATAAACGAGCAGTTGCAGAACAATAAAAACAGTTGAAGCATTTATGCTAAGACATGAAAAGCGGGATGCCAAGGCGGGTTTCTAAACCACATTCCAAGCATTTTAAAAGCCTTTTGATAGTTACCACAAATCCACCGACTGTTGTGAAAAGGGTATGTGTCATCAAGCCACAGGCAAGGCCTTGAATACATCTAGCTCAGGGTTGGTGACATTGATGTTAAAACACCACATAGTCACAGTTATGCAGAAACTATTCCCAGTCCCACATCACCACCCTTTTGTAGGAGCATGTCTGCCTCTCTGCTAATAACGTAAATTAATTCAGAAGATCAAGAAAATTCAGGGACTATATATACATTGCATTCTTCTCTACATGAAACACGTTTCTGATTTTAAAGCTTCACAACACAGTGAAACTGCATTCTTTCATCAGCCACTATTTTCTCTGTTCTATCAAGGCTCCAAATCCCTTTAGAATTTTCCTGTCTATTCTTTTCTGTTTGATACAGCATGGAGACATGCTGTCTTTCCACACTTTAAGGTGCTGTTTTATGCCACTCTGAGTACCAAAATAATAATGCAAGTAGTTTAAACGAAAATTCTTCCTGTATAAATTGCTGTCATTCTCCAAACTAGTAATGGTGATAATAGCAGGGTTACTGGGGAAGATCTCATTTGTATGACTCTTTTAATCCCTTTTTTCCCCAAATATGTTTTCTGTCTCCACCTCAAAATTTTGTTTGAGTGGGAAGTGTAAAATTTGTCTAGGGTTTTGGTCAGGCAGAAGTCTGTCCAGAAGAAAATCCTCAATAAATAGCTGCTGCACACACACATTGACTCAGCAGCTATCATGCACTTCATCTTCAGTGTATGAGAGTAGAGGATCTGATACCTTCTGTGTTCAATGGCCTCATTTCACTTGGTCTGGAGAGTCTTTCAGTGTATGTGTTTAGAAATACATATCACTGGTTTGATGTATTGTGGGTTCATCAATTAGACACCCATAAGTCTATGGGGCTGGATGAGATCCACCCGAGAGTGCTGAGGGAGCTGGCAGAGGAACTTGCCAAGCCACTCCCCATCATCTATCAGCAGTCC
>VZRW01010972.1:0-66543 GCA_013398125.1 Aegotheles bennettii | reverse complement strand
TTTAACAAGGGTAAGTGCCGGGTCCTGCACTTCGGCCACAACAACCCCATGCAGCGCTCCAGGCTTGGGGAAGAGTGGCTGGAAAGCAGCCTGGCAGAAAAAGACCTGGGGGTGTTGGTTAACAGCCAGCTGAACATGAGCCAGCAGTGTGCCCAGGTGGCCAAGAAGGCCAACGGCATCCTGGCCTGTATCAGAAACAGTGTGACCAGCAGGAGTAGGGAGGTCATCGTGCCCCTGTACTCGGCACTCGTGAGACCGCACCTTGAGTACTGCGTCCAGTTCTGGGCTCCACAGGATGGGAAGGACATTGAGGTGCTGGAGCGAGTCCAGAGAAGGGCAATGAGGCTGGTGAGAGGTCTGGAAAACAAGCCTTATGGAGACCGGCTGAGGGAACTGGGGTTATTTAGCCTGGAGAAGAGGTGACTGAGAGGAGACCTTATTGCCCTTTACAACTACCTAAAAGGAGGTTGTAGTGAGGCTGGTGTTGGTCTCTTCTCTCAAATTGCTAATGAAAGGATGAGAGGAAACGGCCTCAAGTTACGTCAGGGGAAGGTTAGGTTGGATATTAGGAAGAAGTTCTTTACTGAGAGGGTGCTTAGGCACTGGAATAAGCTGCCCAGGGAGGTGGAAGAGTCACCGTCCCTGGGGTGTTCAAAAAACTGGTCGATGAGACACTTGAGACCATGGTCTAATGGTTAGGTATATGATGGGATAAAGGTTGGACTTGGTGACCCTGGAGGTCCCTTCCAACCATAATGATTCTATGATTCTATCATTCTATGATCAAGATCAGTATATTGTTAATTCTGTTCAGATTTTCTTGGTTCAAAATATACAGGAAATCGGATAAATCACAGTGTCCTGGTTAATCATTGTAGATTTGATGCAGGAGAAAAGCAGCAGAATGAGATGGCATTTGCTGCCTTGGAAATAACATTGAATAATATATTAAAGCAGCAAAAGATCATAATGTATTTTGTTTTCCAAAGTGTTTTGCACCCACCAAATATGGGTGTAAAAGATGGGAAAACTGAATGCCAGCTGTAGGCATTCATCTCTAGATAATAATGCTTCTGTGATGCAGACATTGCTTTTATCCTGCAGAAAGCTTTCTCAGCATTACATGACAGAGATGAGATTAGACCTCGGGCAGTTCATTCCCCGTCCTCTGTACAGACATCACTTGGCTTTGAGAAGTAATAGAAGAAAATCTTGAGTTTAAAGTAGTATTAGATGGACTTCAAATGATCCAGTGAGCCTTGATATTTATCTGTTCCTCTTTGATGAGATATCTGGAGGAATTTCCTTCTTCTGCTGTGATCAAAAATATTGAGACACTATCCAGAGTAGTTTCATAACTTTTCACTTCTGATGCCACTTGTAACAAGGAAGAACAGTCTTTGAAAATCAGGGGAACTCCCTCGTAAATAGTTCCAGGAATTTTCTGAGCTTCCTGGAAGTTCAAAATTAGGCTCAGTCAGCATTAACAAAATCTTGAGTCATAGTTTCCTTTTTTTTTTTTCTGACATGTCAGATCTTGCTTGTGTTTTCTTAACAAATAATAAAAGGGCAGAGGAAGAACTTTAGAGACTAGAAACAAAACAAATGTCCCATCATGGGCTTCTAAGTTCAACTTTATTCTTCTTTCAATAGCCTCACCAGACAAGATAGAACAAATGTGTGCTATTCAGCAAGCAGAGAAAAGAGGATAGAAACATAAGGGGAGGGTGTTGTTATTTATATATCAGTTTAACAATATGTCCATGGTTTTTTTTGAATTCTTTTCCTTTGAAGACATCCTTTCTGATTAATAAAAATATAGATCTTACACAGAATGTGCCAATGTGGAGTTTGAATAGCCATGGAGTTTTTGTTGTCTGTGGAACACTTGATTTCATTCTAAACTTTATACACTTCAGTGAGGCCAGAAACATTGCTGTGAACATAAATTATTCTTGTGCTTTCAAAAACACTTCTTTTAATTTAGTTTTATTTCTATTACTATTTATTGAAATACCATAGACTGGGGTTAATGGACTCCACCTGATGTACCCATTAGGGTTAGGACAAGGAATTATATGGACAATAGTCGTGTTTCTGTTCTCAAATCCTTTGCAGGAAGTTTGCAAGCTGGAGCAGATTAAAGCTGCTTCAAAGTATACAAACAATAAGCCAAAAAAAGTTCAATGAGAACTGGAATCTGATTCCTCATGCAGGTAGTGTTAGTGCTATCTGTGTGATAGAAACAGAATGAAGGGAGGAACATTAACTCTAGAGAAAACAAAAGAAATCTAGGGAACATAAAAAATTTAAAACTCCATTTGCAGGCAAGATGAATAAAGATAGCAACAACTATGACTATGACTACATGATACAAGGGAAAATATAAAACATTCCAAATACTGTTTTTCTGAATTAACATGTTAGCAGCCTAATTGGAATTTTAGAACTCCTAGAATCTTTCCTCACTGTGGAGTTCACATTCAGTGAGTTTTTTGTCTGGAAATGATAGTAGGACTGAAGAAAAAAAGGAAAATTGGATCTTGTAATAGAATAGACTGGAAAAAACAGGATAAAGGAGTCAAACTCAGAATGGAATGGGTCAAGGAATGGAAGCCAAGAGGACAGTTTCTGCTGAGCCTTCTGTTTCCAGTAAAAATTGTTACAGAGGTTAACCAGTTACTGTTGCTATCAGAGATTAGTTCATATGCTGGCAGATAGACTCACAAATTTAATAATTTCAGTCATACAAAGGATGAAAATGACCATCAATATTTTGTCACCAACTAGTTTTTTTGTTGGATATAATTTGTTTTGGGGATTGACATTGATATCAAAATCTTTATGGATGTAATTCTTAGTTAACTTAAGAAAAATCACTTCTTGACACTACAATAGGAGAGAAGGAACAAATAGACCTAAACCCAGTTATTAGAACCTTTAGTGGGCTAATTGCCCAAGAAGCTTGGCTGTATCTCATGAATCAGTTAAAAATGTGCCCTTTAGGTAAAATTGACTCATTAGTATATGAAAACCACACCTGCAGAAGTTAGGATGCCCACCTCTGTTTGAAGACCCTCACCCACTGATCTTGTGCTGTAAAATTAAAAGACACTGTATCTTTAAATGAAGATGAAGATATTATACACCAATCAGCTTTAAGATAAGAGACTGTTAGCACCAGTAAAAACAGTGAAAAATGAGTATGAGTGTTCCAATGTTGTGTGTGCTAGTTTTGTAGGAATAACTCCTAGCACCCCTTTCTGCACAGAACTGCTAATAAATTGGTGCATGTCATTGGCTTGGGTAGATGAGCCCCATTTTGGGACAACAGCATGTCTGTGTTTTTTTCTAACTTGCAATATTAGCAATTTCAAAACATACCAAGTATAATTATGCTATTTCAAAAGATCATAAACTAAGATTAAGAAACATCAAAATTATGTTTTTCTGAGCAATCTGAACTAATGTCTTTTGTGTGTATTCACACGTTGACAGTCTTTAATTACATCACAGTTGCTTTTCAGCCTCATTCAGTGTTTGGGATGACTATGGATGTGAATCAGGGTTGAAGAGTGAGCAGTGAAAGGACCTGCAGCTTTGGTCATTGAAGAAACTGCTTTGTTCATTGTTTGCTAAATAAAACACAATATGAGTGGAAGATCTGGAACTGTCTTCAATTAAATTAGGAGAATCCTGGGGACTCCTTCGAGCCTCCAACAAACCTGGTGTGGCACAAGCCTCTAACAGACACTAACTTATTTGATGCCTTCCATTTTTCAGGTACCCATAATAATATACCTGTACCAGATTTGTAGAAATACTGAGCATTAATAGCTCCCTCTTGAGTTACACTGAGCTGTATGTTGCCATTTTAAGTATTTCATAATGTTAATTTATCTGAAAAAAACAAGCCCTAGACTGTTTAATGAGACACCCTAAATCAGCAAAAATACTTGACCCTTATTTAACTTTGTGATATGCAGCCAAATGAATTTACACAAGAGAAATAGTATCATGACTCTGTGTTTTTTGAAACATTTCCTAGATTAATTCCTCAATTTGTGATATATTCACATACAACAGTGATAAATATGATTGAAACTAATGAGAAAATTAATATTTTGCCCTTAGAACAATGTTTGAATAATGTGCATGAAATAGGATATTGGGCCACCCACTGAACAATAAAACAAAATATAAAATAGTTTCTAGTTTAGAAAAAACAATCTATCCTTTGCAGTTATTGAGACAGTGTCCCCATGAGGAGAAAAATCTATATGATCATGTTATTGAAAACTGTTAAAAACAGTTCTTTCATGTAGTAGAAAATGCATTAAGATTTCAATCTTAATTGTCCACATTTCTCAACACTTTAATTCTTCTCTCTTAATAGTATTTTTCCTTTTCAGTACTTTTTATATGTAATTTGTATTTTCCCAGAAACACGTTTAAACGTAAATTCTGCCCTTGTTAAACATTTTTTCTGTTCCCAGTGTCACAACTTGTATTGACATAGATAGTGATGTCAAGATGACTGCCAATATGTTCTCCTGCTTCCTCACTCAGATTATCGCAATCTTTCATTTGTGACATCCAAATCACTCACACTGAATAAGATTGCAAAGTCTTTAGAGGATTATGACTTTCTAGTTTACACAAGCTGGGGGTAGTAAAGGAGAAAGAATGAGGTGAGTTATAGGATTATTAATTAATTTGCCATTGAAGTTTCTCTGCACAGAGAAAATGGTTGGATGTATGGCTGTTGTCCTGATGCAGTAAGGACATGACAGGCACTTATGAAGCACTTGCTTCAAGTTGCCTGGTCAGGGTCTCTAGGGGTATATTCTATTCAGTGCTTCCTTGCCACCTGAAGGAAAACCAGCTTCTCGCAAGCACATGGACTCAGCAATCCAAAAGTTAATATGGTTCAAAACTGTCTGATGTTTTGCAGAGCCTCCCCAATAAAGTGCTTCATGATCCCATCTTCAAATATAAAAGTCAGCACTTTGATGTAATTAGTAAGCTGAAATAGCTGGAATGTGAAGGGCATTTAAACCTTCTTGCAAAAGTTCAGGGCCAGACTGAGAACTGGGTCACAAAATACGTAGCTAAGCCAGCTACATATCCCTTAGCCAGATCATTCACTCTTTCTAAGCCCTCTAAGAGATATTTGCAAGCTTAGTATGAGACAGTTATCAACTGATAGAATTCCTACAAATCCAACAAGTAAACTATTCCATTTATTTTTAACAGTAATGAATTTTCATTAAAAGACATGATTGTGAATGACAGATCTGATAATTTAAGCCTCTTTTCATATATGTCAACCAGGTTTCATACCAGTGTAGGGTATCAGCAAAGCAGAATAGCAAGTAGACATTTCTCAAATGTGTGGTAGGTCAGGAGCCAACACTGTGTGCATTTGTAATTCTAATGACACTAAAGATCAGAGTGTTGTGCACATTGCATCACATTTACCTTTGCAATTTACAGCAAGTTAATCAGATAACAATTTTAAAGTTCAAACAGAGAAGGAAATGTTTCTGGCAAATAACACTTTTTATAGCTGTTTCATAGCAAAACAATGCAAACTCTGGGATGCTTCCAGATCAGAGGAATGTGAATGACTTCTTCTGAAGATATCTCCAGCAATTATGATGACTATCATAAAAGCATTAGAGGCTTTGTAATAAGTTATATACTGAGAAAAGTGACTACAGCAGTGATTAAAATCCACCCATGACCACACAAACCGAAGATTGAACTGTGTCATCTTCTGAAAACAGAGAAAGGTTTGACAAGTAGGTTCCTATTTAATTTTGAATCTCTTTGCCTCTGTCTAATAGTGGTTGCATGATGTAAGACAAACCAGGACATGGCAGCTAGCAGTTTATACCCAACACTGACAGACTCTTCAGACAACCAGCCCTAATTTCATCCTGAGGATTACACCAGGTACCTCTTCCTAATGTTATCCATTTATTAATAAACATATTATTATAAGTTTGTGGCGTGCTCTGTATTCATATTGTATTGAAAGTAATCAAAGTTTTATTTTCCCCAGTTGTTGCCAATACTTGTTGATTTTCAGTTCAAAACTTCATGTTCAGAAAAAACAAAACCATCTGTAAATTCAAGAAGCTAGATTTGGCTTCTTCTCTAGTTTACATCATACAAAAAGGCTGATGTAAGGTATGTGTGTGAAAAGTTGTAAATAGTAATGTAAATAGTCTGTTAAATAACTTAGAGAGCAAAATTATACTGTTTTGTTTTAATAGCTTTCAAAAGAATTGCGTGTTATTCAACATTATCTCAATGCTATTTGAAAGATATTGATATCAGTCAGAGCTATCTCAACACCATTAAACCACCCTCTGATAGCAAGGAGGTTGCCAGAGGGCACTTGAGGCCATTAAAAGAAACAAGTTTTGCTTTCACATTACAAACAATTCTGCAGTACTGTTAAAAACCTACTGAGGCTACTTTGACAATACCACTCAAATGTTTAATAGCTCTCAGCATTCAAACTCCACTAGTTTAGGATTTTTCAGTATATTACAGAAGAGCAAACACACAGAAGTATTATGGTTATTAGTCATTATCAGTTATACGAGGCATGTACCTATGAGTGTCTTTAAAAACAAAAGTAATATTATAATTTATCACACTGGGAATACTCCAGAAGGGAAAGTTTGAACGGTTTTACTCCCCTAAGGTTTCATATTACCAAACACTCTGTAAACCAGCTGTATGTATGTAGACATTTTTTCTTATTGTTCCCAGAACATCTCAAATCATATTCTGCACTCCTGTACTGCTCACAGTACTTCTGGCTTACACAGAAAACAATTTAAAATTGATATGAAACCTACTCCTGGAAGGAATCACTGTCTATAGCCTTAACATTGTTCAGACTGCTTCCACAGAAATCATGCAGCTGCACAAGTATGAGGCAGAGACAGATGTCTTTTCAGGAAAGAAGCAGTTTTTAATTTATTTGCTAAGAGCAAATGAAAAAATATTTCCCACAAAGAACTTATAACACAAGTATGTTTGCCAAGAGACATTTCCTTACTCCCTGTTTAAAGTTCTGAGCAAGTATTTGTTTAAATAAGACAACAAATGATCATATTCTTATATTCCAAGAAAGGTGATCACGTACTCGAAGTAAAAATGAGGCTTGTGGAAGGCCTTGATTAAATTATTTCCTACATGTCTCTCAGGCACACAGGGGTGAGGTAACATCAAGGTAAAATCTTCAATGTTAAATCACTGTCATACAGAAAGTGGGACATCCTTTCCTCAGAGCTCTTCCAACAACCAGAAGAAACAATATAAATTTTTCAAACAAGTTCTGAAAGATTTGGATCAGGCCTTTAATCTTTGCAAATTTCACCCTATGCTCTGCAGATTTTATCTTGGAAACAGACTTTCCCCATTCTTTCACTCTGCAGGTTACTCCCATCTGTCACTGGTTGTCTTGATCTCTTTGCGGTGCTTACTGTTCAAGGGCAACCTTTTAGCACACTTATCCTCTGTCCAGGATGTATTGCAATGTCTCCACCACCATCTTCCCCCAGGAATCAAGCTGACAAAGCCCAGGGAGTGACAAGCTTGGATACACAAGCAGGAACAAGTAGCTGCCAACAGAAGGTGGGGAAAGACAGGGAGGGAAATAATTTAGGAGTACCTTAAGAAGATATTGTTACCCAATAATAAGCCTCATCCCAATTATCTTTGTAATTATACGCTTGAGGTCACCTCATTGAGTTGAGTATGTGAATAAAATTTCTGCTCCTTTTTTAAAAATATTTCTGTGTCCTTTTAAAAATATCCTCTTCTGTGACTGAGGAAACTGCGGGACACAGAAGGAATTGGGTCGGTTGCAATTTACATTTGAAAATTGAGTTTGGTTTAGCTTTTCACAAAATTAACCTGAGTTCAGAACTGACTCATGGAGAGAGAGCAATAGTGTTTACATTCTAATGCTTGGGTATTCATGGCAGCAAATGTAGCACCCTATACTTTGTTGTAAACACTTAAATTTGCTAGTTCCTGTTGCACTGCTTAATCAGGTAAATTATGCACTTGGGTAAGCAAGATGACATAAGATGACATAAGTAAATTATCAATAGACTTTAAGGAATAAATTTTACAGATCGTATATCACTTGTTTACTATTCATTAGAAGCCCAGTTATTTTCTGAAAACATCTAAAAATAATGGCATATGACTACATTGAGAATTTAATATTTTTTTCATAGAACACTAACAGATATATTTTTTTCAGTAATGAAATAGTTTTGAAGTATGCTCTTATTAACCAGACAGATATTTTCAAATTATGGCTGCATAATTACCCTATTTCAAAACACAGACTAGAACATACATAGATTATATAGTATGCATACTATGGGTTATGCATTACCACTGTCAAAAACAGAGAAGTACACCACATTCAAGGCTAAGTCACTCCTGAGTTAACTTTATCTAATGATCATAGAATCATAGAACCATAGAATCATAGAATCACAGAATCACTCTGGTTGGAAAAGACCTTCGAGATCATCAAGCCCAACCATCAACACGGGACTCCCAAGTCCAGCACTATACCATGTTCCCAGGAGCCACATCCAAGCATTTTTTGAATACCTCCAGGGATGGTGACTCTACCGCTTCCCTGGGAAGCATGTTCTAATGCCTGACCATCCTTTCCATAAAAAATACTTCCTAATATCCAGCCTGAACTTCCCCTGGTGCAACTTGAGGCCACTATCTTGTCCTATCATTCCTCACTTGAGAGAAGAGACTGGCCACCCCCTCACCCAACCTCCTTTCAGGTAGTTGTAGAGAGCAATAAGGTCTCACCTGAGCCTCCTCCAGACTAAACAACTCCAGCTACCTCAGCTGCTCTTCATAAGATCTGTGTGCCAGGACCTTCCCCAGCTTAGTTGCCCTTCTCTGGATCCACTCCAGTACCTCAATGTCTTTTTTATAGTGAAAAGTAATGTGTAGTAAAGTGTAATGATCCTAGCAAATACTTTGATTTTTAGGTTATATCAGTAGCACAACATCAAATTACATCAGTATACAATTATATTTACATAATAAACAGATTATTAAACTACATTGGACAGTGACCATTGTCTATTCTTATCCTTGTCCAGTTAGTCTTGGCTAATGAGCTCTAAATTAATGAGCAAATACAGCTCTTACCAGTATACTTCTGACTAATCCCATTGAGAACAAAATTTGCATGCTGACAGGCAATGAGGTGAAACACCGTAGAAAATAAGGCTAAACATTCATTCAGCAGAAATCATTTACATAGATCTGTACTAGGCAAAATGAGGAATTTTATTGTTTTGGTTTTTTTTTTATGGTAGAACAGGTTACTCATAAGAACAAATATGAAATACTAACAAAAGGAAACACATTTTTTGGAAGACTTACAACCTTGTCCAGCTTGACATCAATAAGTTAACTGTATAAATAGTAGATATAGTATAGTCTAAATGTGCTTCAAAGTTACAGCACATAGTCTCCTACCCAATGCTCAACTAACGCATTTTATTTTGGTGAATTAATTTACATTTTTGTGGACAAAGTCAATGCACTGATCTTCACTATTGCCAAATAATCAAATAGGATTCCTCATCAAGAATTTTCTGAGCACATCTATACTTCTTTAGTTTCTCCAGTTGTTGATCAGTCAAATGGAAACCAAGGATTTCTCCCAGCTATTGAGAAGTTCTTTCTTTCTCATTTATTTAAAAGGGAAACTTATCCAGGAGAAAGCCCCTATGCCATGATTATATGTAAGGAAAGAGGGAGATTGAGAGGAGTTCAGTACTTCTGTGTGCAGCTCATTGTTGTGCAAAAGGATAAGAAGTGAGTGAGGAAAAGTTAGATTATGTGGAATTCAGAGGTTTTGTGTCTACTGTAGCCAAAGCATCACTACTTTTTCATATAGTAATATAAATTCTCCCTATGATACATGATCATCCTGTGCACCATAGCAATGCTAAACCAGTTTGGCTTTAGTGAATCTCGAACTACTTTCTACCATTTTTCAAAGAAAGGGATGGAGTAGAGCAACTATGTGATTTTTACTGTACACATTGCAATAATTACATCTGTTAAAAAAGACAATACATTACAAATTTATATTATATAATGTTGATAATGGAATCACATATCAAAGTATTCTAGCACCAATGATATCTTATGTTTATGATCTAGTAAATGCCTAACAGAATCCTAGGGGTTGGAAGGGACCTCGAAAGGACATCTAGTCCAACCCCCCTGCCAGAGCGGGGTCACCTAGAATAATACATCACACAGGAACGCATCCAGATGGGTTTTGAATGTCTCCAGCAAAAGAGACTCCACAACCTCTCTGGGCAGCCTGTTCCAGTGCTCTGTCACTCTCACAGTAAAGAAGTTCTTCCTGATATTCACATGGAACCTCCTGTGCTCCAGTTTGCATCCATTGCCCCTTGTCCTATCATTGGTCATCACTGACAAAAGCTGCTGACTTTTTTCCCTGAGGGCAGAAGTTTTCATGTACGTGTGTGTAGATAGTTTAAAAATTGCTATAATTCTGACAGTCCATTCCCTCCTAAGCACATACCTTTCCTTTGCCCAGGCTCAGGTGAATTCTACAAAATCTCAGGAAAGGATGTTTACACACCCATTATTATGGGCCTGATGGTCCTACAAGCATTGTAGCCATTTCATGCAGTTTCACATTATCATTTTGTGTCTGAACATATTTAAAATTATTTTAGATCTAAAGCATATTACTGAATCCCTAGATTATATACTCTATTGGCATTTTTAATTTTGTTTTTTTATTTTAAAACATTTTTAATAACTTGGATTAGAATAGGAGTGTTGTTTTAACAGTTACAAGGCATAAATATCTGGCTGAAGATTCCCTTTAGGTAGAAGACTATTGGTTTTTAGATACTTGAGTTATAACATTTGGAATGAAATAGCTTGGAATGGGCTCATATCCTAAGACCATGAAGGAAAACAGAATTGTATTTGTGTTTACATTGTGGCACACTGCCACATGGTGTGCCTCCTTTTGCCCCTCAACACTTCTACTGGAATTTTAAATTCTATGGGACAGAGGTTTTCTTTTTCTTTTTGATTTCAATGTTATCTGGTAATTGGGCTTCTAAGTAGAAATAACAAAAATACATACACTCTAAGAGAGGTCCTAATATAGTATTAGTTCATTTTAAATTCTTTTCCCTCAGATTACATTGAAAAAGATAGACAGTAATAAGATTATTATTATTATGTTTTCATTGTAAACTCGGATAGCTCATTATCAAATAAACCCAAAGTAAACTCTCTGTTCATCTTTTTTCTCACACAGTTTCTCACAAAGTAAGTCTTTTTGTCCTCACTTTGTCCAGTCTCTCTCAACTCACTTATGTCATATGCCAAAAGTTTTTTCTCTTACAAAACCCTACCACAAATCAGGAGAGCTTTGTATTACAAATAAAGGGATTATAAAGAGGCTACTCTTCCTAGTCGTACCCCTCAAAATAGATATTTTAATGTAAAATGCAGAAGGAAAATGAATGCAGTTACCACCTCAGTGCAAAACCTCATGGCCTCAGAATATGCTAGGGATGTATTTGATTTTTCTCAAATCCATAAATCAAGTTTATGTTGACTGTGAATATCCAAACTATTCTGCAGCTACTTGAAAGTTGGGTGATTGTGTTGCTCATCTAGTTATCTCTGCAAAGAGACAGTTCTTATTAGCTGTAATATAGCACTGCACAAGCAAGACTTTTTTCGAGTCCCCTGCTAGCCCCCAGCTATGACAAGAGCTGTGATGAACCACTAACATGCAACAGAAAAATCAAAGCTGATTTTTTATGATTGCATGCACTGAGGTCCATGCAATGTGGCATATAGATAAAAGCTTAATTCTTTCTTTAGTGAGATAGAAGCCTAAATTTAGACACTTACTTACTTAAGTAACTAAGCAGAAAGGAATACATTCCTTCAGAGAGATCTCAAGTAGGGTCTCCACTAAGAGGAAGAAAGCCTAGGCTGGATAACCTCCTAATGTAGGTACCTAAAATAAGGTGCCAGCTTTACTTCTCATAGTTCACATAAAATGCAGGATATAACCCTTTATTTGTTACTCATTACTGCAAATTTATCACTAATGATCACTGCAAAGAGATGAAGAGATAAAACATACAGTATACTGATACTAGAAGATGCAGAGATTTTAAAACTCAACATTCTAATGAAAGCCCATGCAACATATGTATTTTTAGAGACTTATATTTCCAATTACATCCGTTCTGTTTAGCATCTTGTCTCCATGTGTAGACCACAGATGGACTGGCAGGCAACTAAACATCATCTGTACATAGAGGATTTATTTTTGATATATTATAATGATATATAGGGAAGATACACACATTTCTGGAAAACATCAATTGCCAACAAAAATGGTGCTTTAACATATCGCAGCTAACTGTCTCCCAGTTAGTCTGCAGCAAGGAGGAGGACCAGCGTGTTATTTGTTGATGTGGTGAAAGGACAGACAGCCAAACCATTGGACTAGAACTTAAAAGATCAGGATACCTGGCTCTGCCAACAGGCTTCCTGTGTGATTTTGATCATGATGCCTGTTAAGTCTCAGGAATGCAACAGCAAAATGTGGTAACATGTCTGGCACAGCAAAGTTGCAAGGAACAACAGCATGAGATTAAGAAGTTTGGAGACACTGTATGGAAAATAGTCTTGTTCACTGTCCCCCTGTTATGAGCATTAAAAAGCTGGGAATTACATACTGTGTGTGCAGCAGCCAACCCTCATCCTTCCCAGTGTGATGCTTGAATAATTAATAATTTTTGAATATTCAGATGTTTTCCTGATGTTGGACTGATGAAGGAAATACTTGTATAAAGAAAATGCATAATCCTTTAACACTAATGGAATTTAACACTATTTCTGGATTGGTAAATACTACGGATCAGAATCTGTTCACTAGACCTGCAGCCAACTGAAAAACCAGAGTTCATGGTGATGTCTAAACTCACTTACCTTATAAACTGTTGTGAATGGTCCCTGGCCCATGCAAAACCTCAGCTGTGCCTAGGAATTCTTGTGAATTAGTATGAATCATTAACAAGCAGGGGTCCTAGCGACTTAGTGTCCTGGTCTTCAAGCTGCCTTCAAACTTGGTAGGACTGTGAAAAATCCTGAGTGAGGATAAAGGAAACTGCTTTTATCACAGGAAAGGAAAATATGGAATAATTGTATTGCTCTAGAAGCATTTTGACACAAATTCTGTTCCCCTGTAATGTCACAACTCACTGTTTCCAGATTTTGGCTTAGGCTTTGCCCAATAGAAAGAAGAGTCATCCTGAAACAGTAAGTATCTCAAAGAAAGTGCACTTGATCAGAATAGCTGGTGTTAACTAATTCATGGCAGAACCTGTTTTAAGGGCAGAGCTTTCAAACAGCCTTTTTATCCATCTTACTGATTCCTCCACCTCACTTACAAATAAACTACTGTAATTTGTTTTTACCTGTAAAATTTTGCTGGTAAAATGTTTTCTTTCATCAAAATACATTAAGAAGCTAGGGAGGAGGAACCAAACAATTTTCTTTGCTTTTTCTTAATCAAGCAAAATTTTCTAGTAGTTATTTTAAGATAATTTGCCCCATTTTTTGCATAATTGTTGATAATTAAAATCTGTTGATTAATTAACTTTATTGACTAATTATTTTAATCAATGAAGAAGTAAAAGTGGATGTTCACATACTTTCACTCCAGAAAGGTAATTTTTTTCTTCCTATTCTCTTTTTCTCTTTCTCTATCTGATGTGAATATATGCCACACCATCACTGGCTGGGTGCCAAACATAGGTCTTTGAGGCTGTGGATGCCTGATTCATTGTTCCAGTGCAGCTTCTATGGCTCTATGCATTTAGGTGGATGCAGTAGCTCTCAGGCACTGTATTTACATTCCTCAGCATTTTCCAAGCCATTTCATTGGAGACAGTAAATATTAATTAATGATCTTGGAGTTTGTCCAATAAATTGCCAGTGAGATGTCTCAGGTGCTCTTGACAATATTTCTGAAACACATAGACTGTGCAGTATGAGACATTTTGAAATCCACTATCATGTTTCTGAGAAAAGAAGGTGTATATATATATATATATCTTCAAAAAGCTAAAACCAATATTCAGAGTTTAAAAAAGGATGTGGTGGGTTATTGCTTTCCAAGTCTTACTCCTTTTTACTTCTTTCTTAATAATTATTCCTATCAAAAATTTACCAACGATTTTTACTTGATATTTTTGAGGATATTCACATTTCAACTATTTCAGTGAACTAGAGTTTACAGATATCTATCAGTCAAATTCTAATTAAACCATGGACCTATATACCAAAAATACATTACTACTTGATGGGAAAAAAATCATGATACAGGCACTGCTTAGAGATTAATCATACCTTTCCAGTAATCAGACTGAGAATATAATACAATGTGAAACCTGACACGGGTTGTGTTACTACATCCTTCCGTGACCAAGACAAATGTAAGTGTTACACCACCAGTAACCTTACCTCCAGGAACCTTCTCCAGTTGTCATAAAAGACTCATCATGTTGATTTTCTGCACACAGATGTGTTAACAATCTCTTGAGATCTACTATGTGTACTTAGTAAATTGACATGGAAACAAACATGTCAGCAGATCTCAAGTCTCTAAAAGCATTGTCTTAAGAGCCAAGGACGTATTTTAGAGCCTCATGTTAACTAGAAAAGCTGTTTTAAAACTTGTAGAACATTATTTTTTTCCAGAAAGAAATAACACCACTATTTGTGTCTTGGACATTCATTCTGTCTTTCAGGCAAAATCATTATCATTTAGGTGACTGAAAAAATGTTTCTTCAAAACATCTCACTTTTATAATGGTGTTTGCTAAGACACCTATACTTTACAGAAATTCAGTCTCTTTCTTTAGTGACATACATTTCCAAAGGTAAAGCTGCTGAAATACATTTGCTAGGGTAGTCTGATTTCCATTGCTATGTTTTAGAAATTTACTTCTCTTTTGTAGAATCAACAATAACTAATTTTTTAAAGAAATATTACCAGTGGTACTTTAGTTTTTCTAACATTAGATTTTGAATTTCTCTTTCTTATTCTTTTTTCTATTATTTTCTGTTTACTTCTTCATAATTTTAAATTCTAATAAGAATTCAGATGGGAAATGCAGCTGCTCAGAATCTCTGAAAAACCAGCACTTGGTACCTTATGCTGGGACAAAAGCTCTTGGAAAACTCGGTCTTCATTCTCTTTGCCTGCATTTTAAGTCAGGTATGAAACAGATATATGACTAGAACCTCAGTAGGACTAATGCTATGTGGCAGACCTAGAGAAGAGAGGAAGATTTGATGATTAGAAGAGGTGACCCTCAGTCAGTGCACACCATTGTGTGATATTTGGAAAGACGGAAATTTTAATACTGGTTGTAATGTTTTGAGATATAAGGAACCCGTTCCCTATTTTATTTTATTTTTTTTCATAAAGATGCCATGTACATGCTTGTTTGCATATAACTGGTACATGGTGAAAATAACACAGCTGTTGTAAATAACACAGTTCCATTGACTTCAGGATATACAGTCATTGCTTCATAATTTCTACTGTCTACATCATGGTGTTGTAAGTTTGAAATCAAGACAGATACTGAAGTCCTTTGCAATTTTTTGCATGAAAAGGTTTATAACACTTCTCCCTCTCCACACTGCACATGTGATGCTATATAAATCCAGTAAGGTGACTAAAGGAAAAAAACAAAACAAAACAAAACCCAAACCCTCACCGTGCAATCAAGTTGTTTATCTTCTATCAGCCTTGGTGGGAAGAAATGAGTACATTAAATGGGTATGCATTTATGCATATTATATAAATATACACACATATTAAGTAGCATCTCCTTTCCTCATTAACACTTCTGATTTTTGGCAAACACTACAAAACAAACAGGTGGTCTGTTAGGAACTCATAATGTTGTCAAAGTCTGAAGAGCTGAGGGAAAGAAGTCATGGCTTGCATTCAGCCAAACTCAGTGTAATAGTTATTGGCACTTATTGCAACGAAACCTGTCAGGGATGGAAAGATGGATATGTCGCTGTGTCTGGCCAAACACAGGAGGGAAGAGAACAGAAATGTTTATAACTCATTTGTATTTAAAGTTCTTCCTGGTGGAAAGCCCATCTCCTTATTCTTGCATGTTTGTTTTGTAAGGCATTTATACTTTATGAATTTTAATAGAACCCTAGGCAGCTATATTATAATAAGGTACAAACATCTGATGAAAAATATTAACTACAAGTCACCACATGTTGTGTCTGGATGCTCTCTCTAGTCCTATATCCTCCTGATGTTAAATCACAGATGCTTCACTGAGAGATGTGATCCCTGAAATGTGTTTACTGGAATATTTTTATACATAGGGAGAAATTTCCTTCCTTATTTCACTTATTTAAGCTGTGACCTGGAACTTCTAGATAAATAGTATCTGTAACACTGCCAGTTCAACCACTGTTATTCCATTTCTCATTATGATATATGTAAATGAACTTTTTTTCTGAATAAGAATTGAAATCTTGGAGGGGAAATATTAGTCTTCACAGTAACATCAAAAACTTCATGTGTGAATTATATAATGAGTAAAATAATGACTCCTTTTATAATACTGCTTAATTTCATTGAGCACACAAAGACTTACACCTTCTTAAGATATCACACCACAGTGCAGTGTATGTGCCAACTACTAACATCACAGGCGGCAATGTATCACAGACAGTCTGTGCACAGCCTTGATTGTGCCAGTGAAAAGGAGGGGACAGAATGGAGTCAGTACTTGGAAAAATTTGTTTTACATTTTCTCCACATGACAACTGATTATCTCAACCAATGGCCTGGGAAAAATAAACTGAAAAAATTTTAGACTGAATGTCATATAGCTCCTTTTCTTTGCAGTGGGCAGGCCTCAAGATTGAAGCTGACCACACTTAATTTTCCTAGAAAACATTATTAACACATTCTTGATAGATGATCTATTACAAAGTTTTGAACATAATCCTTCATATATTATGCAGGCACAGAGTAGTCCACAAAGGGCGCATTTTTTACCCGTTCCATAAATTAACATGTTCTTTCTCACAGAATATCAGGATTATGGTTGGAGCTTGACTTTCCCTTCTATACTGTGCAGACAGAGATTTGTCAAGAAATTAAGTGCTGCATATTTTCACTTTGGACTCCATACTGACATTTTTTAACATATGCTTATGTCTAGCATATGTAGTGTTACTCTGCAAAACAGCATGAAGAGTGTTAAATTGCAAGAACTCCTTCCTTAATTACAAATGTATACATGCTACTCCCATGTACACATAAGTGAAGAACTCCACTCAAACTAGCCTTCTAGGAAACCAAGGCCAGCATTTCAGATAATAAATTGTAACAGCTAAAATTTCATATATCCATACACAACCAAAACAGGGTGTTTTAATATTTGTGCAAGTGATCATGCATTCATGGGGACAGGCCTTGCTACTTATTTCCTGACAGAGGTTCCACAACAATAAATATACAAGAAATTTTCTCATGTAAAATCATAAATGCTGTTACATAAAAGTTTTCACACTTAACCTGATCAACTTAAATATAATACTAGTTTATTAGTACAGTGGAAAATAAATTACAAACTTAAAAAAAATATGTGCAGATACTGCATTATTAAACATGTTGTTTCACTAAATCTGTTATTTTTTATACCCACTCTTCCTTTTCTTCTTTCCTAAAAAAAAGTCAGGAAAAAAAATCAAAATATGAAATGTCTGGTAGACTGAAATTGTGTCTGACTATTCAAGTAAATGAGAAGTGCAGAGCTGGTAAAACTAGTGCTGCAAAATGTAGGAAAGAAACCCCGCCTGGTGTTATTTTGTTTACAGAAATCTTATGTTCACAATGTTTGAAAGTGAAACCCTTTTAAGGGAGGAAAAAAACTCAAAAAAACCCCCACAGATTTACATAAAGTACTTCCAGGTTACATTTCTGCCTGGCTGGTTTGGCTAGCTTTTCTTGTAGGTGATGATACAGATGAATTTGGTGACTAATATTTTTTTTGTGCTTCTATCTAGGTAAGAGCTTTCCCAGACTTTGGTCCTGTACATCACCTCCAGCAAGAGAACCATAAAAGGCTCTGGAGAAAGGAAGAGGAAGAGAAAGAAGTTGAATGATGAGGGTTTTATTTTGTAGAGGATTTCAATTTATAGTTTATCCTTTTAGGAGTTAAAGCATAAATACTGTAACTGCCGAAGTGCCTTTGAGATGTCATTGATTCTTGTTTGAGAAAAAAGGGTTCCACTATGAAAACAGGACAGAGTCTAGCACAAAGGTCCTTGCAGAGGTGCTCTGCTGCTTGCAACACAGTTCAGAAACACAGTGCTATTCCTGTCCTTCTGAACCCCACTGGAGACAGAAAAGTTAGTGTTCACAAATACACTGGCTGGTTTATGAAATACTCTGTGCAACTGTAAACAGTAATTTTGTTCTAACTTGGGGAACATGTAAAAGGTAGCAATCTCTGGCAGAATCTTATGCAATGAAAACGGAAGGATCATGAAAAGGAAAGTTTGAAGACATGACTATCGACAAGGGTAGTCTTGGGCCTCATCTGAACTTCAGAGTAACATATCCTGTTTTTACCAAAAGACAATCATACACTGATGGGAGTTAAAGGCATGTTTGTTAAACAAAAGCTGGTTACATAGAAACACTTGGGGAAAAGGAGTTCTGGTGAACTGGGAAGAAACTGGAAAATCTGCAATCTGTGAATTGAATTCCAATGAATTATCAAGCTAGAAAATGGATTCTGGATGGTGCAGGTCTTTTAAACATTCACCTAAAAACCAGTATAAGCCTCTCAACACAGTGGCTCTAATCACTGGGATATTGAGGTTACACCCACCTTAGCTTTGTAGTTGAAGTCAGGAGTGTGCTCTTGAAGTGAACCTCTCAGTCATCCTCACCATACTTTTATTCGCATCATGCAGTCTCTCAAAGTACACAACCTGGATTATCTCAGATAAAACTAGACTGTAAGCAGAGCCCCAGGAGCATAGCCATCATGTTGCTGACACTAACGAGCACTCAGGAGCCAGAGCCAGGCAACAGCCAGGACAATGTAAACCCCTGAAACATGTTTAACATAGTTGTGAGGGTTTCGACAGCAGCTCTTTTCCCATCCAGATACACTACACTGTACTAGTTGCTCATGTTAACATAGTCTGAGTGAACCTCTTCTTTGTCTGACCAAATATTGGTGGGAAGGGGTTGGCTTTGGTTTCTAACCCAGGGGAAAAAATTGCAAATATGTGATTATTGAGTACAGAGAGGCATTTCCCTGCACCTTAGGCTGAAACACATCTTTGTGGCTTACATATTAAGATGCTCCCTTTACCACAGGTTAGGCAGCTGTATTAGTGTCCTGAATTTTATGATTCCAATTTTGAAGTAAATAATTGACCACACACATGATATAAACAGCTGAATTACTTTATTCAGCACCAGGGATGCCACAAAATGCTAAGTACCTGAAACTTGGTGCTTCAGCTATCATTTAGTACTTCTGAGTACATTTTCAGATGGCACTCACAATGTTTTCTTCTAAGAAGACTCAGCAGATCTTCGGACTTCATTTAAGTACTCCAATAAATGAACTGACATCACTTGTACTATCTTACATTTGCCAGAGTCTAAGAGCATACATGTAAACAGTGACTCTAAGTCAATGGATACTCTTGTTACTGTATGTTTACCTGCTTGTATGTCGGTATGCTTATAAAGGTAGTCAGACGAGACAATAGTGGTTACAAAATTTTGCTGCCCTATCACTGGTTGTTTTGTTGCAGGAGGCTTTTATAAAAAATTACAGGAGAGTTAAGAACACCAAAAGCTAAAGAATAACACCAGTCCACGCTTTTGCTACTGGACTAGTACTAGTACATGATAACTTTTTAAATATATGGAGCAGTCAGTCTGGTCTGAAATGAAAGCCATCATCATATAAACACTCAGAGCTGCAGCAGATATTTCAGTGCTAAACTTGATGTAAATTTCCCTGCTACCTTCAAAATTTCTCTTTTTTTAAGGCAGTCACATAACATACAAAAATGCTGGGAACCAGGTATATCCTCAGCAGCAGCTACAAGCTGGACACCAATACAGGTAATAATGATTCCATTCTCAGAGCTTGTGTTCTCTTCCCTTCTTGGGTTTATTTTCTACAAAAAGCAGCAGTGGGAAAAGTGACCATACAAATCCATGTTAATCTTCACAAATAGAATTGACTCCTTTATAGAACATCTCTGAGTCACTCTCTCCCTAGACAGGGGTTAGGTTGTCTTCCATTGGTATTCACATTGTCTGCTCTTTATCAACAAAGCTTTATACGCCAATCATGAAATGGCAACACTTCTTCCTGCCATTAAGAATTATGTTAGAACATGTACAGCCATTTC
Organism: Aegotheles bennettii; assembly: GCA_013398125.1. Classification (NCBI taxonomy): domain Eukaryota; kingdom Metazoa; phylum Chordata; class Aves; order Caprimulgiformes; family Aegothelidae; genus Aegotheles; species Aegotheles bennettii. The sequence goes on along the minus strand of VZRW01010972.1, from coordinate 45,942 downwards.
ACAGAGCATTGCCTTACAGTTAAGTCACTCATTGTTCTGACAAAGATGATTTAGGGGTGATTCCAGACAGACAGAGGAAAAGTGATCTAGCAGTCAGAGTGTGCTGTCAACAAGAGAGGTTGGAATTGAAATCTGAAGTGCTGAATGAATCTTCAGAAATGCCATTGTTTTCTGCCTTTATTATTTTGTAGACATAGTTGTTGAAATTTATAATATAGAGACCAGAAGCTGAGCCTGAATTAAAGGATTGAAGCATCTTCCTTTATAGTGTGACTTGGCTTTTTGCTCTTTTGTTGTATGCTAATCCTAAGAAGCCACATAAACTCTGATTTTTCTTCTTTGTTTTCTTTTAATGTGTCCTGCTTTTGAAGTCAGATACTCAAAATCAACATCAGTTCTATAAAGATATACACACAAAAGAATAAGAGGGAAAAGAACTAGGCAGTGGAGTCTGGGATGTCTTCAACAAAGCTATAAATTTACATTGTTAATAAGAGCCAAGCCACAGTCACTGCTGATTTAAAGGAATGCTTGTACTTAGTGATCATCTTCATGAAGCAGAATGCATGGAAAACAAACATTAAGGTTTATAAACAGAAACTAAATAAATGGTGCCCAGTGTTGGTCAGAACCATGTCATTTATAGACTGCTCCACTCAAACCATCTGCCATCAGAACAAAAAAGCACAGAAGTCCTTTGAAACTGTAACTTTTATTACAGAGTATGAAAATATCCCAGACAAGCTGAAATTGAGATCACTTGTCTTTGTGTGTATGTGTGTGCATACACTTATGCTTTCTTGTTGACATGTATTATTATAGAGGTGACCTTTCTGCAGACATTGAACTACTCATTTACACCAGCTATTTTGAGATCTAGAGTAAGCTAAGCAATAGTTTGCAAAAATCATCTCATTCTTACACACAAGGTCAGCGTGAACATTCAGCCCTCTAAGGACCACTACTTGTGCCTGACCTTAACAGTTCACTCTTACTCCTGTAGGTGCTTTTTAGTTCTAAAAAAATCCCGAGGTGTTGTCAGGAAAACAATGAAAATAGTAATCACATCAGAATGCCTGTGATCCTGCTAAGTGTATAGAATTCATGACAGATGTTAGGTCTGCCCAATGACACTTTGAGGTGAGTTGAAAATGTAATATAATATATTTCATTGATGTTTTATTATATTCTAGTGAACAACATAAAGAAAAAAAAAGTGTACAAGTATTAAAGGTAAAATCAGTAAATGTATATACCAAATTTCTTTGGATTTATTTGAGTCTCCTGCAGCAGGTCTTCAGTCAGAAAATATAACAAAAAATGTCTATTGACTTCAGAATAGTGTTAGTCAAGCTCCTATACTTAATAGATTTGGTCAAATTATGAATTGTGGAAGAATTTTTTTAATGTATTTTAAAATATTCCCTTATCATTTTATGTTAATAATAATTACTCTGTGAATAACTAAAATGTGTGTTATTCTTCATGTAATACCTCTTAATCTAAAAATAATGTTTTTTTCTTTCCCTTTCTATCCTATGATTTACCAGCTCTAATAATGCTGCAGCTTTTCTCACAACTTCCTGTCCTTTATTTACATCCTAAACAGAGATGGTATTAAATTAAAACATATGTGTTAAATGTAAGTCCTGTTCATAAATAAAAAGCTGCATTTGATTGATGCAATTTGTGGAAAAGTGGGCACCTATCTAGCATAATGTTTATTGAAATAATCAGCGTAATAGGAGGCACTCTCAATGGCTCACAGAGCAGTTCAGAAGTTCGGTGTCAACCATGACCTAGTTTGTCCCTTCCTACATGGAGGTCCTTATCAGGAAGAACTGTTATTCTGCTAAGGGATTTCTCCAGTGTTGTTTACTGGGGTAAAGGGTTTCTTTTTGCTCAAGACATGGTTTCTAAGCTCCACAGGTGGTGTAATATCAACTACAGCCCTGGAGGATGTGAATGCTAGGGCAATTCAGTAAAGGTCCTGTGCCATAATATTGCAAACTGAAGGGTTCTACCTTCTCATACTGCAAATGCAGGGTTCTGTCTTCTAGGTTAGAGAAGGATTTACTTAAAACAGAATTATGTGTAAGGAAAACAACAAACCACCTGTTTCTGTGGAAGGAAAACACCTGCTAACAGCAGTGAAGCTAATAATAATAAACCATTGCAAGGTACCATCCACTGAATAAACAGCAACTTGATAACTCAGCAAAAGTGTTTAAAAAAAAGCATATTGCCTCCTTCTAACATTAATTTATCTGTTGATTGGCATTTAAGATGTGCAGTAGGAACAGAATGTGGTGTGTCAATGTAAAATATCCTCTGTTAATGAGGGACCAGAAAAGCATACTATGTGCTTTAACTATGCAATGAAAAATACCTATGCATCTCTTCAAATAAAAATAGCATGTTTTTTTCTAAAAAGCTGCTTTGTCACAATTTAAAGCCTAAGAATTATTCTTTGAAACTATCTAATAAATATTTTATAAGACATATACATCCAGAGAACATGACATTCATGATCAGTTGAAAATCAGGAAAGGAAGAGCCTTGACAAATTCCTTATTGCTGCAAATTATTTCAGATACTGTTTTGATGTTATTATTTTTTAAGAAATTTCAACTACGCCAAAATATCATCACTGTTCTTTTGGTTTAGGTTGTATTCAAATTAGTTTAAGGACAATTTTTTTAAAAAAATCTGTTAAAGATCTTTGGCAATGTGAAAATTGAATATATTCGGTTAAAATGCAAAACATGGAAATATAATTTCTTGCTTAAGATCTCCCTCCTAAACCTTAGCTGAATATATGCAGAGTGTTGTGGCATAACTTCAACAGTCCAGAAAAATTCTTGAAAGGCTGAAGTCTGAGAAAACATAACACTGTAATATTCTCTGCTGAGTAGCTAAATAACAACTTACAGAGAAAATATCAACTTCTCTTTGTTTAGGTATTCATCTGAATATATATCTGTTGACATTTTTCCTCCTTCAAATTATGTTACATTGCATAAAAAATACCAGAAATGCCAGCAAAACCAAACACAACAGGCTGATGTGAAAAGACCACTTCATATTCTGAAAACAGAGCTCTAATAAGCAATGTTAGTGAGCTGTTAAAAACCCTCAAACCCTCAATAACTCACTTAAAGAAATAAACCCCACAATCTTGGATGGTTTTTGTACATCTTCACAATCCAGCTCATAAAAATTAACCAAAAGTCTCCCATTTGCTTTCCTGGGCTCAGATAAGGGTCTCTATCCTGAATAGGATGTGATTAAAAATTTAAAAAAAAAAAAAAAAGAGGGAGAGAGAAGAGGTGGTGAGAAAGGATTTCTGACTTCATATTCACTGCAAACTCTCCAATAAGCCCCTTCCATTGGATGGGGTATGCAATAAGGTTGTCAGCAGCTGTCTGCTGAGTTCCTGTGCTTCAGGCTCATGAAGAATCAATCATGAGGGTAAGGTTTTCTCTGTTGCTATAAATACTGACCATATTATTCTCTCTTTCTGACTCTGTACCCAGATGGGAGTCAGACTCCCATAAGAGTAGTACTTGTTAAAGAGACAAACTGATGAAGAACACAGGAGAGCTGTGTGTGAAACAGAAGTACCCTCTATTTCCAAGGTTTCTCAGGACTTAAGACACAGAGGTTTGTAACCCCTAGTCATTTCATGTGGCAGGGCAAAACACAGCTCTCAAGCAATGCTGCAATAAAGGGTACAGGCACCTCTTCTACTAGGCAGTTCTGCTTTTGGGGAGGTTGGCTCCTCGAGTTAAGTTAATATTATATATATCATTAATAATGAATCATAAATGGAAGAACAGTGTCTGTGGGTATTACCACAAATAACTAGAAAGAGTATAAAAATCTATTACGTGCCAATGGAACAGACAGGTGATTAAATGATACTGCTGCCGCAGTAACTCTAGAAGATGCTGTTTGTTTTCAGCATGTACCTGAATCTATTCCAAGTACTTTTACGTTGACTGTATCCAGTTCAAACATTTAGAAGCAAGGACTGTTTTTAGTCAGTAATAATATGATGCTGGGGTAGTAAAAGGGTGTCTTAGAGAGGATTTTTCCTTTAAAAAAGAAACATGACTTAGATAGTGCTCCACAACTTGTAATGGCCCATGTCATTCTGGGCTCTGGGTCTGTGTCTAAATGGTAGCTTGATTGCCTGCAGAAATGGGCTGGGGAACCCACTAGAATTCCCTAGAGTTTTCTTCCTGATCACAATTCCAAACCTCTAAAGGAATCTGGGGCATGCAGGAGGATGGTGCATACTCGTATCTCATCCCAGAATGACACAGTTCTTCACAGGGGCTGGTACACAGCCCTGGACATCTGGAAGAGCTGTACAGTTAATCTGTGTTTAGGAATGGTTTTGTAGCTGTGAATGTTTGGGGAGTCAACATTTCTTTTTTATGGCAGTAGTCACTTCAGCATGTACCAGAAAGACAAGTGCTGCTATCCCACTGAACCTGAGGCATGGAATAATCTCACTGATCTGGGACTTGTGCCAAAATAGAGAGCATCTGCTAGATTCACCTGGAAATAGTAATAATTCAGAATTTGTGTAACTCTATACACTGCTAAGTTAGTACTTGCTAAAGCAAAAAATTCACACAGAACTCTGCCCTAATTTGGGCCTCCAATGAGGACCAGTCTTTGCCTGATCAGTGAAAAACCACAGGAATGTTTGGCTGCATATTTCAACCTGTGATAGCTAGTTGCAACCTATTAGGGGAATGTTGAAGGTTGTTGACTTGCTGGAACAGGTGAGATCCACCCTGCATATATGGAATGTGAAAGCAGCCATAGGGAAGAGGAAGTTAGTGTCTGGAACAAATACTGTGGGAAAAAGCCTGTTGAGTAAGTTTTCAGTACAGTCACAGTGTTTTGAATTATGCTTCTTCATGGTAAAACCAAATTCCAAACATGGTGACTTATTACCTAACTACAATGCATGTCAGGGTGGAGGTTCTTTTGGCTCACTCTATTCTGTTTACATTGCTGTATCCAGTTCAGAAAAGAAAAAAAAAAAAGGAAAAAGAAAAAGAATAATAAAAAAATTACTATGGTTGTAGTATTTATAGCATAGACTTTAGTCAGAAAATACTGGAAGATTTGTAGGAAATGTTGTTTGCATGAGGTCCCTAGCATGATTTCCATGACTATGGGTGGGTTCATTTGAATACTAATCAAAATCAGTTCTACAAACCTTTTGTCAAATACCTCTGTGATTATAAAATTGATCAGAATGCTACATCTATCCCTTAATTATTCATTGCTAGCATTCAGTAACTGTGTGCTACATTAAACCAAAAAATGGACAGTGACCAAAATTGTGAGGCTGGATTCTTATCCAGTAATCATCAGCAGCTTAATAAGATGTGGATTTTTCTGCAAAACCTGACACGAGCTTAGAATTGAAATCTATTCCAAAAGTGGTTCTGAAAACATTCCTCTTCAAATCAGGTTTTCTTTCTTGTTCTTTTGAAACTTTGTCCCTCACCCTGTAATTATCTCAACACTAAAAATGGATTGAGCTCCTCTTTCCTGTGATACTGAAGCTTTGTTCCAGAGAAACAGTATGAAGTCTTAATAAACAATCACTATTATTCATGTAATTGCCTGGAGTTGGTCAGAAGTTACAGAAAGAGGAATTCAATTTATTGGTCTGTGAAATAGCTTGGTGAAAAGAATGTAAGCATATGTAAGCATATATATGTAAGCATATGTAAGCATATAAACGCTGGCTCAAAAAAAAAATAAGAAAATACTACTGTCAAATACCTCCTAGGATGGGGAACAAAATCAAATGAAGTTCCACTAATCTGTCCCAGTGCTGGAGATAGCACCATCCCAAATCCTAAATCACTTCTGGTAAGCCATCAGCACAGGAATCCCTTCTGTGTAGAAACTGCTAGATAGTTCGAAGACTTCTAAATGGCATTTGGCCCCAGCTGTCTTCCATTATACATCTGTTGTAACAGGAGCACTGAATTAAAGGTAGGCCAATGCAAAACACATAGAAAATCACATAACTTTTTCACTGTTGTTTTTGGTGAGTTTTCAGATATGACCCAGAGTCCTATATCAGGACACAGAGATTGTTATTCTTGTATAAATATTATGCACTCCTTAGGAGTGGTCTATTCTTAAACCCATTGTGGTTATTTTACTCTAATGTAAATAGCAACAGATACAAGTGTTTACAAATGAGATTTTGGTCCCATATCCCTGTCAATGCTTTTGCAACTTCCTGGAGGGAAACTCAGTGACGCAGGCCTTTATTCACTGGAAGGCCTGTGTGTTTATTTGCAAACAAAACATTTGCATGTGATCCGAAGCCTGTGATTTGCCTACAGTATGTTGTCATCCCAACCATGTTTGTTGACACCAGACTGAATAAATCGGAGGGAGTACAAATGTCAAAAGTTCAATGGCAGATTGAAAGCCTGGGTGTGTCTAAAGATTCACTATTGTTTATCAACAAAGTCACATATAATAGCATGACTTCCTTTGTGCCTATATAGCAAATGAAGATGGAGAGTAAACGATAATTACTCTACTTCTACATGGTGAGCTTGTTAAGACTGTACGGCAAATCATTGCTTTCTTTTCCTCTGTAATAAGAGAAGCTTTTGAAATAGCTTTTCTGATTTATTTGAATGCTTGTGTTCTACTACTTAAACTTGAGGAGTCCCTCCTTTCTCAGGATTTAAGATTTTCTTCTCTTTCATCCTATGAAGAACTGGCAGTATCTCATTGCCTGAAGGGTTTTACAGATAAAAGCATTCGTTTGCTAAACCACTTTACCAGCTTCTTTCTTTCATTTAATTCTTTTTAATGTCTCACTCCCCTCACAGTCCATATGTATTCCAGACAATACATTTTAAAACTGATATTTTTTAGCAATCGGAGCTCTTACCATTCTATACTATCATGAACTCTCCTACCAAACATTTGAGAAGATCCTTTCCTACAAAGAAACAACAATAAAAAAGGATTGTCCAAAACACAGCTCACATTTTCATGGAAATAGCTAGGCAAAGGACACTGACCTGGTTCTGGCATGGAGCTCTTGTGGGATAGCTAGTATCAGCCTCACTCCTGTTGCTGACATAGGAAAATTACTAATGATAAAGGGCATATACCTTAATCTTCACAGGACCTTAGTGTTCCTGGCTACTGTATAACTAAAAGTCATTTTAGGCTCTGAAGACTACTGTCAGTTAAGTTGCTCTGGTTCAGGATCAGTAAACTGCATCAAGACACTGATAATGCTCAGGCAGGAATTATGTGTGGAACACCTAACTATGGTTAACACCTAACTAGAGATCCAGGTTTCTTAGATGAAGGACCTTATCAACATGCCAACAGAAGATATTGACTACAGTTGGATTTCAGGCAGGATTTGTGTAGCATCACACTTGGAATGAGTTTAACCTGCAACTGGAAATACTGTATCTGTGTCAAAGAAACACTCAGACAAAAGTAATCTTCCCAGCTTCTTAGTCACTGTAAGAAAATTCGAGCAGCACAACACACTGTGCTAACATACTTATATTTGTCCTGGGATCCTCTGTAGAGAGCTGTACTGTGTCCTAAACATATGGCAGCTACTTTAAAATAGCTCAAATATTTCTCATTCACTTGTGCCTTCTGAGGCATATGGATTCCCAGACTGCATACGCAGTGGATGCTCCTTGCCACAGTGAGATTTCTGGAAGTAAGAAAGTCAGTTAGAACCCCACAGTGGAAGAAAACTCTGAAAACCCATTTTTTAAGTCTGAAATATCTCAACAGCTTCAGCTCAGTAGCACACACATATATTGTGATTTTGGAAACATCCTGTTTCTGTTACTGTATTTAGGCCAAAAGAGACAGTGTTAAACAAAAGTAACAACCGTATTCAGGACCCCAGACTTTGAATTTTTAATTTTCTTCCCTTACCAATCTTTTGCTGAAACATCACACTTCAGTATAGAAACCTGTATCTAACAGTAAAAGCAATTCTAGGAGAGGATGAACTTGAGAAAAGCATGTCTTGACAAACCTTCTGTATCATCCCTCGTATCAGATCTAAACTAACTAAACCTAACTGAAGGAATGAATTTGAAAGAAGGGTTCTTCAAGTAGTGAAGTGTTTATAACTGTGTTATTGTATTACTTAGACTTACATTTTGTAACATTTCAAGGGTCCAATATAGAATGGAGGACATTTACTTTCTGCTGTGTTTATATGCAGTAAGACAAAGGTTTTGACTGTTTCTTTAGAGGCATCTGAGTAACAAGGAAGAATTTCAGAAGTCTGCAGGAAAAAAAAGTATTACAAGGATAAAAAAGTATTACAAAAATAAATTACAAGGAAAATAATAAAATCTAAAGAAACCGGAACATGTAATCACCTGTATCTTAGGCAAGGGTTCTTGTTACACAACTAGTCTAAAGAAATGGAACTTCCTCCAGCCACCTCCCAAGAGAATCTAGATGCTACAATTGCATGTTCAGTGTTACTTTGACTGATGAGATGTTACTATTCTAGGGATAGATGTGTCTGATCTGGCCCCACTTGGCCCCAAGTCTTTACTGGAGAAATACTACTGGATTTTACTAGATTTAGGTGCAAAGCAGGAGCTAAACTTAGTTTTGTCCTTGCCAGTAATATCATCATAATAGCTTGCCACTTCATATTTAAAAAAAAAAAAAAAAAAAAAAGGTAAGATATCTATGGAGCATACTCATGCAAGACTGACATTTTGAATTTGAGAGCTTATTTCACCATTCTGACCTTGAAGCTTATTCTCCTTACATTGGACCTGGACCCACATCTTCAGGTTTCTCTTCAACTTGTTTCTGCTAATATGTTTTTATATTACTTTTGTTTCTTGTTCCTTGTTTCCTGATCACTCTTTCTCTCCCACTTCCTTTTTTAAATTGTCTCCTGACTGATTTTCAGGCTTGGTGGCTTGAAAAGATTCACTTTCAACTTTGCTAGGCTAAGAAACTATGGATACACACATGTGCAGAAGTGCTAGATCCTCTTTTATCCTCTTAGCCAAGAAGTCAAGTTGTACAGGTCGGTCAGATCCTTTAATAAATTATTGCTGTGATACATGTCCTAACAGAAGTAAATCTCATCCTGTATATTCTGACAGGTCCTTCTGACAGGATCTCCTTTTATCTAGACTGCCTATTTTAAAAGAATTATAATTGCCTGGAAATCAATATACTTTTCTTATAAAGTTATTATGCTTAACAATTCCAGAATGAAAAACATATCTACTCTAAGTTCTACTTCTGCACTTGCCCACATTTCAGATTCAGATTAAATCAAATGCAAGTCTAAGAATGAACTGAAAAACCTGTACATGTGTTTTTTGTTTGGATTAAATATGTAATAAATTCTCATTAAGTCTACTTTAGCTTCTACTGCTAGAGCCATTGAGTGAAAAAACATGAGACAAACAGGCTCATAGTTTTGATTTTTCAGTTTATATATCTACTTACATTTAAGCTAGAGATAAAATGAAATCATAAATTCTATAAACATTTGGCAGGCTTGGGAAAGCTGTAATCTGAAGAAAAAAAATCATGTATTAATAGAGATCTAGCAAAGCAAACAAGCTACTAATATCTTGTGAGCACAGAGCTACTCCAGCTCTCCAACACTAGTAGTGCAACTGTGTCTAAAGTGCAGAGATTGCATCCAGAGAACATCAATTGGTACTGCTCTCACTGTTTTTTCCTACCTGAAATAGAGCAAACATGAAGGGAAAGTGAAATGGAGAGCAGTTGTAGGCGGATACTGAGTTTAAGCTACTAAACCAGAAATGTCTCCATGTTCCTGTGGGTAGGTCATTGGTCAGACTATGCTCCAATTCCATACCAAAAAAGGTATGACTATGTGCCATACTTGTTTTCTTATTCCTATGCAAGGGGCCTTCATAGAGTAGACACTGGAAATTATAGCCTACTCTAATAATTCCTTCTTTGGAATTGTAAGGGAAAGACACTGTGGTGCATGTAACATTTGCCTTAACAGCTGTTTAATACCTTATAATTAGTACTGAAATATGAATGTTGTAATACAAACAAGTAAAAAACAGGAAAATCTAAAATGAAGTTTTTATTCGCCATGAAGCCACAAAGTTAACCAGCAGCTGACTCGCAAGGCATACCTACATTGCTGAGTGATGTAGTACAAACAGGGAAGAAGTGGGGCTTGGTTCACTGTAATCTGTTGCAGTTCTAGGACCATATGTCCCCTTCATGGCTTTGGTGGCACTGAAGTTTTCACTAGTTGCTAGTACTAGGCCCTCACCTTCTATACAAAGAACATGAACTGCAAAAGGACCTTGCATCAATAACAAGGATGGGACTCACTCTAAGTGCTATGCTACTCTGTGTCTGAAACCTTGAATCCGAAATGGAGGAAAACACTTTGAGGGACATATCTCAAGACCTGATGTATAGACATAAAGCAAATATGCACCAAAAAGAGGAACCTTTCCTGTGCTCTAAGCAGCCCATGTAGATGCACCCACTATATCCATTGACTGCAACAGGCACTGTTTGTCCCAACAGAGACTACAGTCTAGTATTGGCTGGAGATGCTGTCACAAGTTATATTCACTGTAATGTGGGAGTGGCCTAAAGATGTTATATGTGGTGGGAGTTGTGTTACAGAAAAAAAAAATGTTTAGATCTTTCTAAAGACCACAACCACTAATTTACTTGTGGTTTTAAAGGGTCTGGAAAAAAAGTGGTTGTGTTGATCTATATATAACTGCAGATTAAGGGGTGTCCTAGTGCGGGGGTTTGCACTTGCTGACCTCTTAAGATTCAGTGCTGGATCTAGTATCGTCTCTGAAAACCTTAACATCAGTATGAATGCATTCTGTCAGTCTGTATGTCCCCTGGGGAAATTTAGACATCAAATTGTTCCTGCAGTTGTCCTTCACTGAAAATTCTCTCACATAGTTCTGTTTGAGTCTTGGTGTAATAGGATGCTCATTATAATCTGTTCTCCCCCCACCTCCTGGCTGACCAATTTTCAGTCATACCAGAGTTATTCTTCCTGTATTTTCTGTGCCAGTTTTCTCTCATCATTTTATAAATTAGACTCTTTTTCTAACCAATGTCAAATGTTCTTTTTTTTTTTTTTCCACACAAAGCACAAAAGTCTTTCTTGACATTTTTCTGCTCTCAGGAAGCTCCAAGCTACTCTCAGCACTTTTGCAGGGCAATGCAATTTGAAGCCTGAAGAAAACCAACTGCCACTGGGTTCACATCATAACTGCATCTTTTGGTTGTCACAAACCAAGATCATCCCAGCCACCACATATTTTACTAAAATATGTAACAAATTCCATTTTGTTAATATTTGCATTATATCTGGGTGTAAAGGAATCATTAAGTTCCTAATTAACTTACCCGATGAAGGTCAGAACTGCCTAATTGGGACTTCTCAGGTTCATTGGTGGATTTTTTTGATTTTTTCTTCTTTTTTTTTTTTTTTTTTTTTCCCATGTCATTGGGATTACTTGTTAAATGTAGTAATATGCTCTGTGAATAATGGTGACATGATCAGGCCATCATAGATGGACTATTTATGTCAGAGACCTCTGATGATATGAAATGTCACACAGATTTGTCTTTAAATCTGCTACAACACCAATGACATCAAAAGGACCACACCTGCACAAGCACAATGGAAAAGCTCCATACTGAATTCTTATCACTGAAGTAAATTACATTTTTATGGTTTTAATCTTTGCAAGGAAAAGTTTACAAAGGACTAAGCTTTTGGTGTGTATTAAACAACAAAATCGAAGTCTAATGAAGAACAGATAACCGATTTCATCAAGTAGTTCTTTTCCTTTAACTCCAGATTTGTCAATGTTATCTCACAGAGGTGACAGACACCAACAGTGTAAAGAGAAAAATAGCCTCCCATATGATTAAAAAGTTTAATATCTCATGTTTATTCTTTATGTATCAAAGCTAACTCAACTTATAAATGGGCTTTTGTAACAAAACAGCACCATAAGTCAATCTTTGGGTTACATAAGCAAAGAAGGGAGAGAAACAATATGTTGCAGAAAATAATTTTTACAGACAGATCAGTTTTACTGATCTTGGTAGTGAGCTCAACTAATGAAAAAGTAATAAAATAAAATACTGTTGATGTATGAACTATAATATTCCAAATGTATTACAAACTTTTTTTTTCATTAAAAAGTCCACACTTCAGGTAACTACAAAGAAGCTTCACTCAGAGCAATTGTTCATTCATCTGGAACTCAGTCTTTTTTCTACTTTTCTTTAGTGTATCACACATCATCATGGAAAATCCCTTTACTTACTGTTCTCGTGACTCCTTTAAAAAGACCATCTTCCACAGGAAATCTTGGAACAGTAGAAAAAGGCAATTAAAGAGTAAAGGTAATTACAGGAGGAGAAAAGTTTATTGCACATACAACTGAAGGTAGAGGTACTACTGTAAGACATCCTTGCAACAATGCATAGACTAATGTATTTTGAAAATAACCACCCAAATACTTCTCATTATCTGACCCAGTTTGATTATTCTGAAAATGAGTATGATACTCAGTTTTGAGAGGTATTCATGAAAACCCATATTCTCCCTTCCAATTGAAGTTCCATTTCCTGCCAGATGAACCATGAAGTGGCAACAGCTTGGGACAACATTTTTGATATGAGAGCTCTCCTAGAAACAAGGTTTTGAGAGAAAGTGAGAACCAGAGAGACCAAAAGAGAGGAATATACAATGAGAATTGATATCATAAAGGATATATTCTGTTAGAAGATTTTAAAAAATATTTAAAAGGAGTTAATATATTACACAAATAAAACTGATTGATTGCATTTGCAGTGCAGTTAAGCAATTTGAAGAGTGCCAGATCAGTATTCTTGTTCTATAATGGCCATGATAACTCATCATATTTGCTTTCCTACTTGTAATCATATTTTATTTTCTTTACCAGAATTCTACAAGTAATTACTGGTGGCATATAGACTAAGTCACAGATGTTAGAACAAAAGATAAAACAAGTACACTGAATGTACGTTTTGCATTTACACCCAACAAAGGTTGTCAGCTGTTCCTTCCTTGCAGCTGCTTAAAGGTCTTGCTGTCCTCTCCCACTGGAACGACTATCTGTTGAGAGACTGCAATGCAACAATGCTCTTGTTAATTATTTCATTCTGTTTAATTGTAGTTAACATCAAGCATAACAACCAGAAAATATGTGATATTAACTGTATGGAGTATTTTTCCCAAGTGCAGTTTTTATGAGGCTGCCAAAAGACTTCCATATTAAATAAATACTCTCACAAATGTCTATTTGTCACATCAACCTAACATCTAACTTTAGAATCTACAGGTGGATTTCTTTAATTTATTCAAATGGTGACTAGGCTTAAGTGGAGCCTTTCCTTCTCATCTGTACCAAAAACAAATCAAAGAGGCCATTTCTAATGATATTTTTATGTTTCAAAGTTTCACTAAGAAGGCATATTTAAACATAAATTACTTCATTGATAGTAAAGAAGCAATCCAGAATAGATACTCCCGGGACATTCCCTGACAGTCATTAGTCATCAAAACTTGCTCTTTTATTTAGTAGGCACCAAGTTCAACAGAAACATTTCAATGTATCTCCCTACCACTTTCTACAGCAGTTGTTCCTCCCAGTAGATCTCTCGCTGACTGCACCCAGGCCAGGATTTCTGTCCCAGTGGAGAGCTGTGGAGAGGACTCAGTGCAGAGTTGTTCAAGCACCATGACTGAGTTGTCTGCAGACCCACATGTCATGTCCATATCCTTACTGTTTTGGGCTGTCTGAAATCATCCTAGAAACAGCACAGTCAGCAGCTAAGTAGCCTTACCTTAAGCCACTGCTTACCTTGCCTAGTAACAATTTTGCTCTGGAATTAGTAATTCATTAAGCACCTTATAGAAAAAGAAGCATATTTAGTGGTGAACCTTGCCTCACTTTAAATTTGGGGATGAAGTGACAACCAGAATTGCATCTGCAGTTGTGTCTTCCATTTAAATTAAGTCAATAGGAGATTTAACTGTGACAGGACCTCAGGGATGGACCCATAAAATATATGACAAGCAATTTAGAAATCAATCTTGTTTTACCCCTGAAAACTGTCACTTTAAAATCAACAGTCTCAAGTGAAGGATAGATTTTTAAACCTAAGTTTATATTAAACTTTCATAATAAAGCACTAGACAGCTAGGCAGCAATAAATATTGATTTACAGTTTAATGACAGCAGCATTATCAGAATACTGAACTAAAAACATTTATGTAATAGTCAATAATTTAACTGAGAATAGACCGGCAGCAGAAAAGAGGTGGCCTGACTATGTGAGATACCAGACTGTTTCCACTGTGGCAGAGAGCCTATAAATAAGTTTGCAAAGCCCTAAACTAGGAAAATCAAGGTTTCACTGATCCTCAATACAAACTTTAATAGTAACAATTTCCCAAGATTTTTCTCAGTCACTCAGTGACTTCTGCTGTAGTGTGAAGTTACTACTGATAGATGTGGTTTGCAGTGAAATCATATGGTGTCAAAAGAGGAAAAACACACATCTACACTAGAATGAAATACAGAATAACTGATTTTCAGCTGGATACTGATAGTAAAATACAAATTACTTCAATGTTTTTGCATAGACAGGTGATGAAGAGGACAGGGGATCTTTAGGCACTCAGTCCCTCTTGAAAGAACATTAAAGTTGCATGATTAGCTCCTCATTCTGAGTTATAATTTCCTTTTAGGGTTTCCTTTGCTTTTCAGGGTCTTTTTTTTAGCCCCACAGAATTTCAATTACTTCCAGACTAGATGTGCATGTTAATTTGTATGATACTGTAAATTCTTCTTATACAGTATTTGGCATGAAGGGAAAAAATAGTTATTTATTTAAAAAGTCACTAGGGTGACATTATCTTTCTTCAGGCACATTTCTCCCATTTTTCAATTGGCATATATTTCATGCATAGATTTAGAAGTTCACTGTGTTGCTGTTGTTGCTGTTGTTTTTCACTGCTTGACAAATAAATTGTTTGAATAGATTTCAACATTTTGGTGTTCAGAAACTATTTTCAGCTCACATGTTTGTCAACTACTGTATGTGTAACATGTTAAACCTATTAATAAGTCATATTTTATATGAATGAGAAACACTGGTTTAAGACACATAAGAATATCCTTAACAGTCAGGTAAATTTTAGTGAATATAGTATATCTAGCTATAAATAATTGGCATACATGCAGTGGCCTAACTACATTGAACTTTCAGTCTGATCAAATATATAACCTATTTAAAATATCCTGTTCCTGAAAATATGAGGTGAGTTAGCCTAGGCCAGCTGTCAGACACCAACCCATCTGCTCACTCATTCCCCCTCTTCAACACGACAGGGGATGAAAAAGTTTGTGAGTAGGGCTGAAGGCAGGAAGCTCACCCATTAATTACAATAATGGGCAAAACAGACTAAACATCAGGAAAATTAATTGAATTTATTGCCAATTAATAAAAGAGTTGGATAGTGAGAAAACAAAGATAAGATCTAAACCACCTTTTTCTCATCCCCCTTTTTCCCAAGATCAACCTCACTCCTTCATTCTCAATTCCTCTACCTCCTCCAGTTCAGGTGAAACAGGGCTGATGGGAAATGGAGGTTTGTGGTCAGTCCTTAACAATTCCTCTCTGCTGCCCCTTGCTCCTCACACTTTTCCCCTGGTCCAGCACGTGCCCTCTCCATGGGCTTCAGTTCCTGCAGGGTATACCTGCCTGCTCTGACATTGGGGTCCTCTTATGGCCTACAGTGTGGTTACCTACTCTATCGTGGTGTCCTCCATGGGCTGCAGGGAAATATCTACTCCACAATAGCCTCTCCACAGGCTGCAGGGGGATCTCTGCTCCAGCACCTGGTACACCTCTTCTCCTTCCTCCCTTTCTGACCTTTATGCTCACAGGGCTGTTTCTCACAGTTTTCTTTTCTCAATCCTCTCTGTCATGCAGAGTCTGGAGCTGATTGTGTCCAGCATCAGGCAGTTCTCCTCATAGAGGTCACCCCTGCAGCTGCACACTACCAAAACTGTGATCATGAGGAAAACTCACTGGTGGAGACTGAGGAGTGCCACCGGAGTTATGCTCAATTTCTGACCATGATGGTCCAGCACCAGATACCCATACTGCCACTAGAGCTTACAGTTATTATAGTCTCTCCACCACAGCAGGATGCCTCTATTTCACTGCTTTATCTCTGAGTAGGATGTCACATATTTTTGGTGAGATATTACATTTTATCCCACCAGAGTTTTTTGTGTCAGAAAAGAGTAATACTGGTGAGCAGCTCACAACAACTCCAAACACGTGAAAGCACTTTTTCTGATAATGCTATATTGATGAGATGGTTTAATATGACAGAATGGGGACATCTTATCTGACTGATATAAGACTGATTATATCTGCTTCAGACTGTTCCTACTGAAATATTGGAATATGAGATTTTAGATAAACCCATATATGAAAAATCATTTACTTGTCTGTTCTAATGGAAAGTGAGCATCAGGGATCAATCACTCCTGCCAATACAAAATGTGTTAGTCTTTGAAGAATCTGCATTGACCTTCCCCTTTCCCTTTTACAATTGATTATTAGTGAAATTTCTTAAAATTTATTTATATAACTATCAAGTCACACTTTTTTCCAGTAGCAACTCAATATCTAAAGATAAATATCAAAACAGAATAAAGACTTTAAGATAGTTTAACAGTTGTTAATAATAGTTTAGCAATATTAATAGTTTAACAATATTTACTTTCTTTCTTAACACTCAGTTACTGCAGAAAGCAACAAAAACAATTAATGTTTAACACAAAGCACAACAGCCTAGATATAATAATAGAAAATCAACTAGATAAAATAATATAACACTCCAAACATGAGTAGATAGTGTTTGCTTTGAAATGTCAATACGCCCTTCTTTAAAACTGAGGAAAAATTTACGTTGGAACTCAGTTACCCATTTTTCTTGCTTCCCTGACCCTCCCAAGCTTTGTCTTGGGCCTTCATTTGGGAAAGCATTTAAACACTTCCTTTACACTTAATGTTTGGATCACTACTGAATGGCAATCTCTGTCACATATATGTCAATCTCCATCTTACAAGCAGTGAAGCTATATAACTCAATGGCTGCAACTGACAACTTTGGGAATTCTCTGTTTTCTAACACCTAAGAATGTTTCCTTACTTCCCACCTCTGAAAAAGAGAGGGGGAGAAAATGCTCAGGAATTATTTTGTATGGATAGTAAAAGTAAAAAGAAGATATTTTAGCTACTCTCTAGGTGACAGTTGAACTACAAAATCAAGACTATTAAATACATGATTTAGAAAGACAATTTCCTTGTTGGCTTCTTTCTGCTCTGACCATCATTTTCGGTCTCATTTATTTTAACTGCTTTTATAAATGACAGAGAGAATTTAGAAATCTTGAGAAATCTTAGAGACAAAAATTTATTCATCTGTCCCCAAAGGAAGAGTATTTTCTTGTCCCTTCCTAATTTATACCACCACTTCCCACTCCCCAGGAAGATATCCATCTTTATCATTCAACCAAAGTTAAGAAGACAACTTGTCTATTAGGAGGAAGAGATAATATTCCTGGATATTTTTATCACAGAGCTCATGATCAGTTATCTAACGAAGTTACAAAAACATCACTAGTGAAAAATGTCAGGAAAAAAAAAAAGCATCATCTGTGAAATACACAATTACAGAGTCCAAACTCAGTGTGGAAATATGTATCACAACACCTATCATGGAACTATGTATCCCAAAGTAATCATAGAAAAACTTTCGGGGATGGGAAGTTCTTCCTACTTATTCTAGACAACTGTAATGTTTTCTGGCTTTCTGTCCTCTTCATGGATTAGTGTAAAAGGAAAGGCAGATTTGTCCCAAACTCAGGCTGTTTGGTTAGACTTGTATTGTTCAGAAAGGTCAGTCTCCAAACTAAGCATACATGCCAAGCATTGTACCTTGCTATCAGTCAGCAAACAATTGTACATTCCCTAGGCAAGCTATGAAACCTGTTTTGAGGAACCAGAAAAAACAATACTGAAACACAATCAACTACTACAAGTGGTAATTATTAAGAGCACAGGGACCTGGGTAAAGATTCAATTTCAGACATATTCTGAACAGTTGTATCTCCGAGGCTAAGTGTTCAGGAGACAGCTGTAGCCAAATACATAGTTCATCACTAAGGAGAGAGAAGCCCTCCTGCCACTCCCCCCTCTGCAAGCTTTTGCTGCTTGCACTAAGCTCATCTGATTACGCTATCAGCTAGTTCAACTACAGTTGAATAACAGGCAGGGAAGGGACATGAACTGGCTCATGTGCAGCCATGTGAGAGTTCAAGCTGGCATGAAGGAAGCAAAGCAGGAAGGAAGGAAGTACAACATATGTGGCTGGAAGCAGAGGCAGAAAAATGGAAGTACAATGGAGGATAAGGCTAGGAGAAGAGGAGGAAAAATATGAGAGTGTCTGCTAACTGTTCAAATAGTTTGGCTGTCTCATGAAAACATGCCTATAAAGTGATTCCTCTAGTATGCTTCACTGCATCTTGAGTATGTTAATTCCAGACCTGTGGAAGTTTTAGACTACAGGTATGTTTTAAAGCCCAGGCATTTATCAATATTTGGGAACATTTCCTTTATTATTTTGCTTTGGAAATGAAGCCTAAAAGGTGAACATAATTACTTTTTTATATTTCTCC
This sequence comes from Aegotheles bennettii, assembly GCA_013398125.1. Lineage (NCBI taxonomy): Eukaryota > Metazoa > Chordata > Aves > Caprimulgiformes > Aegothelidae > Aegotheles > Aegotheles bennettii. The sequence goes on along the minus strand of VZRW01010972.1, from coordinate 27,088 downwards.
AAACACTTTTTCTTCTATGCCTGCTGATTTTGTTGCAATACCCAGTGGCATAGAGCCATATGCCATGTAAATTTAATCTGGTATTTGCTTGCTTCAACATCCTGCTTCTTCCTCCCTGAGCCACCAGGTAATTTGACTTGAGACACCAGCGGACACCACAGACATAGCCTTCTTGAACGATAGTGCCTTCAAAGTTATCTTACCTATGAGACTGATGTCTTCAAAGAACCTAGAGAAATAAACTTTTAGAGATGACGAAGAAAAGAACCCAAAATGAACATTCCTCATTTTCCTTCTCCCTAACTCAGATCTTCATTGATTGTTTTTATTCATCTTCCTCCTGATTTCTCCTTTTCTTTTTGTTTATTTGCATTGCACATATGGAAACATTGACATAGAAGAAAATTTGCTTGTTTCTTAGCATATCTTCAACCTACATTAATATAGATGTAAACTTGATTTTTCCCTGTTGGACCTTTGGGAATCTGGGTGGATTATTTTCTTGTTTGTAGGAGATGCAATCGTTTCTCTATACAGAAAAGCTAATGAAAACATTAAATATTCATATTGCATCCCTAATTGTATAATAAAGTGAAACATGTGCAGTTATAGTTGAAAACCTCCAGTCTAATTAGCAGTAGCCTAATAAATGCGTAAGCAAAATGCAGAATGTTGTGTTACCCAGCTAAATCTGTTTCCTCGTCCAATTGTATTGATAATGACACTAATAAGATAATGTTGAAAAAAATACAAAACATATGTGCAAATATATATTCTTATTGTAAATATATAAATATCAAAAGGGGTACTTTCTGGGTTTGGTTCCATTATTACTTCTACTATGTGTTCTTTGTAGGTGGTGTTTATTTGTGGCTTTTTTTTTGCTTTCTTTTTTCTTTTTTTTTTTTTTCTTTATGCTTTTAAGTGCTTCTGTTTGATTTAGCATCAGCCAGTATTATTTCTTGTATTATGGAAACATGGTAAAGATTACAGTTGGAAAAGTCTATTTCAGCTTCTAATTTACTCTGGATCCCCAGAAAAATAATCCAAAATATATCCTGTGAATCTAATCGAACAAACAATCTTTGAACACAGAACAGATAGCTGGAGCACCTCTCCTATGAAGACAGGCTGAGAGATGCAGTTGTTCAGCCTGGAGAACCTGGAGAAGAAAAGGCTTTGGGGACACCTTAAAGCAGCCTTCCAGTACCTGAAGGGGGACTACAGGAAAGCTGGAGAGGGGCTTTTTACAAGGACATGTAGTGATAGGATGAGGGGGAACAATTTCAAACTGAAAGAGGGCAGGTTTTGACTGGATGTTAGGAAGAAATTATTTCCTGTGAGGGTGGTGAGACACTGGAACAGGTTGTCCAGAGAAGCTGTGGCTGCTCCCTCCCTGGCAGTGTTCAAGGCCAGGTTGGATGGGGCTTTGAGCAACCTGGTGTAGTGGGAGGTGTCCCTGTCCATGGCAGGGGGTTTGGAACTGGGTGATCCTTAAGGTGCTTTCCATTCCAAACCGTTCTATGATTCTGCGATTCAACAAAAAATCACAAGTATCACCAAGTCTTTTCTGTTTTTCTTTTACAAAAATCTCTGCTGAAATATGAATATCTAGTTTCTGAGAAATGCTTCTGTGAGAGATAGGAAGGCAAGGAAGAAAGAGACTCGGTTAGCAACACCTTCTGGAAGAGCCAGCAGTGTAGAACTACAATCACATTTATCCATTTTCTCAAAGGTTACACATTTTTTCAGATTAAGAAAAACATCTTGTAGCAACAATGCAAAGAGACTTCTACCTTTTAAATATCATAGATAGAATGATGAAGGAATGTGTTTGATTAACCAAAACACCTCCAAACTAGATAAAAAGAATTTATTTACTTCTTTATTTATTTATTTATTTATTTCCCCTTTGACTAATTTAACCACTGTTGTAGCAAAGACTGCATAAAAACTTTCCCTTTGTTAAGAGTTTTCTACTATTACACAAATTCTTTTATCTTTCTCAAAAGTTGCTGATACCAGCCCCTGAGACATGATTCCATACAAAATGAATGTGTTGTAGCAGGCTATAATATTATTTCTTTTCATTGTAATGTTTCAATGTAAATGTTTCATAAAGCTATTTTCCTCTATTGCTTATCATTAAAACCATCAATAATACTGATATTATGATGTTGTAGAGGTAGCACTTTCTTTTCTATTATTCTGGGACACTTTTTTGATTCATTTTGAAGATTTTATGTATGATTACAACAACTCAAATGTTAGCATACTTTGGAACTGTTGACATTTCCCTTCTCTTTCCGCTCTTATACAAACTGCAAGCCTTAATTATGCAATCAGAGTAACTTGATTGAAATTTAACATTGGCAATTTATCGACATTCCTTTCCAATTTGTTTCCCTTTTTTAAAGCACTGTGGACAACTGTATCTCAATGTTGAATTATTTAGTTGTAATCAGCAGTCGTTTGACAGTGTACCACTTTATCTAAATGAACAAAGAAGAGATTAATGAGGAAGTGCATTTACGTAATGAGCTTTTAATCTATACCTCTGAGAAATGCTTTAGGATTACTTTATCTAAAAATCACAGTAAGCATGACACTAACACTTTTTTTTTTTCATTGCTTTAAAGTTTGGGTTAAATTCTGCGTCACTTGCAAACTAAATTGAAATCAAAATATTGACTTTCTCTAGAATTTCCACAGGTAGTTTCCCTCCTTCCTCTTCGTCACACAGAAACTACATGCATATTAGATTTGAAGATTTACATACCATAGGTAATTCCCCTGCAAGATAAAGTCCTGAATTCAATACACAAAAAACCCTCTGCAGGACAACTCTTTTATGATAGGTTGTTAACAGAAGTCATATTCCACTGAAGTGCTTTTCAGTTAGTTTCAAAATTAATAACAATGTTTGAGGATTGTTACTGTGTTTAGACTTTTCTTTTTTTTTCACATTTATGCAATGGTGATATCCCATAACAACAAAAAAAAACATATTATAAAAAGGAGCTACCACAAAGTAATCAAGTTGGAGGCACTAGGAGAATTCGACCGGAAGTCAGAGCTAATATTCCTATTATGATTCAAATTCACACCAACTTCAGTTGTAGTTTTACCTTTGAGGTTTAATCAGATTAGAAGGTCGTGATTGAGCTATGTGATGGAGTCCTTGGATGTTTAATTGTTTAAAGGATCCCTAATCCATTTGAAGTTAATAATAATTTTAGATGAACAGAAAGAACAACATTATGAGACAGATATTATAAAAATGTATTTAAAATGTAGCTGGGGCTTTACTGTATACTCCCTGAGTCCTATGTGCAAACCAGTCTATGGGACTCTCAGAAGCCTGGAAAAAATTCTCAGTAAGAAGCAGCTACCGTAATCTGTGCCTGGTTGGAAAAACAAGAAAAGGTTCTCTAAAAGAAACATTAGCAGGATGTTTAGAATACTACTTCAGGATGTGGCTGAGTTAAGGCGAGACCTATCTTCATCGGGTGAAAACTGGGAGAGACATATTCTAGGTAAATTACCAAACCAGTGGTCGAGGTCCCTCCATTCTTCTCAGTGGGGTTCAATTAATTCTAAGTATAGACTTAAAATTAGGCAAATCAGTCTCCTGCTCAAAGTGGCTCTTTTCCTTCACTGGCTATACAAGTGGCCTAAGGCAATAACCTTAGGTTCAAATATAGACACTGTACACTTCTACACAGGATATTATAAATCCCACAGAAAGTTTTAATAAATCTGAATCTTCATGAAGGAAAAAAAAAGAATATTCATCAGTTACTATGCAGTTCACATCAGTTAGGGCCGTTGTTTATGTTCTTCATCTCTTCATGACTGTGATTTACAGGGCCACCTGCCACCCCACACCTCATTCATTTTAATAAATTAGACATCTTCATGGTACATACTAGCTTCATATTGAACCAGTGTTCAATATCTTGCCACTTTTCCAACAAAGGCCAATTTGAAACTAATTTTTCCTAATATTCTTGTGTACCTAAATTATAAAATGTTTCTCAGGTTCTCCCTATGCACAGTCCTGTACCAAAGAAGAATAATGGTATTCATCCAGAATCACCCTCAAGGCTTTTACTATAGTGATGGAAACCAGCTGTTCAACTGCTGAAGTCTCTGGAGACAAGCATACTTACTTATTTAAAAGGTATCTTGATTGCAGAAGAGTCAGAAAGGCTGTTATAGCTGATCAAATACAGTGAAAATGATTTGTTGAATAATTTATTTAACAAATATGGGCAAAATCTGGCAAATACATTGTTCATCAAATAATGCTTGCATAAATGAATTGAAAAAACCAATCCTTAACAGTCATATGCTGACATATATAAAAACGTGTTTCTGGGTCAGATTGAAAAGGATTTAAAGGAATTTCCTTGAAGGGACCAAGGGAGAGGTTCACTTAATTTAGACATTTATCAGTGCTATCCTCAAATTCTCTCTCAAAATCCCAAGGTAGTGAAAGTTCATAAACATCCCAGCTTTCATTGGTATATTCCCTAAGCAACTAACCTCCTTCTTCTACATTTGTCTGAAACTAATTCACTTTTACCAGATCTAAACAGCTTTGTGTATATTTCACATCTAGGTTCCACAGACAAGGTTTTCCATGCTTATTCTCGTTGAGAAGCCTATCCTTAGGACATACTGAATGAATTCCTTTAGGGACAGAGTCCAAGTATCTTGAGGGCCTTCACGTTTATTCAAAGCTCAAGAGAAGGAAAGGTGATCCCTTTTATGCAATAACCTCATAGTTTAAGGACAGAGAACTTCAATTCTTTCTTCCTAGGGAATTAAAGCTCTTACATCCTAATTCCCAGGATAGGGTCTTTAACTGCTCTTGACTTTGCCAGGTTGGCAGTGAAATAAATGACAGTAAATCTACACGATCATTAAAATAATTCCTTAGCCTTAGTTTTCCTCATTGTGATTAGGCTGGAAAACTATGCTATAAATATTCAGACAGGGCCAGATGCTGCTGTGATCTCTGAAAGGGACAGAAAGCAGTGTGACGTTACTGTGAGGTAGAAAAGCAAGCAGTGTCTACTTGTGTGCATATTTCTCTCTCCCTCTTTTCTTCAACACTGTTCCCCTCCCTTCCCAGTAAATCTATGATTGGTTAAGGTTGTTTCTTTGCTAGAACAGGTAAAACCAATCTAGCTTTTCACTGTGGTGAAATTACATACATTCTGTTGACAATTCATCTTAAAAGTTGAAAGATACAGCTGAAAAACCTGTGTTTGTTAGCACAATGTTTGTTAGCACTGGACCATCAGATGTCTCAGGTATCTATCTGATAGAGAGAACATTAAAAGCAGTGAGATTTTTTCCTCAAAAGTGAATAAAATGATAACCCTGTTTTTACAGTTCATTGTTTCAGAGAGGAAAGACCATTGTCTCCTGGCTTTGCTAAGAGGGACACGTTGAATAGTATAGGGAAAGAGGAACAGGGTTTCTTTTTGTGGTTCATTTGTTTTTTTCTGGGGACTTTTTTGTGGAATATAATCTTGCCTTGGGTCACTTTTGGTGATACATGTGGGGCTGTCAGGCAACACTGCCCATTTCTGTGTCCACTGACTCCTCAGCTTTAGAGAAGTAAAAGTTTATTTGTAGCTGTGGTACATAGCTATGTATTTACGACCACAAAACCGAAATGAGTCCATAAACTAGTCTGTCTGATGCATCAGTCTTATTTTGAAAGGGAGACTGACCTTTGTTTCAATCAGAATTCTGGCAGTTAAAGTTCTTCCCTTTTGCCATTGGTTGAGATACAAATGTTACAGCTTCATAGAGCTGAGCTTCAAGACATATTTAGTGTAAACTACTAAGTGTAAATACATAATTTTTCTGTTCTCTGTCTCTGGGATTGAGATTAGTATCTCAGATCATTTAAAAGAATGTGACACAACGGGTTACATTTGGTACAGGACTCTTACTTTAAGCAGTGTAAAAAAGAGAGGAAGGAGAGTTGGAGCTACCTACCTCAGAGCAAACATCTGTACAGTCATCAAGAGGGATAGCTTGCATACTTACAGACATATTTGTTAGGAGATTTTCTTATAAAGGAATACATATCAGGCAGTGACAGATCGCTTGCTGAAAGTAACCATCTGAGCAATGTTTGGCTTCTCAACATCTGTGGTTAGTTGAGAATTCCAGCTGAAGATAGTTACATTTGCAACCACTAGAGGCTGAAAATTTGAATTAAATGATTAATAGCTTTCTTTTATTACTCAGCTAGATGATTCATATCAATTACACTAGTGCAGATTTGCATACAGCCCAGGTTTACATAACGATTTGATAAAGGTATAGTGAGTATTTACTTTCAGGGAGGATCACATCAAGTATAGCTGCATATTCTCCATTTCCTTCTTCATATTATATACTTCTCCGCACCTTTCCATACACATGCTCTATTTTTCAGTTCGACTTTCACTGTTTCTCAGCTTCCGTGAATGCTTAGAAAATACACACTTCCAAAACAGGATATCAGAAGCTCCAACATCTGTTGCATTTCTATTAACCATTTGCTTCAATATCTAATGTGACATGGACAAAGGGCATGAGAAAGGAAAAAAAGAAAATACTATTGGCAGAGTCAGTTATTCATTGATAATGATTAATGAATTTGTTCAAATAAATTGTTCGCTTTTTTTCATTATGCTACAAACTCCTAGCATCATGCATAAAATATTAAAATGTGGCAGGAAAGCTACCATATAGAGCTATAAAAGTGAAACCCTAGATAAACACTTAAAGAGACCATATGGCTGAGTCAAAAAAAAAAAAAAAAGATATTTCTTAGGAAACACCAGCAGAAAAATCCTCAGCTTACTGTCCTTTTAGCAAAACAAAGTTTTCCTCCCTGGTCCCAAGATTGAAGATAACTGTTAAAATTATTTTGAACACTAGTAAAAACAATAATTTCTGCTGGGTCCAGTGAAAAGAGCCTTGTGCTTAATTGTTATTTATATTTGAAGTTCTTTTTATCTAGAATCAGGAGTTTTGACTACAAAGGTGAAAACTGCATTTCAAACACCTGATAACATCAGTTAGACTGTATGCATCTCTTTACCTTACAGTCTTCCTTCATACCTTTCGATGTGAGACCATTACTCTGATGGACCAAAACTGAGCCCTAGGTTCATGTTCTCCTGGCTGATCTGACTTTTATTCTAGGAAAAAAACATGTTCAACTAGCCATTAGCTGTGTCTGCATGGTAGATTGCGGGTTGTTGAAAAACAGTCAGCGTGATGAGGGCCATTGCAGCACCAGTGTATTGCTGATCTTGAAATAAGATACCCTGAGAAGATCCTGACTTTTGGATTAATGTCACACTGCTCAGGTCCTGCTGGCTCAGAACCTGCATAAAATGAGATTGTGTTTGGCTACAAAGTCCCATGCAGATGTGCCCTGTGACTGACTTTTTCCCTAGACTAACTTCAGTGCAATTTCCTCTATCACAGGCTTCAGTGAGCTAAAGTTTTAGTCTTTGTTTCTAGCTCCTCTAAAATCTGATCGTGGTGCCAACTCTTCTTACATACCAGAGGTTACTCCTGTTTTACCACTTTTGATTCCAATGTAAGTATTACTAAAGAAATATTCTAGTAAATTTTAGTCATGGCACTCCTTATGTGGCATATGTAACTTTCATATGTATCCTAAAAATGATTTGCTTTGACTAAAGTATGCATGTTCACACAACTATCACAGGCTATTTTTGCCTATAAAGCGTAGCTCTTTTTGCATGTCATACATCTTTCTATTTTTCCTCAGCTGTCAGTGCAAACTGTGGAAGTGATTCAGGACATAGTATAGGAACCCATGCTCCCTCATTCTGCTCATGACTACCAAGAAAGCTTACAATGGAGTTCTTTTTTTTTCAGTAACAAAAGCACTCCAACATTATTAACTTCCTTTGGCTTTAGGTTCTGTTTTCATGTTTCCAAAGTTCAATTTTTCCTGAATCATTACCATCTCTCTTACCCTCAGCAGACATGTACATGAGGGGTGTTGAATAAAATGGAACATCTCTCCTTAGCAAGGATACTTCATGTGCCTGTTTCAGTCTCTTTTGTTCCATGGCCATGCAGCAGAGAGGGAAAAAAAGAAAAAAGAACCACCTATTACTGAATATCGTAACTAGGAGTTAATATGAATTATTGTTTAATTCTGCTAAGTACTGTGTGCAAGCTTACGAAATGTGGTCTAGTTTCTAATGGTATCATCACTTTTTTTATTTACATTTAGTCTTGGCTAAATTATGAAAACTGTACCAGAAAAAAAAAAATCAAGAAATTTCAAAATGTTCAAACTAGTAGTATCAACTCAAATGGCAAAAACTAATCTGTAACAGGTCAAAGATTTTACTTGTGTTAATATGCTCTAGTTCTTTATTTCAAGTTATTTCTTATTTTGGGACATACTAGTTACCCTATCCCATAATATCTCATGGAAACAGAAGATAAAAGTAAAGTCACTAATTTTATAATTCACTTATACACACGGCATGAGCAGCTATCTGCCAAATCAAGGATCCTGATAAAACAAAGTCCTCTGTGTTTACTCAGGACATTAATTTTTCAGATCCTGCCAGAGAAGAAAGTTCAAAAAGTCATATTGCCATCAAGGAGTTCAATACTTTTATACATAGCTATAGACAAGAAGGGGATGACCTATTGGGTTCCAGAATGTGTTTATTCCTGTGTAAACTATTCTAAGTCTTTCTGGCTGTCACAAAATTTACCTGTTAGGATGTGCTGTCTGCCCTGTTGTTCCTTTCTATGGAAACCAATAAATTTATATAGAAAATGCTTTATATCCAGGTCTTCCCTTGACATGGAACTGGCATGTTATTTGGTGTTGCAACATATGCATCATCTATGTTTTCATTTCCTTCCTACCACTTCATGTATGAGTTTGGAATTCATCTTCATTATACATTTCTTACCACAGGCACTGATTTCTACCACTTAATTTTTAATGTTTTTACAGGAACATCTGCAATGTAATTTTTCATATTAGATATTAAAACATTCATAGAATTTTTTGTTGGAGTTACATCTTTTTTCTAGAAAATTGGTGATTTATTGATAGGTTGACACATGACTATTAACAAAGACTATTAGTTTAGGAAACATTCTTAGGTAGATATATATTAGGTAGACATAACTGCAGACAACATTACAGATGAGTAATAGTTCTTGAAAATTGTACTAAAATATTTTTAACTCTCACAGTTTATACATAGTTTTTAAAAAAATCAGTTTCCATGCAAGGACCTAATTAAAGTGGTCATCTATTCCAAAGTGCTCAGCATCCCATGGCTGTCAAAGAGAGTATTTCTGAAATTTTCACACTCCATTTAGATGCCCAAATAGAATTTGAATACTTAGGAAAACCTAATTATTGTTGAGGTGCTTAAATAGGAGTTGATAGGTGATAAACCTTTTGGAAAAATGAGCTGTTAGTGTACCAGTGACAGATTATCTAAAACTCTTGCCCTGTAATTTTGAACTGCTATAATATTTTTTGACCAAAAATGCATAATAGACACTTGTACGACTCATTTACTAGCTGTATCACATACTAAAAGACCCTGAAAACATCCTTGGTAATACTATGGTGTGACAGTAGAAATTTGATCCTTTCAAGCTTGCACTTTTGGTTTATACCAGCTGACAACACAAATGCAAACCACTGTGGATTTTCACAGGCTTCGTAAAATTTTCAGCTAGAATAACAGAATTTATGAGCTAACTACTTAGACTAAACTCAGCAAAACAGTAAGTTTCAATCCTCATTTCTTTGTACTCTGCTTTTCCAGCTTATCAAACATTACCAGGAAGTGTTATTTTAGATCAGAGATGCTCAGTTAAGAGAATCAAACTCTCTCCATGAACACCACAAACCAGTCCAACAGGTGGTTTTTTCCAAATGTATAACAATGAGCAGAGCATGCACAGGACAGCAGTTGTCCTGCTGGGACAAAGGAGGAAGGATAAGTAGAATCAGTCCCTAAAAAACAGTTGAAAATTAAGGAAATGTATATTAAATCACATGGTAAGGAGGAGCGTTTTTTTTGTTGTTGTTTTGTTTATATGTGTAAGAAAGAACATTTGTTTTAGAGGAGAGGTAAGTCTAAAAGACAAAACCAGCATAAATACTCTTTCTGCAGGCCAGGTATTATCAGGAGGCTTTCCTAAAATGTTCTGCATGGGTTGGGTGATACAGAAATAGTTGGTCAGTACAATGAACTTCTGTGAGTGCATAAAGGAGTGACATACACAAAGATCTTCCCAAAATAGTCCTCTATGTCAAAGGGGAATACTGCTAAAGTGAAGGGAATCTGCAAAAAGAAGAAATATGCAAAGGAACACCAGTAAAACAAAGGAGTTTTTTGCAAAAATTTAGCACACCAGTGGACATTGGAGTATTTACTGAGGTAGGTAGGTTCATTCAGGACAATTTGACAGTGTTTAGTTCCTCAGATGTACTTAGCAGCAGATTTATGGAATCAATTTCTTCACTAGTGAGATCCTTCCCTGCTCTCCCTGACACCGGGACAATGCACAGGACAATGTCTTGACACAAAACAACTTGTGTTGATAGGGGCATTTCTGGGCCAAAATCATTAACTTACTCGACTTTAAAACATCTCTCAAAAAAACCCACAAAAAAACCAAGTAAATAAATCAGCTCACATCATCCAGGTCAGTATAGAGCTGTTTAGAGTTGTCTCTGGTAAAGTAGAATGATTTCTTAAAATAGCCTTGCCAAGGAAGGAAACACTTTCTATAAATAATTCCTAAGGGTGAAATTACACAAGAAAGTGAAGTCAACCACTACAGCAGCTATATGCTTTTTTTCAGGAATTAAGAAGATGGGTATTTTTTTTACTGTTTTTGTGATAAATTCACTCATCATTGAGCTCTGGAGGCCATATAAGGAAAGAGGAACAGTAGACTGCTGAAAGCAGAGGTGAAGAAACCTATCCTACATTTCGTATAACTGGATATCGCAGGCATCTGTTTGCAGTACTGTATGGACCTGACACCTCCTGTGTAATAGACCTTTGAACACACTTCCCTGAACTAACTACCAATTCTAAACATCTGTACTCCCTACCTCATCACACTTCCCCTAAAAATTCTGAATGTCAGCAATGTCATCCTTCTGTGTACTTCCTTTTAGTGAGAAAAAAGGTTTAGTCCCCTCATTATTCCATTTGCTTTGATCAAAGAGATGAAAAAATATCCTTCATTATGTGATCTCATCTTGTGTTAATTGCAGGCATCTTCCTGACTCCTCCTTAAGGATGCACCACTTAAATAATTAGTCATTCTAGGGAAGGGAAAAGGAGGGTTCTTTGGTTCGAGATTACTAATATTGTCAGACAAGTACATTTCTCGCTTGAGGAAAATGGTAAGGTGAAGTGGAATGAAGAGTTCTGGCATTTATTTTCAAAACATTTTCATATATTTTCTCTGCAATTACACTAAATAAGATTTCAAAATTAATTTGTGTAAAATGATGTTGCCTTTTTCTATAGGGTGATAGAACCACCCAGAACTTGATCAGACTCTCATGAAAAAACATGTTTAACATTAATTGGCAATGGAAACTGACTGTAGATTTTGTCTCAAAGTTGACATATTTAATTGCTTTTATAAGACACAGGATTTATAGATGCCTGAGTTTGGATCTTTTCACACTGCTGATGGAAAACAGGAATCTTGAGAGAGTTTTATTCTTACAAGAGTGTGAAAGTTAAAATTGACAAGGACCTACAGCCAGCCACTGCCATTTCAAGAAGATGGGAGAAGGAAAGAAGATATATTCCAAGGGTGTGGTTTCATCATTGCATTAACTAGTTATAAAACTGGGCTGCTGCCACAAGTAATGTTCCTTCTCCCTTGAGCTCTTGCACTTGTACAGCTACCAAGTCAAATCAACACTCTGACTCAGGTGAAAACAAGGGATTTATTTATCTGCAGTCAGCTCTCTGCCACTTTGACTCACTGAGAAGCCTCACAAACCCAGTGCTGATGCAAGTGATGATTGTGAAAACTACCCTAAGGGAATATGATGGAGTTTCAGAAGGTCAGAAACTCTCAATGTTATTGTCTGAGGCAAATAAGTTTTGTAGTCCCTCCTCTTAGGAAAGTACTAGCTTGTTTCTCTGAGGAGGTTTATAGACTCATCTAGTTCATCATAGTGATTTTAATTTCTTTGTATGATTTAGAAAAATCTATATTGTGATTTGTTGTAATAACAAGTTCATAAATCATGTTTATGATTCTTAAGGGTTTTGTTATGTTTTCCCACCTGCTGTGCATAGCTTAACAATTCTGGATAATCCAGAAGCTACTCAATTGGCAATTAGATATTTCTTTAAACTATACCTTTCTTTATTGAACCCTGGATTCTGTGATGTACTGTACCATATTCATCTCAGTTGGTGTCACTCCCTGCAGTAGGCCACAGAGTAATTTTCCCAACCTAGAGGAGTCTTGTGCAGGAGAAAACTACCATACATATTGCTATGCTGCTGACCTTCACAGAGCCAGATCAACACTTTTGAAAAACATCGAGACTTCTCAATGTATCAATGCCCATGAACTGTAACAACATGGAAATTCCTTAATGGCTGGCTCAAATAAAAAATAACCTCAGAATTACATTAATTAGGAATTTTGCCCAGGCTTCTAGCAGCTTTATTTAATTATGGATGCCAATAGGTTCAATGAGCTATTATGGATGTTAATGACCAGCCCAGTCAAAGAGTGCTTTACATGTTTGCCTATTTATTTCTTTTTTAATTTGGCTACCCTCTTTATTCTGTCCTACACAAAGAATTTGTGGTGAAAAGGTTTTGATAAAAGCATTTACCATTGGCTAAATGCTCCTGCTTGGATACTAACTTACTTATGCAGGCAAATTGAATAAATCAGTCCTGATGTCACAGGGTAATGATAGAAAAAGTAGACTTTGAATAAATTTCCCAATTAACCAGGAGTCATGGAAGATGGTGGCTCAAAGCCACAACTGAGCAATCTCACACAACTCAGAGATGTAAAGCTACTATGTCAAAAGCTCTTTATTGATTAGGCTAGCCTTAATATAATTAACTTTACAAATTCAGCTATTGCCTTGTTTTCTGTAATATGCTGCTAACCTTGTAAATTTATTTCTTACAACAAATTTACTTATTTTCCCCTAATATGTGTCTATTCAAGAAATTCTTCTGCTTCCTTGTGTCTGTCTGAGGCTATGAAGAGGTGTACAGTCTGGCTAGATATTTTGGGTTAACATAAATTAATAGTTAAGTTTCACTGCTGTTGTGACTTGGAAGACCAAGAGGATCAGACCCCAAAGCTGCATTCACAAGACAGTTCTGTCGATGATTCATTTGTCTGAAGTGTTCTCATCTCTGAACTCATTTTTATCTAGTAGTATCTTAAGTCTTGAGGCACTCAGATTAGTATGGATAATCCAAGCCTTTCTGTGCTTATATAGGCTCAGTCACTTCTGGTACTTTCAACTTGCCTTAGTATTGGCCCTAGTATACAACAGAAAATTACACTGATCTAGAGACTTGGAAACACTTTTTTGGCCCTTATGCCCTTAGGCCTTCTACTGCCATTTTCTTTTCCCCTCTAAGTGTGACTCAGAGTATTTTCTCCCAGTCCCAACTAAATTGCAATCTGGAATGACTACAGGGACTTTATTTTTTAATATGAGAATGAGTTTACAAAGTAGATTTTGTTTGTCACTATAGAAAGAAGTAGTTCTTTAACAGAGGCTGTGAAGCAGTTGTTATTTCATAGTTGGTTAGTTGTGAAATAGTTGAAACAGAAGAACAAGAAGCTCCAGCACAGTTTAAGAATATACTGCCTCATTCCATTCATTAGCACAGAGTGATGCCAAAAAACTGGCATCTCAAGGCACTATTATCCTTCCAAGTGCATAGCTGCAGAACAACAGTATGCAAAAAATAATGGAAAAATAAGTTGGTTTTAATTAGCACAACATGGGCTGCAAATATCATTAATGAACTATGTTTAATTTGCTAATTCAAACTTCCAGCATGACAGGAACTTATTTAAAACTCTCAACTGAATTCCCAAGTATCTGACAGTAGGTCAGTGAAAAAAGAAGATTGTCTTATCTTCTAGTACTTAGATTCTCATCCTCATTTCAGGATGAGATCTGTGGACAATCTGTTTTGTCCACTCGATTCACCCTTCCATCTCAACTCAGTGGAGGCCTATGCTGAGGGATTGCCTTGCTTCAACATGTAATGATCACAATGGAATATTTCTAAGGAAAACATACTGATACTAGGCAATTGATATAAACTCCTGAACAGCCAAACAATGTAGCATCATGTAGATGTTTGAGGTAGTTCCAGCATGGTTCTTTGGCACAGGGTAGTGCCATGAAGAGATAGGTCCAAAAGTGATAGAGGCTTATCACTGTGATGATGTAGATGAGCTAAATAACATGGATGTTAATTTGTCTCAGCCTAGAATCCGTCATCCAACTCTAAGATGTTAAAAAAAAAAAAAAATTAGATTTGTCCAGCAGAAGAAGCTAAAGCTAGGAGTAGGTAATTTTGGGTACATGAAAATTAATAAAGCCTAGTTTCCTGTTGATCTGTGTCTCATGGTTGGTAGTGATCTGATTGGAGGTCTTTTCCACTGAGTGGACAAAATCCGAGTCTCTCTCTCACCCTTATATTCAGTCATACATAACAAATGGAGAGTTTACCCTTTCACTCTGTAGGAAAAAAACTACAGACTGTGTCTTTCCTTTACTCAGTTGTCTATATTCTTAATATTTGGAAGCACACAGTTTTCTTCGAGGTTCCTACAACTGTGCCAAATGTATTGAAGTCAGATATAATTTAAAGGAGCTTATGTGTTTGAATTTTTGCACTTTTTGGTGGTGGGGAGGAGAGAGACAGACAAATAACCTACATCTTCTTAGGGTTTCAGATGTAACTTCATTTTCTAAAAAATATGCCTTCTATTCTGTATGTTCACACCAGTTTTAAGGTAGTGACCATGACATCAGTACATATAAGTGACTGAGTAGTCAGTAAATCACATCTAAACATTAAGACACATCTGAAATGCTTGGTTATCATGATAATAAATTCAAATGTCTTGGTAAAAGCAAATAAGCATGAGCAGACATGGTAGTATGAGCTCAAGCTGAGCTGTTCAAAGATTATG
Source organism: Aegotheles bennettii (assembly GCA_013398125.1). Classification (NCBI taxonomy): domain Eukaryota; kingdom Metazoa; phylum Chordata; class Aves; order Caprimulgiformes; family Aegothelidae; genus Aegotheles; species Aegotheles bennettii. Next base: position 11,809 of record VZRW01010972.1, on the reverse strand, counting down.
GACCTGTAACACTAGAGTAAAGATGTTACAGACTGGCATTCACACCAGAACCAAGGGAAAACAAAAAAAAATAAGGCCAGTCAGAAAGCTAATCAGAACTGAAGTGGGCAAACATTGACAAAATTTCAGTTAGATTCAGGTCTAATTTAATGCAGTAAAACCACTTAGCTTGATATTGCAACACCAATGCAGTTCTTTGATAATCCCTAGAGGTTTTATTTATTGATATGAAATGTATAAACAAAAATAAGTATCTGTGATATACAGCTATCTTATTGAAGCAGATAATTCAGCTCCAACTACATTTTTTTTCTTTCTCCTTGTACCCTGAAACAAAAGCAGAAAAAGTGTTTGAGAAAATCTTCAGTCCAGAATCTGGGCTTAGTCTCCTCTGACAGTATCTTAAAAGGTCCATGAGACTTTTTAGTAAACCAAACACTACCAAGAAATTCCCAAAAGCAGTACCTTATTTTCAGGTATCTAGAGCCCTTAAGCATCTTAGATTTATAAATGCGTTCAAGAACTCTCCCAGGTCTTATGGATCCTCTGTTGGTAGACATTGCTGAGTTGTGAGACAAAACACTTAAGTATTATTGTGTGTCTAGTAGTTCTTCTAGGACCTTAATCTACACCACTGAAAATAATGGGAAATTCACCAATTTTATTGTCTGCTTATATTTATTAATACACACTGGTAGATTTTATTTATGCTACAGTAGAATTTCACTTCAGATACTTACAACATTATTAAACACTGCAGGCAAGGAAGACTTATAATAGTGGGAAAATAATACAGTTTTCTGTTAGGCTAAAATTGGAAACTGGATGAAGAAATTATTAGTGTGGAATCAATAAGAAAAATTTTTTGCATCTTCTGGCAAAACACAAAACTAAAATATTACTGCAAAATAATTTATTTGACCTGAATCTAACAGTGAAATCCCATTTGTATATTCCACTTATTAAGTTAATTTATCTTAATTACGAGATCAGAAAAACCTCAAAAAACATTTGCTTGAAACACATGATAAACTTTAGAAATTAAGTGTTTAACAATATGGAAATTAAAATACTAGTCTAATAGGACACAGGCCCTTGTTTTCTTAAAGTAGCTGTTCAGGAGCCTTCCATAAAGATTAAATTGTAGATTAAAAAGATAAAGCTGATATAGAACTCTATAAACTCTTTGTCAGAGAAAAGGGAGATTTCCTGACTGATAAGTCTAGAGAGGTTTTGCAGATAGACCAAATCTGAACCCGCTCATGAATCTTAAAGACATGAGAAAGATATCTAGGACTAGGTATCATCTGACAAAGGTTCTTTTCACTTGTCAGTTCAGCCCATGCTAGAATCTGCTATCAGTTATTGAAGGCTTTTTACCTTCCTTTTAGTCACACTCTTTGATGTGTTCATGGGTGATAAAGGAGGGAGGCAAAGTGGAGAGATAAACAGAGAAATTCAGTATTCCTTATTCTATGTAGAACTTTGCTCTCCACAAAAGACTGCTACAAAATATAAACTCTGCCAATACAAATACCTGAGTGTCTTCTGACATAGAATGGTTCCCAAGGCAGAGCAGTAAGGGCAGTGGTCAAAGATCTGCTTCATTATCTTATTGTCATCTCTGTAGCCTTGGGCATGCTGGTAATCACTAAATAAAATTAATTATTTAAAATGTATTGTTAATAAACTGCACTTTTGTTTAAGGAGCTCCTTGAAGATAGTAAAAAGAATAAAATTAAATCTATACCAAGAGTACTCTAATAAAAAAGGAACAAGCATTTTATTGGTTAGTATAGATCCCAGGGCTATGGCAACTTCATGTGGGTAAGGCCTCTGAAAACAGTTGCAAAACAAATAACAACTGCCATTATTATCAAGTCACTTCTCTGGGATTCCTGAAAACAATTAGTGCATTCCATACCAACAAAAGGCAATTTAGCACTTATATATAAGTTTATGTGACCAGTTACATCATAATACTTTTGCTTCACTCTACAGCTAAATTTGTCGCAAACATTCTTACTTTCCCACTATACACACAGAATGGAACTAAAGCACTGTTTCAATTATTACTAATGATGAGTAATAAGCTACAGCTTATTTTCCCAGGTGATTTACCTCTTTTATGTAGTGATGAAGAAGAACTTTAATTTTGTCACTGTCATTACCAGGATTTCAACAACAACAACAAAAGCACAGTAAGAAACTTGACTGTATAATCAATTTGATCCTTTAATACGCCTGGGTTGGCACATTTGACTCCAATGTATAGCCCTGAAATAAAAACAAAGCTGTATTACATAGGCTTCTAATATCCCAGTCTGATGAAAGCTGAAACTCTGAGATTTTTTGAATATTCCTGACAGTCTATAATATATATCCTAAAACTAAACATGATAAATTATTTTTAAGAATAACAAACTTATTAAAAAAAAGTTTTAATGGCTAGTAAAAGTAAAAAAAATTGCAAAGCTGTTTAGGTGGCTAGCCCTAATATAAGCATTTAAGACCAGTCTATGGGGCCTGAAGCGGTTCATCCCAAGGTACTGAGAGAGTTGGCTGATGTTACTGTGAGACCTCTCTCAGTTATTTATCAAAGATATTGGGAATCTGGAGAGGTCCCAGTAAACTGGAAGCTAGCAAATGTCATTCCAGATTTCAAGAAGGGCAAGAAAGAAAACCCTAGTAATTTTAGGCCTGTCAGTCTTACTTTGGTGCCTGGTAAAATTATAGAGAAGATTATTCTGGGAGTTATTGAAAAACATTTGAAAAACAATGCAGTCATCGTTCAAAGCCAATGTGGGTTCATGAAGGGAAAGTCATGCCTTATTAACTGAGTATCCTTTCATAACAAGGTTACTTGCCTAGTGGATGAAGGGAAGACAATGGATGTGGGATTTTTTGGATTTTAACAAAGATTTTGAAACTATTTCTCACAGTATCCTCCTGGACAAAATGTCCAGCATATAGCTAGACATGTACACATTATGATGGGTGAACAATTGGCTGAAAGGTTGGGCTTAAAGAGTTTGTAGTAAATGGAGTAGCTCCAGTTGGTGGCCAGTCACTAGCGGGATTTCACAAGTCTCAATTTTAAGGCTCTTTAGTTCTCTTCAATGTTTTTATCAATGACCTAGACACAGGAATTAAGTGCACACTAAGTAAGTTTGTTGACAATACTAAATTAAGAGGAGATGTTGATTCCCTTGAGGGTAAAGAGATCTTGACAGATTAAAACACTGGACAATCATCAACCATATGAAAATTTAGAAGGACACATGCTGGTTTCTGCACCAGAAAAAATGTAATCCTGGATGTATATATAAAATAAGGGATAAAATGCTGGAGTGCAGCCCTGAAGAAAGGATAAGAAAGTTTTCATTGTTTCTAAACTCAATATGAGTCAACAATGTGCCCTGGCAGCCAAAAGGGCCAACTGTATCCTGGACTGCATTAAATATAGTATAGCTGATCAGTGGAAGGAAGTAATTTTCCTATGATACTCAGCATTGGTGTGGTCTCAGGTCGAGTATTGTGTGCAGTTTTGGGCTCCACAATATAAGAAGAATATAGAAATATTAGAATGTGTCCAAAGAAGGGCAACAAAGATGGTGAGAGGACTAGAGGACAAGGCTTATGAGGAGTGGCTGGGGATCCTTACTTTGTTCATCTTACAAAAGAGGAGACTGCAGGGTGACCTCATCACCATCTATGACTTCACAACAAAGGGGAGTATGAGGGAGGTGTTGATCTCTTCTCTCTGATGTCCATTGATAGGACATGAGGCAATGGCTTAAAAAGCTGCATCATGGAAAGTTCAGACTGGATATTAGGAAGAAAGTTATTCATTGAGCAAGTGGTCAATCATTGGAACAATCTCCTCACAAAGAATTCATGGCTCAAAGCCTGTTGATGTTTAAAGCTTGTATCTAAAAATACATCTTTAAAGATGTATCTAAAATGCTCTTAGATATATGGTTTAACTTTTAGGTTAGCCTGTGTGGGATCAGAAGTTGGACTCAAGGATCTTCTTGGGTCCCTTCCAAGTCAGTCATCTGTTGATGTAGGAAAGGCTCCATAGATTTTCTGACTCTTCTAGGGAAGAAAATCTCCCCATAATTATGCCATCCTAATGAAAGGAGAATTGAGATAGAGGCAGAAATACAAAAGACCAAGTTCTTGATCTGGAAAGGGAGTGCATTTTCTTTCTATCAGGCAGATAGACAAGAAAGAACTACCTCATTGCCTGGTAGAAGGCAGCATCAAAACCATGGAAATAAGAAAGAGCTGAATCTAGTTTACAGCTCCTGGCAGGTGATGTGGATTTCTCTCAGTCAGTTGTATTTACAGGATTATTAGGTACCTATCAGGATTAAACTCTTCCCACATGATGAACAAGCTTTTAACAGAACAGGGAAAGTTCATTAATGCATCACTAGCCACATCCTAGAAACTGATATTTTTTGTGTTCAGTTCTAGAGTCACAGGAACTGAAGTTATTCGGTTAGTAACCACAGGAATCTGGAAAACTCTTCTCAGCTGCAGGTACTAGACATTCAAAAAGCACAAGACTTACATAGTCCAAGTCTTCACCAGTATGGCATTTTAAACTCTTCAGCAATTTGTCCTGTCAAAATTTAAATGTAAGCAAGAGAGAGAACTTCCTCAACATCTCTTTCAAAAGACAGTGTCACACTTTGATAGATAACAAGGATTTGGAACACACATTTTAAAGCAGAGGAGTTCTGATATGCACTCAACTCAGTATTATAACTTTCCAGAATTTTGCTTGTAATTTTTAATTCAGTTCAGGTCCATTTTTCATTGCCTTATTTATGTTAAATAATCTGTATTTTATTATGGTGTTTGCATCCTTTAAATGTTAGCAAATATTAGTATTAGTTCCATATTCTTTTTTGATTATTGTTTAAACATGCTAAATAAATTATTTGACTATGTCAGTCTTTCTCCATGTGTCATTCTTTCTAGCTTTTTTATCACTTATGTAACTCTTTTTTTCAGTTTCCTTCCAATTTGTCAATATCCATCATTATCATCAGTGGAGAGCCAGAACCAACTGTACTGGTTTAGGTGTGTGTTCTAAACAATTACATATCAAAATACTATTAACTCATTGATCTAGGTGTAATGAAGTTTGTCAGGTAAGGATGACACAGTGGTTCAAATGCTAGCATGGGTCTCAGAAGATTTGGCCTTATTTCTTTGAAAACACAGAGTCATCCTCTATAATTTTGGGCAAATTCTATAGGGTTAGGTGTAAACAAGGTCCTTAAGGCAGACCTGCACTGTGCATTGCTGTATGGGACAGAGACCACTGAGAAGCCCATGGGGCTACATGTGTCTCTCCACAGTACCATGCAGAGTTCCATGCTTGGGTCCTGGCTCAGGATAAATACTGTATTCAGGCTAACTAACCATGTTTCTATGTTTCTAATTTGCCTACGTTAGGTGAATTAGCACAGCCACCATACTGTGCCAAGGTGGCTATTTGCTTGGTTGGTTCTTCTCCAGAAGGTCCAGGGCCACATGCAGTAAGAATGTTAGTCTTGTATTTTAGAGCTATTGCAATCTCACTGCATCTATGTGAATCTAATGTCTCACTGTTCATGTGGTTTCAGAAATTAAGATGGGAAACTGACCTCCAATCAGATGCAAAGTTATTGGTCTCTTTCTGGCACCAGCCCTGGGATCTCTACGAGACAGTGCTGTGAATAACACAAACATGACCTGTCTGAAAGGTTACTGCTGTAAGGTCTCAGTACATAATAAATACCACTCTTTGCCTTGGTCTCCTATTCTCTGAACATGCAGTTTATCACGATCAATTCCTTGTTGGAGGTGTGTGTGGGGGGTAAACTGTCATTCAAGAGGAAACACGAAGCATAATGCATATCTGAAATAATTTTACTCTCTAGAGCTGACATTCAGTTTGGGAAATACTGCCTCATTCTACCTAGAATCCACAGTTCTGAATGCTTCTTTTTGTAGCTATCTACAAGAATTCTTTTAAAGAGATGTCCTTTCAAAATAACAGATGAGTAGTTAGATGACTTACTTAGGGAAACAGAAACACAAGAAAGGGACCTTAATAGTATTCAACTTTAGGCATTTAAGTATGACTAAGGTATGAGGACAGACACCTTAAGCTTAGTATATAATTATTGCAAAAAGACAAGCTCCTCCAGGGGATTATTCAGAGCCAGAATTTAACTTTGAGAGACAAGTAAATTGTATCCCTAAAGTTAGGAGGATTGAATAACCCTGAGTAACCTTGAATAGTGGATGCAATTGCTTGACTTGAAGAGTTCATAGCCAGCAGTCTGGCAAATGTTTAATGAGAGCCCAAGACCTCATTCAGTCCTTTAAATAAACATTGTTCAATTCAGTCATAGGTGGAAGAATACTGGTGGAATTTGTAAAATTATGTGGTATGAGAACAGTTAAGATTTCAAGACCTAGACTCATATAAGAGAGCAGAAATTACAACAGTTCATCTTCTCAGCTGAATTCTGCATCAGTTTTTCACACTGTAACAAAATATTGAACTCTCTTTGACACTGAATCTAATCTGGAAAATTATCTTCCACTATCAAAGATGGACAAAAGTGTTACAACTTTGAACTTTGTAACATCAGCTATGATGATGAGAGGGTTAATACTGATCTCCACAGAATAGTTGAGATTTGAGGGACATTTCCTCTTTCAAAGGAACAGTCTTGTACTGGAGGTATCTATAAACTCTTAGGTCAGTTCTCCTCTTTTCCTTCCAGATTTCTGCCAATAATTACAACACTTTTACAACACACTTTTATCCAAAACATAAGTGCTGGAGTAAGTAAGCACATCAGTACCAAAGGTTATAACATTATTGATCTCAGACCACAACTGATTTCATCTATGGATATCTCTATTGAGGTCAGCATAAATCATGAGTTTTATAGAGTATATGTATAACTAATAGAAAGAAATAAGGAAATCACTAAGGATGTGAAGAAACAAGCTTAACAAGAACAAAGGAGAGAGATTCTTTAAGCTCATATAATTTCTATTCTCCGGGAAAATCCATCACAGGTGTGAACTTCCTTCTTGACAGAATAAAACAGAAGGAGGAAGATCATTAACCTTCAATAATATGTATCCAGAGAGAGATACTGGTGGAATTAATGTATACATACTAAAAAAAATTCAAGGTTATATAAGGCTATGCTTCCAAAGTCAGTAATGAATGAACACTACTAGATCACAAAAAATATGAATCTGATCTGGATTTTGTCCCAGTGACCAGACTGTAATTCTGTGGAAATGAAGAAGAGCACACTCTTCATGTTTTTATGACAGCTCAAAGAGGACAATGTTACACCAATATTACACCAGTGTCACAGGCAGCTGACATTCTGATTTGGCTTAAAGCCTGCTTATACAAAAAAGATATGTGACTTCCCTGAACAAGTTGGAAGCAGTAAAGTGAGACTACTCTGAAATGATGTTTTGCATCACATGATGAGGTCTATGAGCCTTATAGCCACATCAACAGGGTAGTTAAAGGCAGAGACTTGGTAGGTGGAGAGGGAGGTTATCAAGATCTCAGGAACTTTGAAACTAATCATGAGAGTAACACATTTTTAAGTCAGTGCTGCTGCATTTACAGATTTGGGAGATGATTCCTTTCTTATTGATTCTTGACTAAGGAGGTTAAGCAGTTGCAAATATAGCTAGCTATTAAGTGTATTTAGAATTATATTTCAACACTCAGGGCAATGGAGAATGTATGTTTCTGGAATCAATTACATTTTACGTATTATATTCCCTATATTCAAAACCACAGTCTTTCTTTGCTCTCTTTCTTCTCTATCCTTTTTATGGACAGTAAATCAGAAATCCCTCCTGCAGTTGTGGCAAAGACTAGTTAAGAGGTTCTGTCTACACAGAGATGGTCAAAGCTTGGTTTCCTTGCCAGTGAAAATGCTCCCACTGTTAAGTTAGTGCAGCCTAGAAGAGACAGGGTAGGAAGCAGAACTATTGTCTTGCGTTAGTTTCTTATAATCACCTCAGGTCAAGTGAATATCGCTTTTAACATAGTTACTACTGGGAAAGTCCTTTATTCGTTCTAGTTACAATCTACGTTTAATCTGTAACTGATTTCCTAGCTATAAGATAAAAATGATAGCATATTCATGTAGTTGTCTTAAAAATATTTTCCTTGCAGAGCTGCCATATGGTTGAATGTTCTGGAGGTTTCGAGATGCCCATTTGTTATGGCATGAGGGACAATGAAGACCCTTCAAGAGATAGGAAGCCTAGAACTCCATGTTTTTCGGTGCTGCTCTCTCTCACACCTGTGTTAATTTACTTTCCCTTTTCAGTTTTCAATATTATTCCTTCACATTCCTGTCTCATTCTATGTATATACACTATATATATATGTGCACACATGTACAAACTCACTTATTTTCTCTGTGATTAAGTGTAATTTCCTTAACAGCATTTTGTCTTTCTAGATTATATTTTCTTGTTATCCCATCCTATTATTTTGTACCTCTCTCTCTCTAAAACAGCTCAACAGATACTCATTTGTAAGTGTCATTGATATGCCATTAATCCATTTTCCAGATCATTAACAAAGATGTTAACTATTATAGGGTTTAACACTGTTAACATTTTTTGTAGATAACACTAAGTTGGGTGGAAATGTTGAGCTGCTTGAGGAAAGGAAAGCTCTGCAGAGAGGTCTGGACAGGCTGGATCAATGGGCAGAGGCCAACAGGAGGAGGTTCAATAAGGCCAAGTGCCAAGTCCTGCACTTGTTCACAACAACCCCAGGCTCCAATAGAGGCTTGGGGAAGAGTGGCTGGAAAGCTGCTCAGGAGAAAGGGACTTGGGGGTGCTGGTTGACAGCCAGCTGGATATGAGCCAGCAGTGTGCCCAGGTGGCCAAGAAGGCCAATGGCATTTTGGCCTGCATCAAGAACAGTGTGGCCAGAAGGAATAGAGCAGTGATTGTCCTGCTGTACTTGGCACTGGTGAGGCCGCACCTCGAGTGCTGTGTTCAGTTTTGGGCCCCTCACTTCAAAAGAGACTTTGAGGTGCTGGAGAGTGCGCAGAGAAGGGCAACAAAGGTGGTGAAGGGACTGGAAAATATGTCTTATGGGGAATGACTGAGGGAGCTGGGGTTGTTCAGTCTGGAGAAGAGAAGGCTCAGGGGGGACCTCATCGCTTTCTACAACTACCCGAAAGGAGGTTGAAGTGAGATGGTCTCTTCTGCTGTGCCCATAGTGACATTACAAGAGGAAATGGCATTAAATTGCAGCAGGAGAGATTCAGATTGGACACCAGGAAGACTTTTTTCACTGTAAGGGTGATTATATATTGGAATAGGTTGCCCATGGACGTGGTGGTGTCACCATTCCCGGAGGTGTTCAAGATGTGTCTGGATGTGGTGCTGGGTTTGGTGCTGATGTAGGTGGGCAGTTGGACTGAATGATCTTGAAGGTCTCTTCCAACCTTGATGATTCTATGATTCTACTGATTCCTTTACATACTATTATTTGTTTCCTCCTATTCAATATAATATCGTTTACCAGATCTTTACCTGCTGTTAACTGACCTTCAAACCACTTCTTTCATATACAATTTTTACATGAGTTGTTTAAAATTAAATTTATAATAAGGATATTTTGCTTGTTTGCTTCTTCTTATGCAATACCGAACACTTTCCTAACATCAAATTCTATTTCACGTATTGCATTTGTTCTATTTCATGATATTTGTCCCCTTAGATAGGGTCAGTTGTAAAAAAGATGGCTATAGCAGATCACAGAATCACAGAATGCTTGAGGTTGGAAGGAACCTTCAGAGGTCATCATGTCTAATCCCCCTGCTCAATCAAGGCCAACTAGAGCAGGTTGCCCAGATCATATCCAGATGGATTTTTAATATCTCCAAGGGTAGAGCCTCCACAAATTCTCTGGGCAGTCTGTGCCAGTGCCCAGTCAACCTCACAATAAAAAAGTATTTCCTGATATTTAGGCAGAATCTCCCATGTTTCAGTTTTTGCCCATTGCCTCTTGTCCTGACATTGGACACCTCTTCAAAGAGCCTGGCTCCACCTTCTTTACCTCCCATTAGGTATTTATATACACTGATAAGATCCCACTCTGATCCTTCTCTTCTGTAGGCTGAACAGTACCATCTGTCCCAGCTTTTCCTCATATGAGGCATACTCCAGTCTCTTTATCATCTTAATGGCCCTTCACTGGACTCTCTCTAGTATGCTCATGTCTCTCTTGTACCAGGTAGCCCGGAACTGAACACACTGTTCCAGTTGTGGCCTTACCAGTGCTGAATAAAGCAGAAGGATCACTCCTTCAACTTGCTGGCAACAGTCCTTCTAATGTAGCTGATGATACTCTTAGCCTTCTCTGTGGCAAGGACACGTTGGCTCATGTTCAACTTGGTGTCCACCAGGTCCTTTTCTGAAAAGCTGCTTCCCATACTGTCAGACCCAGCACGTACGGGTACATGAGATTATTTCTGCAGCCTGTTGAGGCCTGTGTGGATGGCAGCACAACCTGCTGGTTGCATCAGGCACTACTCCCAGTTTAGTGTCACGAGCAAACTGGCTGAGAATACACTCTGCTCCATCACCCATATTATTAATGAAGATGTTGAACAGTGTTGGAACCAGTACTGGCCTCTGGGGTACATCACTAGTTATTGGCCTCCAAGTAGACTTTGTGCCACCGATCTCCACCCTCTGGGCTGAGTTATTCTTTCATTTTTCAATACACCTCACTGACTGTTCATCCAATCCCCAATCATTTCATCATGTCTATGAGGGCTCAATGGAAGACAGTGCAAAAAGCCTTCCTGAAGTCTAGGTAGTTAATGATGTCCACTGGTCTCTCCTCATCTACCAAGCCAGTCACTTCATCATAGGTTATCAAGTTGGGCAAGAATGACTTCTCCATTGTGAACCCATGTTGACTATTCCCAATCACCTTCTTGTTCCTTGTGCGTTTGGAAATGGTTTCCAGCATTAGTTGCTCCATCATCTTTCCAGGGATGGAAGTGAGGCTGACTGGCATGTAAGTACTGTGGATCTCCTTTCTTGCCTTTTTTGAAGATAGGAATAACATTTGCTTTCCTCCAGTGCTCAGGCACCTCTCGTAATCACCATGACTGTTCAAAGATTATTGAGAGTGGCCTCTCCAGTGCCTTTTGCACTAGTGGGTAAAATCCCATCAGGGTCTATGGACTAGTATGTCTAGCTTGCTTAAATATTCTTGGTCTGATGATATTCTACCAAAAGGCTTTGTTACTCCAGGCTATCCCTCTGGTCTCTGGGGCCCAGAATTCCTGAAGGCTGATCTTGCTAGTAAAGACTGAAGTGAAGAAGGCATCCAGAACCTCAAGTGTCTCCATGTCTCCAGGTCCCTTGTCCCATTCAGCAGTAAGTTTAAATTTTTTCTAGTCTTGTTTTTGCCATTTGTACACTTACAGAAACCCTTTTTGTTGCCTTTGACATCTCCTACCAGATTCAGTGCCAGGTGAGCTTTGGCTTTCTTAATCACATCTCTGTGTGATCAGATCGTGTCTCTGTGTTACTCCCAAGTTACTTGTTCCCACCGTTTGTATATATTGTTCATTTTGAGTTTTCTGTGGAGCAGCTTGTTCATCCATGAAGGCCTCCTGATATTTTTGTCTGACAGATATAAAACTATCTATTGTAACTAAAAAAATATTATTTTTAAAAGTCTGTTTGATATAAGGATTTTCAATCATTGAAG